>CM030839.1:3307900-3700400 GCA_018105865.1 Metaphire vulgaris | reverse complement strand
CAGCAATCCTCATTTGATTTCTCAGGCAGAGCTCAATGATCTGGTCAGAGACTTAGATTTGTCAAAAAATCAAGCAGAATTGCTTGGATCTAGGTTGCACGGATGGAATCTGCTCTCTCCAGGTACAAAAATTTCAGTATTTCGTAAACGGCATGAAGACTTGACTCGATTCTTCAAGAAATCGACAGTCTTACTTTTTGCATTGACATTGATGGATTGCTTTCTGCTTGCGGCTGTAAGCACAATCCATCCGAATGGCGACTTTTTGTTGACTCTTCACTGTTACGTTTAAAGGCTGTTTTGCTGCACAATGGCAATTCATACCCTTCAGTACCCATTGGACATGCTGCTTACATGAAGGAAACATATGAGAACATGCAGCTGCTATTGAAACACATAGAATACTCGAGATACAACTGGAATATATGTGGAGATCTGAAAGTTGTTGCAATTCTACTCGGTCTGCAGCTAGGCTACACCAAGTACTGCTGCTTTCTTTGCGAGTGGGACAGCCGAGCTAGAGATTCACATTATGTGAGAAAGGTCTGGCCACCTCGCAGGGACTTGGTTCCAGGACAGAAGAACGTTAAACATGATCCTCTCGTTGATCCGAACAACATTTATCTCCCACCTTTGCACTTCAAACTTGGGTTAATGAAAAACTTTGTCAAAGCAATGAACAAAGAAAGTGAAGCCTTTACATACTTACGACAGAGGTTTCCACGCACCAGTGATGCTAAAATAAAAGAAGGCGTTTTTGTTGGCCCACAGATTCGAGAGATGCTCAAGGACAGTCACTTTGAGGGCCTTCTGCAGGGTGTCGAGCATGTTGCCTGGACAGCCTTCAGGAATGTTGTTGCTAACTTTCTGGGCAACTACAAGGCGCCAAACTATGTTGAACAAGTTGGAAATCTGCTACAAGCTTACAAGGCAATGAAATGCAACATGTCACTGAAGATACACTTCCTTCATTCTCACTTGGACTTCTTCCCGGACAATCTCGGCGCGTCAGTGATGAACATGGTGAAAGAAAAGATTTCACAAAGACATTGCCAGCATCGAGAAACGCTACCAGGGAAAGTGGAGTCCGTCTATGCTCGGAGACTACTGTTGGTCACTGATACGTGAAGCACAGTACAGTGACTACAAACGAAAATCTACAGCAAAACATTTCTAATTTTCTCATGTCTTGTCATTATTGCCTAGATCCTTCTGTAGGATTATGTTGCAGAAGACGTTACAATACTAAATGTTAAATTGTCGATTTCTTAAAACCTTACGTGATACAGAAATTCTAATTACATATTTGTGTTCAGCAAGTCAAAATCTATGAGTTTCACCTAAATTTGTAGAGGAAACAAAAACTTGCATAAAATTTGTTGACCAGTGTTATGGTTATGAGAATGAGCGCAAAGCCAGCAGAGGGCGGAAGATGGCAGAGTGGGTTACGTGCTGGAGCGTCAGGCTGACGGAGCGGGTTCAAGCCCCGTTATAGACTTATAGTGCCCGTAGTGGCTTTCACACACGCAGTAATGCCTTCTAAGCCACTTTAAATCATGCTAAGTTAAGTCATGCTAAGACCTGATCGTGGTTCAATGTTACGCATCAACATCAGCAGCTGATGATGCAAAAAAGCAGGGTTACTACGAGGCCTTAGGGGCCGTCCATAAATGACGTCACGCACTTATGGTTATGGTTCTGGACAACTTCTATAGCGCCGTAGCATGGCGAAGGCCAAAGTCAAAGGCGCTGTCAACAACGCTGTCAAATCGACATGGAACGGAAGATTGTTTGTCTTGAGGGAAAGTCCGCTCAGATGGCACAAAAGAGTTCGCTGCCGTGTTGAAATCGGGCAGTGAACGCTTCAGAAGGCGGTCTTCCGCAAGAAGACGTTCCGTCGAAGAGTCAGCGAAAACGCAGAAGGATGTTGAAGGACCGCATGGATGCTGGGAAGAATTCTCCGCGTGGCGAAAATCAGGCGGCGAATCCTTGAGGGCGGTCATCTGCGAGACAGTAATCCATCGCCGAACGTGACGGGAACCGACTGAAGATGGAATTCCGCGCACGAAACCGGAACAGTCTGCCCTTTATGGCCTGTAGGCTCCGTCGAGTGACTGGTGGCTCAAAATGGCGGTCCAACCACGCCGACACGGGCGACGTGAATCCGAGCGTTCGGCGCAGAGAAGACGCAAAGACCATCGCCGACCGCTTCGAAAACGACGGCTAAGCGACGATCCGCGCGATTAGCGCAAAGAAATAAGCGCAAGACGTCGGTAAATCCACCAAGAACGGCGACATTCCGAAGCACGGACAGACCCGTGCAAGCAGCCAAAATGGCGCTACCGGAAACCGGTAGCGCCATTTTGGCTGCTTGCACGGGGAGGAGTTCAAGTATTTGTGACGATGTGTGACGACTGGGGGAGGGGGACTTCCAGAAATGTGACATCACATAATACCAAATATTTTTATTTATACCGCAAAGCTATGTTACCGCAAAATTGAAAGTATTTTGCATTTATACATCATCTTTAAATTTTTTTAAAGATTCTGAATATTGTTTCAACTATAATAATTATCTTATTATATAATTCTCGATATCCGGTCTGTCTGTCGGTCACGATACACGGAAGATTTTGCAAGACGCTGTTGCCATAACAACGAAATTGTTTAATCAAAACTGTATTATCAATGGAGCGTTTAACGAAGCGTCTTAATTGCAGCTCAAATCCCCGTTCCCCCTTCCCTCTCCCCATTCCTCTCCCAATCGCCCCGGCCCCAACCCATCCCCTTTCCGGCCCCAACCCATACCCGCCCGCCCTACCCCACAGGCCCCAAACCTCTGTTTCCCCTTCCCTCTCCTCAGCCCTCTCCCAATCCCTCTTCCCTCTCTCCATACCTCTCCCAATCGCACCGGCTCCAACCCATCCCTGCTCCGCCCTACCCCACAGGCTCCAAAACCTCCGTTCCCATAACCTCTCCCCATCCCTCTCCCAACCCCTTCCCTCTCCCAATCGCCCCGGCCCAACACATCCCAGCCCCGGCCCCAGCTCATCCTGCCCAGGCCCCAAACCATACCCCCGCCCCTGCGCTACCCCACAGGCACCAAACCCCGTTCCCCCTTCCTCTCCCATCCCTCTCCCAATCCCTCCCCTCTCTTCATCCCTCTCCCAATCGCTGCGGCCTCACACATCCCCGCCCCAGGCCCCAAAACCATACCTGCCCCTGCCCTACCCCTCAGGCCCCAAATCTCCGTTCCCATTCCCTATCCCCATCCCTCTCCCAAACACCCATTCCGTCTCCCCATCCCTCTCCCAATCGTCCCAGCCCCAACCCATCACCGCTCCTCCCTACCCCACCGGCCCCAAACCCCGTTCCCAGACCTACACAACGCTGCTCCGAAAACCCGTACAACCCACTTTCCTCCTCCCAAACCTCCCTCCCTCTCCCAATGCCCTGCCTTCCGTTATTATATATATTTACTTCTTCCTAACCTCAATACCTATTTTTTAAATTTAACCCTTCAAGTGGGGATTAAATTTTCAGAAGCCGTCACCGTGCTGGGGATTTAATTTTTGGAAAAGCGTTCTTCAGAAATGATTGCTGTAACGTTTTAAATTTGCTATATCTGAGGCTATATAGGAGCTAAAAAGATGAGGTTTGAACCATTGCTTAGATTTTTTATTCCTCTTTCTAACCGTCCGTGCAAAACAAAAAATGGTGGTAGAGTCCACTTTACGGCCTAAAATATCACCCTTTCCCCCAAACAAATTTCAAAGCCCCTAGCAAAATATTTTCAGCGGTTACCCCACTTTAGTCAGCGGTAAAGTTGTAAAGGATGTAAGAGGAACAAAATAAACCAAAAAGTTTGAAAATCGGTTGACATTTGGTAAAGATCTATCAATTCTAACCCGATGACCCCAATGTTTGAACATAATATTATCAGCGAATTTCGCGAAAGTTTTGAATTCTGAGAAGTTTCCTATTTTTTGAATTTGCTATATCTCAGGCTATATAAGAGCGAAGAAGATGAGGTTTGCACCATTGTTTAACTATTTTTATTCCTCTTTTTTACCGTCCGTGCAAAACAAAAAAGTCCAGCATTCACGAGGTTTGCGACAATCAAGTGAGAATGAGGAGCAGGCGTGCAAAAGCAGCACGACAAACAAGAGAATCAAGCACTGTATGTCGTTCGACACTGCCAAATCAGTACACTAACGTTGACTATCAAGTTTTAGAAAATTCATGCGAATGGGCGTTAACTCGGTTGAAGGCAAAGGCGGAGAGTTAAGGACAATTAATTGCGCAAAATGCTATTGCATTTGCGCAAAATCGGGTGGTAAAACAGCCAATCTCCCCCGTCATTTTTGACGGGTAAACACCTAGTAATGAATATTTTCAAACAAAACATTAATTTTGACATTGGAAAGACGACAAGATGACGGGGGAGGGTTAACGGGTTGTGGCGTCATTTTTGAGGGGTTTGACTTTCTGAGACGACGTGTGATGAGTGGAGGGGACACAAAACTGCCAAAATCGCGTGACGTCATTTATGGATGGCCTCTTAGAAAGAACAATACAGAAGTGTGGAAGAAAGGAATGCCGATGGTAATGGGAGATTTCAACGAAACATTTGACAGGACAGTAAGGAAATATTGTGGAGAAATATGGACTGGGGCAAGGAAAGAAGATGCACAAATTCTGCGTGGACGTCTGCCGAGCAATTGACCTTGACGTCATCAATATCAAGTTTAAAGTACTCGAAAGAAGATATACTTGGGTATCCCAGGTGGAAACTCACGAAACCAGATTGACTATATTCTAGTTGATAAAAATTGGTCAATGGTCAGGAACCATCAGCTACTAGTGGGCAAAATTAAAATTCGACTACACAAAAGGAGAACACATGAACAGTGTTTATTCTAGGCCTGTTTAGGGGAAATTCCTCCCCCAAGTTTTAAAATACTTTAAAATCCCCCAAATTTGTATATGTTGGCTTGGGGGATGGAAATCCCCCCCCCAAAGTGTGGAGAGACAAATCTTGTTTCCCCAAACATTTCAAACTCCCCCAATGTCAAGGTGGCTAGAATAAACACTGACACATGAACACAAGCTAATTAATAATTAAGAACTCAATGGAGGCAAAGAGTTCGAGTACAGATGTACAATTTCTAACCGCTTTGAGTGCCTCACTAAAGAAAGTGAAGAGGAATGTAAAGACGTAGAAAGTTTATGGATGGATTTGAAATCTGGAATGTTCCTGAAAATTTCTTCTTCGAGTTTACCATAGAGAAAAGCTGTTGATACATCAAACTGCATCAAGTGTAGTTTCTCCTTTGCAGCAACACTTAAGAGTGTTCTTACTTTTGAGCTTCGTACTACTGGACTAAAAGTATCAGAATAGTCAATCCCTTTCTTTTGTGAATAACCTTTAACGACCACTCTTGCTTTGTATCGTTCAATGGAACCATCTGGTTTATTCTTTAATTTGAAGACCCATTTACATGGTAAGACCTTCTTTCCTGTAGGACGATCAACTAGTTCCCATGTATCATTTTCTTTTAGAGATTGAATTTCAAATTTCATTGCGTTTCTCCATTCATCTGCATAACGATCATTAACTGCTTCTTTATATGTTTCTGTCATCAACTCTTCAACAGACATCACATAGTTATTGAGTTTTGATGGTCTCTGCATACATTTTCGATCACGCAATTGCATTTGGTGAGTTTGGTCAATTTGATTTTCACTTTTTCCAGTTTCGTTCTCTTTGTCTTTTTCTTCATCACTTTCTGATTCAGGATCTACATCATCTTTGGCTTCAGCATTTTCTTCTTGTGCTTCAACTTCTTTTCCAAGCTCTTCATTATCAGGTATTGCTGACCAATCTCTTGATGATGAACATAGTGGAGTTTCATCAAATACAACATCTCTCGAAGGATAAGATTTGTTTCCTTCTTGAACATAAATTCTGTAGCCATCGTCACCTTCATAGCCAACTAAGACACCCTTTACAGCTTTACTGTCCATCTTTTTACGACACTGAGCTGGAATGTGAACATAAGCGGTGCATCCTATTACACGTAAATGCTTAATCTGTGGTTTCTTGTTGTACCAAAGTTCGTATGGCGACTTTCCTTCCACAGACGAAGTTCCAGTTCGATTTAAGATGTAGGCAGCAGTATTTATTAATTCAGCCCATAAAGCTTGAGGTAGTTCACCATGAGCTAGTCTCATAGTTCTGGCTGCTTCAACTAGTGTTCTGTTTTCTCTTTCACTAGAGCCATTTTGTTCCGGTGTATAAGGCATGGTGAGACGTTGTCGAATTCCATTTTCCAAACAATGTTTTCTGACTTCAAGTTCAAAATTATCAAATTCACCACCGTTATCACTTAAGAATTCACTCACAACATAACCAGCTGTTTTAATGCTCTTCAGAAGAAGTTTGAGCTTTTCTTGAACTTCAGACTTTTCTTTTGGAAAGTAAACAAAGCGAAAGCTGCTGTAGTCATCCTTGAAGAGAACAAAATAACGACAATTTGAGAATGAATAACAGAATGGGCCTGAAACATCAGCATGCATTGAAATAAAAAATGAAATAATTTTAAAAGAATTCTATGCACATCTGGCAAAAAACGCAAAAAATATATAACGTAAAAACGCGTTTTGGTTGGAGAAAAACGAAAAGAAACGTTTGCAACATCAATGGTTCCAACATACAACAAGGATTCATGGCAAAAGAATCAACAATCTGAGGTGTGCATATGACATCGCACTTAGCAATATCAGAGGAGGAATTGTAAGAATTGCTGGAGAGATTAGTTGTTGCCAGAAGTGAATTCTATCTACGATTGAACATGAACTAGACAAAGATAATGGTATTGATAGGTCACTAAGCACAAGAGAGAAAGTCGGAAAATTGACCACTGTTTGCTAGTTCTATCTGACCACTGTCATGATGTGGCGGTATATTATGATAAATATGTTAAATGCCGGGCATTCACATTTTCGTGTTCTTTCAGATTTTAATAAAATTTGGATGTATTGATAGGCCAATCATTTAAACTCAAGTTCAAGCACAATGAGTTTTCGGAAACAAAATTACAGCTACAGTGTATTTATTAAAGGTTTTGTCAATTTTAGTGGCTTTAATTATCTAACTATTTCATTCGCAACCAGCTTATCGGATTGCATTGTCTATTCGTTGCTATTTCAGGTTTAGCAAATAGAGATAACAGCGTGAAGTCTAGGGAGACTTCAAGTCCACAGAATGACTGCGATAACGTGATTGAAACGACTCCTGAACCGAGCGCAATCGTCGCTGAATATGTGCAGGAGCAGCAGGAGCAGGAGCAGGAGCTGCAAAATATTGCTACAGAACTCAGACCGCCAAGTTTGGAAGTCATTACAGCAGTTACAGAGGAATCTCATGAAGGAGATTACAGCAATTTGATGGGGAGAGAGGCCTTTCAAATTCCATCATCTGCATATACCACACTCATAGCGGCTAAGTCTTCATATTCCTCGGCCTCTAAAGACAATGAAGAAATGAGGGAAATGCCTCACGCATACTACAACATTCAAACAGATCTTTAAAGCGAAAACAACAGCCCAGGTTGAAACGTTCCTACGGGCATGCTATTGGTGTGGTCTTGTGGCGAACCAGGCCTTATGTACTACTTACCCAGAATGACTGACGCCCGGCCGCTACACAGGATTAGATCTCTCAATTAAGGCGTGTGGGTGGTCGAGTTAGCTTTTTGGCCAAGGTTTTACTATTATACTAGAAAGATGCTCGCTTCGCTCGCGCTTGCTTCGCTCGCAGTGCAGGATAATACTAATCCAATACCTATACCTAATACCCAATCATTGAATTCATGCTGAACAACATTTCAATGACTGTACATACGCCACCTAGCCAAGCTCTGCGCCACGTAATAATTAGGCCTATGTACGTTAAAATCACGCAACTGTGGCCATTTGTGACGCTGTACACGTATTTTTTGTGTACGTTAAAATGTGCGTTAAAATTGCGCAACTTCCTCAAGCTACGAACAATTGTTACCAATAGCAACGTCGTCGCACGCCCACCCCTCTGACGCTGCAATGACTCGACTAAACCGTGCTAAACGTACGCTTCGTCAAACGCTTCTTTGTCAACCAATGAGAACGATTGAAGGTAACAGATATACAGAATAAGGATCTTAATATTATAGATGGCTGATTCCTTCTTTCCATCTCTCTATTGGACTCTACTTCTTCTATTTCAGGTAATACTTTGACTTCTCCTATCTCAGGTACTACCTCGGCTTATCTCAGGTACTACCTCAACTCCTCTCAGGTACTACCTCGCTCTTTCAGGTCCTTTCCTTGCTATCGCTGATCTCAGGTCTTACCTCGCTATCTCTTATCTAAGGTACTACCTCGCTTTTTCAGGTACTACCTCGATTACTACTACTTCAGGTACTATCTCGCTCTTATTTCAGGCACTACTTCTCTATATTGGCCGACTCGGGTACTACCGAGGGATCTACGGACCTTCTCAACGGGCTCTTTCCCTCCCCTAGCGCGCCGCGGTCTTATCTTTTGACGGGGCACAACCCTGCCCTTTGGGAACCGCTTTCGTGGCGGATTGACACTTCCCTAGCGGAAATGTAGTACCTGTACGGTACATCCACCCTATCTGGTACTCCAAGTCAAATACTCAGTTTACCGGTCATTAACTCGTCTATGCGACCTCTATTTATAGGGCTTCGATATTACCTTACGGATGATGTGCTAAATTGCCACTATCAGGCTATAACTCAATGACGCCTAGTGCCCCCTACTGAATATCCTACGCAAAACCTCCCTAGACTTTTTACATTCTTAGTATTATTACTAAGGGACTTTAATTGTTATCATTATTATTAATTCATGTATTTTATTGACTATCTATCTTACCATCAGCGCCACCTAGCGACTACCAGATAAACTAGCTTTTTTTAAACTTTATTATGGATCTGAGGCTTATCTATCTTAGCTATTATAAGTTATTTATAACAATTTCGCTACAATCATATCCTTGAATGTATGTTTTTCAGTGAACATGATTGTATTATTAGCTATACTATTAACCCCTCAGCCTCCTCGACCCGCACGTTTCTCATCTTACCTCACTCTGTCACGCCCACTGAATCAGTCATACCTGAAAATTTGCAACCGTGCCTTCTCATACGCCTCACCTGAATTTTGGAACTCGATCCCAGCTTCCCTCCGCAGACTTGGACACTTTCAAACAATAAAATCTGAATCCTCATTTCCTATTATTCCTGCATTGTCTCCTCAAGTCTTCAGTTCTAAGCTTAAATCCTTCCCTTTTTCTTAAATCATTTCCTTCATAGCTGTAACAACCTAGCGTCACTCGGCTTAGGGCCCTTTGGATGTTGACTATTGCCTGACTGATCATATACCTTCCACATAGCTATTTTAAGAAAGGCTGAGCGCCTAAGAATAATCAGCTACTGTTGTGCTGCCTCCAAGGCGCTATAGAAATCCACGAGATTTTACTTACTTATTAAGAACTACAGTGTAGCCCGCAGCATTCAGAACATGGAATTTGTAATGACATCGCTTGCATGTTTAAACACAATTTGATAAAAAAATTCATCTTTACGCATTCTATGCTTCATTTCTTCAAAAATAGAAAAGTGAATTTATTAGGCTACTTTTTACCCACTGGTTTGCGGTAAATTTGTGCTTGAAACAGGGTGACTTATAATAACTTTTGAATCTGTGCGATGATGATGATGACGACGACTATGATGATGATGTCAGCAAATGTTGAAAATCCTACAGTAGAGGTCTATCATATATCATAGACCTCTTAAATTAAGGACTGACGTCAGCCAATCTCGGGTCCGCGAACTTGGGTCCATTGTCTTTAACCTCCCTAGCGTTAACAACGGGTTGCGGTCGTCGGAGGATTCTGAAACTAAAAGCGTTAAGGACGGCTCCCGGTCGTCTATTGTCTACGTCTCCAGTGGAGCAGGTGCAGCTGCAGGAGCAGGAGGTGACCACCCACTTAATTGTTTTGGTGACACGCCTAACCAAATGGAGCGCGGTCTGTGTCACACGAGGTATTCTTAGTGGACACTCTGAGCCAATTATTGGCATTCCAATATCCAATGCAATTCGCCCAAAGGAGCGAACCATTGTGTGCCGCTGATTAGTGTGACAGATGGGACGTTCCTTCGGAAGCATTGTAAGGAATGCACGGAACGCTTTCTGCATGGAAAAGTGCCAGAGAATGTAACCTCAAGGAGGTTAACACTATGGTATCTATAAACTGCTGTAACTGGGGTTTGCACAGTGATACAACCATGAAATTTGTTAGTCACATTCAGAAATGAACTCTCTATGCATCCCAAGTAACCGGAAGTTGGACACCATAACACTGCAAAATACACTGATTTTAAAATGATATATAAATCATGTTAAAATCAATGTATTTGGCATATATTGGATGCTGCTGATCTAGCCCGAATATTTAGTAATTAGCATCGAAATCTAGTAGGCAAGAATTCGGCTTTAGGAGACTATATGCATCGAGTAGGATTGCAATATCATTGCCAGTAATATAGCCTAGTGGCGTAGCCAGGGTTCAGAAATAGGAGGGACATGTAGAATTTCTGGGAAAACAAGGCTCGTCACGAAGTTATTCGCAAATTCATGTATTCTCGTCAATCATACTACCTACCCGTCCCGAAATTTCTCAGCCGTCTTGCTCAAATCTAACGGCCGGAATCCCTGCCAGAATAGGGGACTGACCCCCATTGTGGGTACGCCGATGATATAGTCGAATCGTAGTTCGGAACTGATCCTCGTTTTATTCTCCCAGTTAGCAGCTAGTATTGAATCGATGGTGTAGGCAGGATCTGAGAATTAGGAGACACCGTCGCGAATGCACACAAACTTCTGAATTCAATTGTGCCACAAGACTGCGGTGGCGTAGCCAGGATTGCAGAATAGTAGCACTCACATTTTTCGGCCCAAATGTTTGACTAGCCAAAAAGATCATCGTCTCAGACGCTTGGTGTGATTTCCTGGATCTAATACTACACCTAAATAGTCTTTAACTATTCGTTAGTTTTGGTCGAATCTCACGACCGGTCCCGTTCCGAATAGAGGGGCGGGCCCCCGGGCACCTGCGGCTACGTCAAAGACATATATAAGAGTGTGTGTGCCTCCTAATTCTTGCTACTCCCCTGGGCAGAGCTTGCCATGGGTCCATTATTTAGAACCCAACCCATCAAATCTCCAACCCAACTCAATACATCCCATGCTGGCAATTGAGTTACTTAACCCACCCCAACCAAACCAAACCCACTTAATACAGTGCAATTTCTTAAACCACGACTTACTTTCTGACCTAACCCAACCCACCATCAATATGAAAAAGTCTGATCCAACCCATTCTAATTCAACCCACCCCAACCCATTAGTTAACTCAACCCATGGCCATCTCTGCCTCTGGGTTCAGTACCGGGTAATAACTGTGAGAATAAAACGAGGATGAGTTCCAGACAACAATTTGACTATATCATTGGCGTAGCCACAGTGGGGGGCGGGCCCCTATTTTGGCAGAGACCTTGGTTGGTGGGATTTGAATAAGACCGTTGAAAAATTTTGGAGAGGGGTAGGTAGCATGATCGAAGAGAATACATAAATTTGCGAATAACTTCTTGACGAACCTTGTTCTCCCAAAATTCTATATATCTCCCCTATTTCAGAACTCTGGATACGCCGCTGGACTATATTCCTGGTAAAAATATTGCGATCCTACTCGATGCATATAGTCGCCTAAAACCGAGTTCTTGCCTACTAGATTCCGATGCTAATTACTATATATTCGGCCTAGATCACCAAAGTGCGAAACACATTGATTTTAACATGATTCATATATCATTTTAAGATCAATGCATTTTGCAGCGTAATGACGTCATCAACTTCCGGTTACTTGAAATGCGTAGAGAGTTCACTCCTGAGTGGGACTACCAAATTTCATAGCTGTATGACTGCGAACTCCAGTTATATCTTACAGACGCTATGGTGCTAAATACTGAATGGACCCAAGTTCGCGGACCCGAGCATGGCAGACGTCAGTCCTTACTTTAAGAGGTCTATGGTGCATAGATCAAGCGATGCTAACAGGGAGTAAAAGAGAACTACAAAGAATAATGGACAAACTAAATACAACATCAAAAGAATATGGCATGAAAATAAACACTTAAAACAAAAATCATGGTAATAACAAAGAGAAAAATCCACCTAGATTCACCATAACGGTTGATGGAACAGAACTGGAACAGGTTACACAATTCCACTACTTTGGGAGCCTAATGAAGGAAGATTCCAGACGCCAGGAGGAGATAAAGAGAAGAATAGCGATGGGAAAACAAGCCTTTTTGGACAGAGGAGAACTGCTAAGAGGAGGCCTAAATAGATAATTAAAGAAAAGACTGGTAAAAACGTTGATACGGAGTGTCATTTTATATGCCTCAGAAACCTGGACTCTCCAGAAGAAGGACATACAAAAGCTGGAAGCATTCGAAATGTGGATATGGAGAAGAATGGAAAACATCAAGTGGACGGACAAGAAAACAAACGACGAAGTACTACAGATGGTGGACGAACGAAGATCGATAATCAGTACCATCAAAAAAGACAGAGGAACTGGATTGGTCACGTACTAAGAGGAGAATCATTACTCAGAACAGTAATTGATGGAAGAATATCAGAAAGAAGGACAAAAGGAAGACCAAGGAGGATGCTACTGGACTGGACGATGAAAACAGACACACTGCGTCGTAAGACCTATGCAGAAGTCAAGGAGGAAGCAAGACGCAGAGAGGAATGGAAACAATGGAGCCTTGAACCTGTCCCAGGACAGAAAACATGATGATGATGATGATGATGATGATGATGATGATGATGATGATGATGATGATGATGATGATGATGATGATGATGATGATGATGATGATGATGATGATGATGGTACATACTGTATAAAATGTTGCCATGCCACTAGAGAAAGCACAGTTTGTGCTTGATGAGAGAATAAGGGTTTGCGGACCATTTACCCAGCCGCCGGATAAGGACCATTTTTGTCTTATGCAAATGTGGCAAACCGGGTTCTTCTTCTTCATATGCCATATATTGCTACGTCGGCGACCATGGATTTCCGCTCTTCTCTGTTTCTGGCTTTCCTTAGAAGTTCGATGTTGTCTGTAGTTCTTGTCGCTTCTCTTAGGCTGTCCGTAAACTTTATTCTTTGTCTTCCTCTTGCTCTTTTCCCCTCTATTTTTCCTGTTATGGCTAGATTTTCCAACCCATCTTTTATTTTTAGATGTCCAAAGAATTCAAGCTGCTGCTTTCTTATGGTTTTAGCAATTTTCTTTTTGCACCAAAAGTTTTTAGTACTTCCTCATTGGTTATTCTTTCTGTCCATGAAATTTTGTGCATACGTCTGAGAAACCACATCTCTGCAGCTTCCAGTTTCCTTTCTGATGTTTTTGTCAACGTCCATGTTTCCGATCCGTACATCAGAACCGCCCAAACGTAGCTGTGAAGAATTCTGAGCCGTGTTGTTGAAATATGTTTATTTGTGAGAATCTTTTTGAGTTGTATGAAAGCTGACTTCGCCATGCCTATTCTGGTTTCAATGTCCTTTTCATTTCTTCCATCGCTTGTGAAGATGCCTCCTAGATATCTGAACTGTGTTACCTGTTTTATTTCCATTCCCCTGTATTGTAGCCTGCATTTAGAAATTTCTTTCTTTTTTGTAATTGCCATACAGTAAGTCTTCTTTTTAACCGGGTTACTAGTCCTTAATACAGCTCTCTTCCAAGATGGCGACTGCCCAGTCTGCTACACAAGTTGGATCTATAGTCTCTATTTTAGGCACGTGTACATTCGTCGTAGCTTTTTGGCTAGGAATGCTTCCGTGGTAAGGTACACTTTATAGGCTCGGCGCCCGTACGGAGAACCGAAGGGTTAGCACCTTCAATTTTACATAGTAACGGCTGAATGAGGGCGATTGCCAGCCTTTCCCTCGCCGCTTTTCCTTCCGTCCGATGTACTCATTCACAGCTGAGTCGACTGGGGGCGCTTGGAACGCCGAAAAGTAGTTCCTCGTACCAGAAAGTAGCCCATCTATCAAAATAGATGCCATAGAAAGTCCCATAGAGACATGGATAGAAAGTGTATTAAATCTAAATTATGTAGCACCTTTATGAAATAGTCTTCATATGCTGGAGGCGCGTCTTCCTAGGCTCGGTAGATAAACGTGTGTATATAATATGGAGGCGTCATTGTAGGATAGCTAAAAAATCAAAGTAATTCAATAGATTGGAGGCCTTCATATGCTGGAGACGTCTTCCTAGACTAGGTAGATAAACGTGTGTATATAATATGGAGGCGTCGTGGTATGATAGCTTAAAAATCAAAGTCATGCAATAGAATGGAGGCGTCCATATGGTGGCGGCGTCTTCATAGGATAGGTAGATACACGTGTGTGCTGGCGCTTTATAAATGTTCGTAGTAGTAGTAGTAATAATAATAATAATAATAATAGTAATAATAATAGTAGTAGTAGTAGTAGTAATAATAATAATAATAATAATAATAATAATAATAATAATAATAATAATAATAATAATAATAATTCATCCCTGCAGAAGTTTTACCAGTCCACCACTGTATTTTTGTTAAGTGACATCTCTGCCATTGCATTAGTGTGTGGAAGATCAGCCGCCCAAAGATAGATCAACATAACAATATCCCCCAAAGAAAGGTTACTTCTTTCAAAGAAGCTTCCGTATGTTTGAAACGAAGTCAGGCGGGTGTCTAACCACCCAATCCCGTGCGACAACGTATAGCTTTTAGTAAACTTGACAGATGGTATACCTACCCATAACTTCATTCGGTTCCACTATAACAGTCGGAGCCTGGTAACGTGCCATAGCTAAGAGGATGTATTGACAACGACAATTTAGCCTAACTCGGCGACTGCGACAGCGTAAAAGAAAGTATCATCTGCAAGAGGCGCGTTTTTATACTCGTTTCCCCAATAATACTCAACGGTTCAAATAGGATTTAGTGTGGAAACCTTGTGGTTTGAGTTCTTTTGAAGTTACACAATGTTTATAATCTGCTGTCCATTTTATGACCCATACCGAGAGCAATAAAGTTGATCGGGTCTACCACATGAAAGAGGCCATATACCATAAACACCCTCTATAAAGGACTATATTATTATTATTATTATTATTATTATTATTATTATTATTATTATTATTATTATTATTATTATTATTATTATCGAATGCTTAATGTGCTAAAAGATGTCAACCATTTGATTGCAACATTTTCAGCTGTATGTAGAGTTTGTAGTCCACCGTCCTCTAGCCTGATTATAAGGCAAGAGTCAACTATAGGTGCGACATTGTTTGAACGTAACCGCAGGGGCACAGGTTCGAGTCAGTTAATCCCCATTTCTGATGACAGTATTTGCAGTGTCCCTGTCCAGTTCGAAAACGGTTTAACAGATACCACAGGTGACGAGGCAGCGTGTCGAAGCCTGGTTGTCAGATAGCGGGATCTTCGACCAATTGGCAGTTGATCACCTGAGCCGACTTCCAGTCAAGTCTCCACTGTCCATCAGCATCTACGGGAACCTTGTTAAGCTGCAGAGGATGGCGTGATTTCAATCGGTGATGAGGAGGGTTGGACAGGTCCTCGAAGAGTGGCAGGTCCTCACGGTCCGCTATCTTCGATAGAAATCTGTCCACTGCAGCTTCCCTTTCATAAGTATGGTGGTTGGCTGTTTGACAGGACTGGCAGCCATTGGAGCGCTGTTGGGCGCAGGGTTCCGGAGATAAGTCTCATGACTGAATGCAGCTGCGTGTCCACCGCCTTTGTGTGCGGAGAGCGATACCAGGCGGGACAGCAGTAATCCGCGGCCGAATAGCAGAGTGAAAGTGCAGACTGTCTCAGAGTAGCGGGGTTTGCTCCCCAGGAGGAACCGGCTAATTTTGACAGGAGGTTTGTCCGGGTTCTGACTTTGCCGGCCAACTTTGAAAGATGTGTTTTGAAGCTTAAAGTTCGATCAAGAGTAACGCCAAGATATACAGGGAATGGATCATGCTTCAATTGTTTCCCATCCATATGAATTTTTAGCTCGTGTTTTGCTTTTCTGTTGTAAAAATGAAATACACTCGACACAGTTTTATTGGCGTTTGGTTTAAGCCGCCATTTTTTGCATTAGTCTGAGATCCGCTGTGTGTCGATAGTTATCTGTTCTTCAAGTTCCTTGAATGTCTGGGCTTGAACGGCAAGGCCGATGTCGTCGGTGTAGCCGTATTTCCTGCTAACTGTGTCAGGTATATCATTTATATACAGATTGAATAATATAGGAGCTAAAACTGAGCCCTGTGGAAGGCCGTTTCTCTGACATCGCCATGAACTTATGTCATCTTCCATATCTACTCGAAACTGTCGGTCACGGAGAAGTAAATCCACGAATCGAACGAACCATGGTTGGAAATTCATCGAGAGTTTGTAACGTAAACCGCCATGCCAAACCGTATCAAAGGCTGCTGTCAAGTCCAAGAAGACAGACCCTGTTTTAGGCGCTTCTAATAGTAATTTTCGATGAATGTTGTAAGTGCAACAACCTGGTCACAGGTGTAACGATCTTTTCTGAAGCCGGCTTGAAACGGGTTTAGTATGTCGTCCACCGATGTGGCAATGTGATTCAGTAGTAGTCTCTCGAATAAGTTGTAACAGACGCTGAGTAGTGAGATTGGTATGTAGCTTGCCGCAAGAGTTTTGCCTTTCCCTGGTTTATCGATGGCAATGACCTTTGCTTTACGCCAAATCTTTGGAATGTTGTTACTCGTTATGATTTTGTTGAAGAAGGTTAGTAGCCATTTGCATGCCTTTGGACCCAAATTGTTTAGAACCTCAGGGTGAATATTATCGTACCCTGAAGCCGTGTCTGTTTTCATGGATTGAAGAGCGTTTTGAAGGTCATTGTCGGAGAACACGGGAGCCGATTATTGTAGCTGGTGTTTTTCAGATCGTAGGAAGGCTTTATTTTCCGATTATACATGTCGCTTTAATCGTTTATCAATGGGCGCTTTTGCGACTTGTGTTAGATGAGATGAAACGGAATTTGCTTTCACTGGTGGATGAACGTCTCATCGAGTAGTACTCCCAGGAGTCGTAGGCACTTTGAGGGGACGACGGTCACATCACCCAACGTGAACGGTGAATGGCTCAGGAGATGCTTCCTCCTGGAGGTGCATATCCACAGGAACTCGGTCTTGGCCGGGTTAAGGGCCAAGCGGCACATGATGATCGCCATGATGCAATCGAGGAAGCGAAGTTTAAGTCTTTCCATGTCGGCAGGCAGACAGGAAGAATACAGTTGCACGTCATCCGCGTAGCCGTGCATGGTCAGTTCGAACGCGATAGCGATTTTCATCAAACCCGCTATGAAGAGAATGAACAGCAGAGGGCCGAGAACCGACCCCTGCGGAACACCATGCTGAACAATTCGCTTTTCCGACGTTTGACCGCCGCACCGGACCGATTGCGTCCTATCACTGAGGTAGCTCTCGAACCAGCTGAGGACCCGACCCCTGAGGCCGTATGAATTCTCCAGCCGCTGGATAAGAATCTGGTGATCCACCGTATCAAACGCAGGTCAAGAAGGCAGAGGAGAGCCACCCTGTCATTCGCAACCGCATCCACAACGTCATTGAATATCCTCAGCACGGCGGTTTCAGTGGAATGCCCACGGCGATACGCTGATTGATCACGAGGCATCAGTCCGTTAGCGTCTAAAAATTCGATCAGCCGCTTGCTGACAATCCTCTCCAGAAGCTTGGAAAGGAATGGCAGGTTTGACACTGGTCGGTAGTTTGACGTTTCTTGAAGGTCAAGTCCTGGCTGTTTCAGTAGTGGCGTGACCATTGCATGCTTCCACTTCGACGGAACTTCGCAAGTCTCTAAGGAAGCGATCATGAGCACTTTCAGAAACGGGGCTAGGACCACCGCCGAGTCCTTTAGCAGCCACATCGGCAGAGGGTCTGCAGAGCACTGTTTATTCGGAGACGCACGCACTATGCGGAGCACCTCCTCCTCCGTCGGTGCCCGAAACGCCATGAGATGCGGCCCATCGTAGGCCTCGAAGGTTGCCGGTCCCACAGACGCCGTCCTCTCCCGTATTCCTTCAATCTTTCCATCAATGTACCGATGGTACTCTTCCGGGCTGAACGCAGGACAGGGAGCCATTCCAGGAGTGCACTTTCCCAGTAGGGCGTTCAGCGTCTTTCAGGTCTCTTTCGAGTCGGACTCCCTGGTGAGCAGCAACTGCTTCCAGTATTCCCTACCTTTCAATCTTACAAGAGACCTCCTTGCTTTGAGGGTAGTCCTCCAGGCCTCAAGGGCCACAGCCTCGTTGGCTGAGCCCCTGGACCTATCATAGGCCCTCTCAGCTCTCCGCGCCTCCCGACGCGCCAGAGGGCACTCATTGTCGTAAAACGGGCAGAAATTCCTGACCCTGACTGTCTTCTCGACCACCGGTGCCAAGTCATCCAGGATGCCATTGATCACCGTGTCATAGCACTCCGCAAGATCAGAGGCGGACTTACCAGGAGCGTCCGGCAAGCAAAGCGTCGACTCCTCAAGACGAGTCATGAACAGGTCGCGTTTGAAGCTACTCCAGTCCCTCCTCTTAACCGCCTTGTACTCCGGAGGAGGGCGCACCGTCCATGTTGACCAGCGCACCAGCAGGTGGTCAGACAGCCCAGTCTCATCAACCGTTATTCGGCAGGGTTCCGAGTCCCCCGATCCGATGACTACATCCAGGAGGCCATCCAGGACGTGGGTCGGTTCAGTCACTCGCTGCACCAGATCAAACTCATTGAAAATCTGGAGAAGTTGCCTACTGGCCACGTCATCTGGCCTTTCCAGGTGGACGTTCAGGTCCCCCACCACATAGAACTGGCATTTGAAGGTCGCCAACGACTCAAGGAGTGATGCAAATTCTGCAAAAAACTGCTCACACGTGTTTCGGGACCCTGGGCGATAGATTGCTACTAGAATGAAGGGTCCAAACGCCCCTCCAACCCGGCAGCACAGATGCTCGAAAGTGGATGGCGTTAAGTTAGTTCTCAGCCTCGCAATGTTGATTCCTGGTCTATGGACGATCGCCAGACCTCCATGGTTCACGACGTTCATCTCCATTAGCTTGGCGTCTTCAGCAATTGGACGCGCCGCCTCGACGACGCACAGGCCGTGGCTTTGCAGCCGCTTGATGGCTGCCGAGTCGGAGTCTACATGCCACGTCTCAGAAAGAATGAGCTTATGCAACTGGTAGTACTCGATAAGATCCAGGACGTTCTCTGTCTTATTGTTTATCGACCTAATATTCAGAAGACCGAGGTTCGCCGCACGCACTTGAGGGACGAGATGCCGCTGTATTATCGGATGAAGCAGGGCAGACCGTCGACCCAGGCCGTTTGCACCATGCTTTAGTGGAGCAGCAGTGAGTCGAGGAATACAGACAGACAGAGCAGATGGCGGACGCCGGGTTGTCGACGAAGGAAGTCTATCACGGTTGAAGTCAGTGTAGATAAACGCACCATTCTCGATTGGCACCAACTTCGGTCGGACACGTCTCCGGCCTGATCTCTTTCCGCGGTAGTGACGAACTCGACGCTGGGTCTCACAGAGTCTAAGAATTCCGAATTCGGACAGTAAATCAACAACGCAAGGTGCAGGACGATCACCGTGAGAACAAGCCAGCAGCTCTGTCGACGAATAACGTACCGTTCGCATAATCTCAAACACAGTAGTCTAGTCGAGAAAAACGTAGCGGTGTATAGTCAGGCGACGACCATATTGAACAACGGTGAAATTCGAAATGATAACGGTGTTGACGTAGAGATCGCTCCGATCCTGCTAAATTTCGCCGAAAACACTCGAATTTCGATCAAACTGGCGCTAAATTCGGATTCACTGTCGGACTATACGAATTATAGTGCATCGCGAGAAGCATAGCGAAAAAGAAAACCGATAAAATAACATTAAATCGCACGATCGGAGTTTTCTTGGCAGCCACACGCGGCGCCACCTACCGACCTTATGCTTGTACACATTCGCAATGTGGTAGCCATCTATCTGAATGACATCGTATCGTGAACTGGACTCAATGTGGTGGACGTCTGCGATGGTATTCCTGGTATACGTAGCTCGGCCATATTACGCGTGAAGGTGGTGAGCGATGAGTTCGAAGCACGGAATTGAGAACCGGTTGGATCTGTCGTTCTCAACGAGTGTCTCTTCAAGACATATTACGTGAATGTGATGTTCTTCGGCAATTGAGCTGATAAGCTGTCGCTTGGCGTCTGAGAGACCTTCGACGTTTAGCTGCAGAATTCGCAGTGCCGGGCCGATTGCTAGGAAGTCGTGGCCGTTGTCCAGAGGACCTTTGTTGGCACATGGACCGGGATCGTGGTGGATTCGGTCAGCTGGTGGCATCATCAGTTTCCTTCCGGACGAGGTACTCACGGGGAGAGCGAACGAAAACGCTGATGCCTTCCTCCCCAAAGGACTATAAAATATTCTAGACTCAAGGAATTCTTAATAACAACTACTGGATAGGCAGCCTCATATGGGTCGATACTGCATAAGGCCAATGCTCTGAGGCTATGTGCTACATCCACAAGCATTCCAGTCGGAGATTTACGTTTAAGCATTATTGAAAAAAGTAATTTTGAGCCAGAGAACAGTGCATAATATGGCAAATAAATATGGAAAATAAAAATGGGTTAATTTGAGCAAATCAAATAAAGAAACCGATAGAAATAAACGAACAACTGTGCAATTATAACACGTAGGAAAGATATTTAGGCCCTACTCATAATTGCTTCACTAAAACTTCATTATAACTATTACTACCGCCACCACTAAGAATATCACTACTACTACAACTACTATTGTCACCACCACAACTACTACTATAACCACTACAATAACTACTATTTCTACCACAACCAACAAATATCAGTACTACTACTAGTGCTGCTGTGCTACTACTACTACTACTACTACTACTACTACTACTACTACTATTACTACTACTGCTGCTACTACTATTACTATACTACTGTTGCTACTACCACTACTGCTGCCACCACAACTACTACTACTACAGCTACTACCTTTACTTCTACCACCACCAACACTACTACTACCATTACTACTAATACTACTACTGCTGCTGCTGCTGCTGCTACTATACTATACTACTACTACTACTGCCGCCACAATAAGACCGCCTACTACTACTACTATTACTACTACTACTACTGCAACTACTAACACTGTGACCACCACAGCACTTGCTACTACTACAACTATTACTCCCACCACCACCAGCACTACTACAAATACCACTACCACCACCACCACCACCACCACCACCACCACCACCACCACCACCACTACTACTACTACTACTATCACTATTACGACTACTACTACCTCGTCACCCCAAATACTACTCCAACTACTACTTATACCACCACCAGCACTACTACAAATACTACTACTGCTGCTGCTACTACTACAACTACTACTACTACTGCTATTACTACTATTACTACTTCTACTTGTACTACTACTGTTGCTGCTACTGCAACTACTACTACTATACCACTACTACCACTATTATTATGACTACAACTACTACTACTACTTCCACCACAACAACTACTACCACTGCTGCTAGTCTGCTACTACTACTACTACATTGTACTACTACTGCCGCTACGACACGACCACCTACTACCTCTGCCATCATCATCACCATCATCACCTTCATCATCATCATCGCCACCACTACAACTACATTCGTTGTTAACTTGTTTGTTGTTGTCCATTTCCAGTGTCATCATCGTTTGGTTGGAAATGCAGTGAACATTATCTCGAATATTTTGTGAGATTGAGATCGTGACAAGATGCGCCCAAATCCACTGATCAGATACTGTAGTTTTGTAGAATTGTGGACACTTATAGGCTACGCCTACTCTCCAATAGATGAACACTTGACCAGCTAGGCATATAGAAGCCAGCTGTAGTAGTATTAGTAGTAGTTGTTCTCCAGACGTTGATCTGAATAGAAGCATAGTCATATCTAACTGTGTCTCTGATTGCTATAGTCTAAACCTCTATACGTTCCCAGTTATAGGCGTAACCTAAAGACGACACACGGTGTCAGTTAGTTAAGAATAAAAGCAAAAGCGAACATTATCAACCGATAGCGTTAAGAAAAACTATTGAAATGGCTAGTGCTTCTCACATTCCGTTACCTGCAAAATTAAACTTAACTGCGTCGAACATTGGAAATGATTGACGTCGTTTTAAAAGCCAATGGTTGAATTACGTAACAGCTGCTAAACTTGACCAGGAAACTCCAGAATGTCAAGCTACAATATTGCTTGCGTCAATAGGAATCGAGGCGTATTGCGTTTATGAGTCTATGACTCTGACGGACGCTCAAAGAACAAGAACAGCGGATTTGCTAGAAGCGTTTGAACATCATTGCGTCGGAGCGGTGAACGAAGTCTACGAACGATATGTCTTCCACAGTCGGAAACAGGGCAGCGGCGAATCTTTCGACGTCTTCTTATCAGAGTTTCGGCGACTCGTTCGGTCCTTCGGTTTCGGCGACACCGAAGCATCGATGATCCGGGACCGGATCTTCCTCGGCATGGCAGACGATACGACTAAGAAGAAGCTCCTGGAGACACGCGACCTTGATCTCCAGCGGACCATCTATCTGTGTCGTGCGCAGAAACGACGTCGAAGCAGTTCAAAGCGATGACTGCGCCTGAAGAGTCAACGCTTTGCGACGGGAGCCGGCACCTCGCCATATCAGAATCGCCATCAATACGACAGAGCGAGATCGCAGAATCGTCGTCACGACAACAGGGACCAGACTCAACGCCCCAGCCATCGCCAGAATCGTCCAGGGAAAGGTACGATGATCGGTTCGTGTCGTTTTTGCGGGCGTTGCCATGACAACGGGCGAGCGCATTGCCCGGCTTTTGGTGCTGTTTGCCGCAAGTGCCAAGGCAATAATCATTTTGCTGCAATTTGGAAGGGAAACCTGCCTCTCACGGCAGTTTCAGGCAGCTCACGGACGATTTTGAATCTGTCCTGGTTCTAAACACGACAGATACGGAAGGCCGTGTGTATACAAACCTCCTGGTGAATGGACGATGCATCAACTTTATGCTTGATTGCGGAAGCACGGTGTGCACTCTTCCGAAGTCGATCTACGATGATCTACCGAATAAACCTGCACTTCGTCCAGCGAAATCTATTTTGAAAATGTTTAATGGTCAGTTAGTGACGGAAGGACTGACTGACGTTATTCTCACGCATCAGAAGACCGATATGCAGATGAAAGTTGAATTTTACATCACTGCTCATGACAATCCGATTTTAAGCATGTCAGCATGCAGAGATTTTGATTTAATTCGCATTGTTGAAGATAATATATGCGCGATTGAAGCTGCTGTTCCGTCCACGATGGACCGCGCGTTAACTGAAGCAGACGTTTTCGAACAGTACAGCGATCTTTTCGATGGAAAACTCGGGTTATTAGAAGGCACTGTTCACTTGGATATGGACTAGTCGTTCCGTCCAGTTCAGCTGCCACTTCGTCGAATTCCCCTCGCAGTCCGAAGCCGAGAGGAGGAGGAACTTCAGAAAATGGTTCAACAAGAGATAATTGTTCCGTTGACGAAAGCCACACCATGGATCTCAGCGCTAGTGGTCACAATTAAGAACAATGGAAAACTTCGTTTGTGTTTAGACCCTACAAGAACTTTAAATCCAGCTCTAATTCGAAACAAATACTATCATCCTACTCTACACGAAATTTTACACCAGCTAACGGGAGTAAAGGTTTTCAGTACAGTCGATTGCGAAGATGCGTTTAACCTCTTAAAATTAGACGAGGAATCGAGTTTTCTCTGTACTTTTGATACGCCCTACGGACTTTTTCGGTACTGCCGCTTATATTTTGGTTTAAAGGTCTCGTCTGATATTTTTCAATCACGGATTCATGCCGTTTTGTCTGGACTTAAAGAAATTTTCTACATCGCAGACGATATTCTGAATAATGGTTCTGGATATTCGCGTACGGAAGCTCTGAAGGACCACGAAAAAATCTTATTGCGCGTTAAGACCATTGCAGACAGAAGGGAATTAAACTTAATCGACAAAAGATGAAACTCCATCGCGAAACCCTTACTTTTAGGGTCATGATTTGACCAAAGACGGCCTCAAAACCTCAGATTCGAAAATTGAAGCCATAGAAAACTTTGCAACGTCTACGGACAAACCAGCGGTCAACATTTAATCGGATTCGCAAATTAGCTCGCAAGATTTTGCCCCCATTTCAGTGACGTAGTTTTTCCGCTTCGCGAACAAAAAATGTGAAAATGAGTTCCGTTGGGATGAGCGCCATACTGCCGCTTTTGATATATTGAAAGGAATGCTGAAGTATGCGCCTCTCTTGCATTATTTCGACGAGAAAAAGGAAATTTTCATTCAGCCTATTGCCAGCAAATCGGGTTTAGGGTTTGGATGCTGTTTTACTTCAGGACAACAAGGTCATCGAATTTGCGAGCCGAGCTCTCACTCCAGCGGAGATTAATTTTGCCCAGATCGAAAGAGAAATTGAGTATTCTAGATGCGCTGGAGGAATGGAATTCATATGTATATGGCAGAAGAATAATAGTAGAAAATGATCATCGACCTTTGGTCTCAATCTTCAAGAAATCTTTGGCCTCCACACCAAAAATACTTCAGAGAATGATGATCCGCCTTCAAAGATTTGACTTGAAGCTACATTTCAAAGCAGGAAAGAAATTAATCTTGGGCGACACGTTGTCAAGAGCTTACGACCCTAAGGGCACCGAACAAATTTTCGACGAAGAGATCGCGTTTCTTGCTTCAACGGATGCAGAACAGATGGCGAAATTCGAATGATTGCCTTTCCAGCCACTTTGAAATTACTAATGGAAGCTGCCAACGATCCGAGCTACATTCGTTTGAAACAGCAAATTATTGAGGGTTGGCCAGAGAATACGAAACATCTGCCAGACGATATTCGAGCCTACTCTACATTCGCAGACGAGTTGGCCGTCTCTCGAGGACTAATCTACAAAGGAAGTCGTTTGATTGTTCCAGCACCTGTCAGGTCAGTGGTCCTAGAACGTTGGCATAGCAGCCATATCGGTCTGAATGGTTGTCTCAGACGGGCTCGTGAAATTGTATATTGGCCCGGACTTTGTTCAGAACTCAGGGCCAAGGTCGAGAAATGCGCCGTTTGTAACCAATACCGAGATGCCCTACACCGAGAGCCTTTGCAGTCCTATCCTGTGCCCTCGAAGGCCGTGGGACAGAATATCCTGTGATATCTTTACATTTGATCATAAAGAATATCTAATTTCAGTCTGCCATCTGTCCGCATACTTCGAAATAGACAGCCTGCCTTCAAAGGATGTATTCTGCTTAAATTTGCAAGATTCGGAATTCCAGACAAATTGCATAGCGACAATTCCCCATTTAATTCAATGAAATTTCGTCAGTTTGCGAATCAATACGAGTTCGAACATATTACAAGTTCGCCACACTATGCGCAATCCAATGGCAAAGTGGAAAACTCTATACGGACAGCTAAAAAATTAATGAAAAAGTCCAGAGCAGACGGATCTGATCCATTGCTGGCGACTTTAGAATGGCCTAACACGCCCGGAGAAATTTCAAATCTTTCTCCTGCGAAAATTCTTCTTGGAAGGCGTACTAAAACTAGGATTCCTATTTGCGACAAGCTCATAGCTTCGCCTTTTGCTGCAAACTACCAAGACGCACTACAAGTTTCAAGACAGAAACAGGCCGCCTATTATAGTTTATACACAAGAAATCGACGGAAACTACAGAAGGGCCAGACTTGAAGAGTAAAATTTGACCCGCGGTCAGATCAGTGGCGCAAAGCAGAAATCGTGGATGTTTTGCCGCATCGATCGTTCAACGTCAAGTTTCCTGATGGCAGTTTGAGGCGACGTACGTCTAAACACGTGAGATGATCATCAGAGCCTCCGATAATATTTGTGGAAGAAAATGATCTACAACAATCGGAACAAAGAGAGGAAAATTGAGATGTACTCTCGCGCCCACCGTACTTTCCACAGCGAGGCGAAAAGCGAGGCGATCAACCAGCCACCGCCGGAAACACCCGCAACGCCGCCATGGCCGCCAGCGCCGCCAGCGCCGATCATTCAACAAAGCTATGCTTAAAGCCATCGTCATCTGGCTCAACTCAACTACCATACGATCAGCAGCCGAAAGCTACTAGCGAAACAACAGCGCCACCTGTTGAACCCTATAGAACTAGATCAGGGCGGATTGTTAAAAAACTCAGTAGATATAAATAGTTCTGACTTTAAACACGGCGTTTTTGGCGGATAACAAATGATGCATTTTAGGCCTGAACTGTTATGGACATATTGATTAGTTTAATTAGTGATTAGCCTAAGTGAAAAGAGAGAGATGTAGAGTGATGGACACTTATAGGCCACGCCTACTCTCCAATAGATAAACACTTGACCAGCTAGGCATATAGAAACCAGCTGTAGTAGTATTAGTAATAGTTGTTCTCCAGACGTTGATCTGAACTGAACTGAACTGAGGTTTATTTCAACTCAACTTAACATAGGCATGTCTGACATCAATTACAATAAATGACATCAATTGAATTTAAAATAAGACCAAGAAAATTCACAGAATATTCACAAGATTAAATTTAGTCTAAGGGTACAATAGAACAGAAAACAAAAAGAAACCTGAGAAGTAGTCAAATTAAAAGTTAATATTTTACTAGAATATTCAGATTAATATAACATCATATAGTAGACAAGAGTTAGGCCTAAAGTGGAATGTTGAGAAGAAAAGGGTTGCATATCCCGCTAGAGATATGCAACCCTTATCTTTTCTTTTCTTAAACTAATCAATATGTCCATAACAGTTAAGGCCTAAAACATATCACGCCAGGGAGGCAACTTGATACATTGAATTGTTAAATGTATAGCGGAGCATTAGACATCATCAACTTTAATTAAGACTATTAATTAAAAATTAACACTCCCAATCAAAGTAATACTATACGAATTATACAATTATTATAAGAATTATAGAATTTTATTTTAAAGTAGCAAAAGGGAATAGTGTTCCCGCAGGGAGGTACCCTAAGAATGTGGTAGTAACTATAGTAAATCATAAATATGAAATAACCATAACTAGCAGACAATTAACCTAAGTCAATGATACAGCTGTGTGAAAAAGTCCTGCACGTTTATACGATTTTGGGATTTTTGTCTTTTATGAGTCTCTGAATGACCATTAATGATATAGGATATGCAAATCTCATTATATTTCAATAGATATTGATGTTTTTAGTAAAAACATTTACTAATTATTGTGTGATTGGGTAGTGTTTAGTGTATTCTGTCACCTTCAGAGCATTGCTTTATAAAAGTGGCATGGTTTGTGTGCATATTTGCTTGTATACATGACATAATTTTTGTTGAAACTTTACAGTTTACATAGGGCCTATGCAATTTTTTACTTTTAGTTGTTTGATGGCCCTGAAAAGGACCGTTTAAACCACAAAAGTGGTTTTAATATCGGATTGGCCATCCCTTATTGCTTATCACCAGGCGACATCGCTTTGGCATCGTGTGGATCACTTTCTTAATGTAATCTTTGGTGACAATGTGATGCCAGGCTTCAATTATGGCTTCAATCAGCTCCCTCTTATTTGTTGGATGTTTCTTACTGATTTCATAGCCAATTTTGGACCACACATTCTCAATGGGATTCAGATCCGGGCTCTGAGCTGGCCAGTCGAGAAGACGAATTCTGTGCTTTTTCATCCACTGTTGCACGGATTTGGCTCGATGGCAAGGAGCATTGTCATCATAGAAGAAGAAGTCCTTCCTTACAAGTTGATGAACTGAAGAAAGCAGGGTACTTTCCAGGACTTCCATGTACTGCTTGGCGTTCATCATCCCCTGGATAATCTTTATCCGACCAACGCCAGATGCTGCGATGCAGCCCCATATCATTACATGCAGTGGATGCTTGACAGAGAGATTCAGGCAGTATGGTTTGAATTCTTCACCTGGAAATCTTCTGACATACTTGTTACACTGATTTCCAGTCAAGTAGAAATTGCTTTCGTCACTGGAGATGACCTTTCCCCATTGATCAGGAGTCCAATTGACATGCTTCTTTGCCCAAGCAAGTCTGCATGTTTGGTAATGGTCTGTTAACAAGGGTTTACCTCTAGCCCTGCAGCCTTGGAGACCTTTGGCAAGCAGTTTGCGGCGAACTGTGCTGGTGCACACCTCTACACTGCATGTTTCACTCCAGATCGTAGTGATTTGTGGCGAAGTCAGCCTTCTATTGCTCATTGAAATGCGTCTCAGAGTCCTGTCTTGACGCTCCGTGGATTTCCTTGGCCTACCAGAGCGGTGCCTGTCATCAACAGAGCTATTCTGTTTATATTTTTCAATCATTCTGCTCACTGTGGTGCGATGGCACTTCACCCTCTTGGCTATTTCTGTAGAAGAATAGCCTTCTTCATGGAGTACAATGATGCGATGCCGCTGTTCAATGCTGGTGAACGCAAAGGCCTTCATCCTTAGCCAGAAGCCAAACAGAAATATAAATTCCGCGCCGTTTGAAGACCTATATATAGCCAAATCAATGGCTGCACTGATTGGCTGCTTTCAGATAGCTTACGCGAGCTTTGATTGGTCACCCAGCGCTGCTGCTCATTGGTTGATTTAGATCCTAAATTGACCAAAATTACAGCTGTGCTTACGTTTGCATATATTCTTGTTGAAAACCAAATCAAGCTTGATTTGCAATTAATAACATTATTCTATAATGGTTTCCCATATGAAATCGCACATAAATATTGATATCTGGAGAGTTCTTTTGTGAAAAATACTAAGAGAAACCGAGAGAACAGAAGAAAATAGTATAAAAACTCAAGCGTGCAAAACGTTTTCACACAGCTGTATGTCTGAGAAATAAATAGCATACAAATAACATAAGTCATTACGATATTAATTTGATGAGTTTCTTACTTAGAAGTTTAGTAAATTCTAAATATGTAATAATTAGTAGACACTAGACAAATTAAACATAAGTCATTGAGATAGCAAAAATTTAATTAATTACTTAAATAATTTTGTTATTTGGAAAGTAGTATATATTTTTAATTTCTCTTTTAAATTCATTTAAATTTATTATATTAGTTATATAGGCGGGGAGGGCATTCCATATTCGAGGTCCAAAAACTTTTATAGTAAATATTCTAGTGTTAGTTTTAGCAAAAGGAATAGTATATTGGCTATTACTTCTTACATTGTGATTATGTAATTTGTTAATTATTTTAAAACTATGTGGTTACCCGTCAAAAATGACGGGGGAGATTGGCTGTTCTAGTACCCGATTTTGCGCAAATGCAATAGCATTTTATGACGGGGGAGATTGGCTGTTTTACCACCCGATTTTGCGCAAATGCAATAGCATTTTGCGCAATTAATTGTCCTTAACTCGCCGCCTTTTCCTTCAACCGAGTTAACGCCCATTCGCATGAATTTTCTGAAACTTGATAGTCAACGTTAGTGTAATGATTTGGCAGTGTCGAACGACATGCTGTGCTTGATTCTCTTGTTTGCTGTGCTGATTTTTCACGCCATGCAACAGCCTGCTCCTCATTCTCACTTGATTGTCGGAAAGCTCGTGAATGCTGGATTTTTTTGTTTTGCACAGAGGGTTAGAAAGAGGAATAAAATAGCTAAACAATGGTGCAAACCTCATCTTCTTAGCTCTTATAGAGCCCGAGATGTAGCAAATTCAATAAAATTTGGAAACTTTCTCAGAATTCAAAACTTTCGCGAAATTCGCCGATAATACTTATGTTCAAACATTGGGGTCATCGGGTTAGAATTGATAGATCTTTGCCAAATGTCAACCGATTTTCAAACTTTTTGGTTTATTTTGTTTCTCTGACATCCCTTAATAACTTTGCCGCTGACCAAAGTGGGGTTACCGCTGAAAATATTTTGCTAGGGGGCTTTAAAAAAATTTTGGGGGGAGAGGGTGATATTTTAGGCCGTAAAGTGGACTCTACCCCCAAATTTTTTTGTTTTGCACGGACGGTTAGAAAGAGGAATAAACAATCTAAACAATGGTGCAAACCTTATCTTTTTATCTCCTATATAGCCTGAGATATAGCAAATTTAAAACGTTACAGCAATCATTTCTGAAGAACGCTTTTCCAAAAATTAAATTCCCAGTACGGTGACGGCGTCTGAAAATTTAATCCCCACTTGAGGGGCTACATTTAAAAAAATAGGTATTGAGGCTAGAAAGGAATAAATATATATAATAACGGGGGGCAGGGCATTGGGAGAGGGAAGGGAGGTTTGGTTGGAGGAAAGTGGGTTGTACGGGTTTTCGGAGCAGCGTTGTGTAAGTTTGGGAACGGGGTTTGGGGCCGGTGGGGTAGGGCGGAGCAGTGATGGGTTGGGGCCGGGACGATTGGGAGAGGGATGGAGAGAGGTACGGGGGTTGGGAGAGGGGTGGGGAGAGAGAAGGGAACGGGGGTTTGGGGCCTGTCGGGCGGGGCGGGTATGGGTTGGGGCCTGAGGCGATTGGGAGAGGGAAGTGGATGGGGAGAGGGAAGGGAACGGGGATTTGGGGCCGTGGCCGGAATGAGTTGGGGCCCGGGGCGATTGGGAGAGGGATGGAGAGAGGGAAAGGATGGGGAGAGGGAAGGGGAACGGGGTGGTTTGGGGCCGGGGCCGGAATGGGTTGGGGCCTGGGCGATTGGGAGAGGGATGGGGAGAGGGATGGGGATGGGGAAAAATAAGGGAAAGGGAGTTTGGGGCCGGGGCGGGAATGGGTTAGGGCCTGGGCGATTGAAAGACGGATGGGGTGAGGGAAGGGGGACGGGGTTTAAGCTGCAATTAAGACGCTTCGTTAAACGCGCGATTGATAATACATACAGTTTTGATTAAACAATATTTGGTTGTCAATGACAACAGCGTCTTGCAATACCCGCCGTGTTGCGGACGGACATACGCGACAGACGGACATCGAGAATTATATATATAGATATTCATTTTTATAAAAGATCTGTGGTAAAAGTTTGTTAGTATATTTAAACATAAAGATTGAGGGTTGTTGTTTATGAATATCAGCAATATTAAGAATATTTAAAGTTTTATATAGATTTATTGAATTGCTATTTTGATTTTCTTTTATAGCTAATCTGAGTGACTTTTTTGAATTTTTTGAATCTTTTCAGTAATACATTTATAATTAAAACTCTGAATAATATTACAATATGCTAGGTATGAGTGAATCATTGTAAAGTAAATGCTTAAAAGGGCTTTTTTATTAATAAATTTCATTATATGCCTAATAATATTTAATTTCTTATATAATTTGTTAATCAGCAGTTCTGTATATTCTTTCCAGTTAAGATTTTCATCAATTATTATTCCCAGGACTTTTTCTCTTTTCTTGGACATGCATTAGCCAAATGATAACTTGAGCTACATATATTGAACTTTTTAGTCTGCTCATTGTTTTCAATTTTATAGCAAATATATTGAAAGTTTCATCTTTAGCCTTAAGCATAGTAGAAAATTTCCTTTTGTACTCAACTGGAGTCAATCTAAATTCTTTTAAAATGTTACTTTTCACAACTTCATATGAATTCATTTCGGTAGAAGACAAACGACTAGTAACATCGACCCAAATGATTTTTCTAGTTATAGGCCTATCTCAAATTTAAATTTTATATCTAAACTTGTTGAACGCATTGTGCTTAGTCGAATAAATGTACATCTTTCATTGCATAATCTTTTATTGCCTAAGCAATCTGCATATCGAAAATTTCATTCAACTGAAACTGCTCTCCTGGCTGTTCATGATTATATTTTGTCTGCTATGGATAATGGCAAGGTAACTGCGCTTATTTTACTAGACTTGTCTGCGGCTTTTGACACCATAGATCATGCAATCCTTCTCCATTGACTCGAACATTGGTTTGGCATATCAGGTACTGCATTAGAGTGGTTCACATCCTACCTTCAACATCGCTGTCAATCTGTTTATTGTAATGGTGCTCAGTCAAACTCAGTTAAATTAGATTTCAGTGTTCCCCAGGATCTGTTTTAGGCCCTCTTTTTCACTTATATACAATGCCCCTTGGATCGCTTCTTTCACAATTCTCTGCTGACTATCATTTCTATGCTGACGATACACAGTTATTTATAGCCTTTGATGATAATACCTCTTCGGCGTCACTAGAAAATGTATCCATTTGTCTGAAAAATGTTCAGTCTTGGATGTTTATTAATAAGCTTGCATTAAACCCTTCAAAAACCGAGTTTTTACTTCTTGGTACATCTTTTAATTTAAGTAAATTTGAGGACATGCATTCATTTAAATTTGACAACATTTCAGTTAATCAAAGTCAGTCTGTCCGCAACCTAGGTGTAATATTTGACAAAAACTTGTCTTTTAATGAACACATAAATAAGGTTAGCAGAGCTGCTCATTTTCAAATCAGAGACATTCGACGTATTCGTGATCTTGTGCCGAAACCTGCTCTGATTCCTCTGGCCAATGCCCTTGTCAGCAGTAGGCTTGATTATTGCAATTCTCTTTACAATGGTATGGCCAAATCTAATATACAAAAACTCCAAAGGATTCAGAATTCTGTGGCTCGGGCCATTACAAAAACTCGCAAGCATGATCACATTAGACCTGTCCTTCAAAAGTTACACTGGCTGCCAGTAGAACAAAGAATTGTTTTTAAGACTGGTGTCCTTGTTTTTAAAATTTTGCAGTCTGGCCAACCTCAATATTTAAAATCTATGATAAACCATCCAAAACATTATCATTCAACAAGATTTGCTGATTCACTGTTAAATGTACCTAGAACAAACACTGAAATTGGTAAGAGAGCTTTTTCTATTTCTGGGCCAAAAATCTGGAACTCTCTCCCTCTGGTTGTCAGATCTTCCAATAAACTGAGCATTTTCAGATCTAGGCTAAAAACACATCTCTTCCAACTAGCATTTCCTCCATAGTCTGTCTCGCTGTTTCCCTCTGACTGATCTCTGGAATGACCTGGTCTTTTGCGGATGGATTTGAAGTACCATCGATTGATACCCTTGAGTATTAGAAATGGTGCTATAGAAGTGCATAATTATTATTATTATTATTATTATTAACATCTCTCTCTTTTGGAGACATCAAAGGTATTAAAAATTTCACCCAAAATTCAGGTTCCACTTGACAACTCGTGAAAATCTTTTCTACATCATCAAAATACACAGGAGCCTCTACCGGCTCCAAAGGCATTTTAAGCAAAACATGTTTCAAAGTATCACCAGTGTGTTTCATCCTAGCGGTATATGTTTTTCTCTCTCCGCCTGTCTTTGCATTTCCTGTAATTGTTTTTGTTCAAACTCTATCCTTTCCTGTCGATCCCTTCTCCATCTTTCTTCAGATGCTTGCATCATTTCACTCCATCTCACTTCTTGTCTTTCAGCTTGTTTTAATCTCTCCTGTTCCTTCTGTTCCTTGTGCTTCAATCTCTCCTGTTCTTTTTTGTTCTTCGCGCTTAATACTCTCTTGTTCCTTCTGTTCCTCATGTTTTATTCTCTCCTGCACCAGCTGTTCCTCATGCTTTATTCTTTCTCTTTCCTGCTTTATTCTCTCCTGTTCTTTATGCTCTTCCCGATCCAGTCTTTCCTGTTCCTTCTTCATTCACATTTCTAAAAAAATCATCATTTCTGATTTATGTACTGGTTTTGGCTCCTCTTCCGCCTCTTCCATTAAGCTCTCTTCTACTTCTTTACCCTCTGGTGTACCTTTTTTCACCACCCATTCTTTTGCTATTTTCTCCATTTTCTCGCATCGAGACAACACTTGTATCTGTTCAACATCAAAACCCAAATTAACCAATATAGTATGTAACCTTACATTACTAGCTTTTCTCAACTTTCCTCTTTGCTCATCAGACAACTGATCCATATTTTAAAAAATCACAATCAATCCAATATTGAAATTAACAATCACTACACCTCAAATGCACAATAATTCAACAACCACAATGAACACAAAGAATATCAATGTACACTAATTCAACCACCACAATCAACACAGAGAATTGATCAATTGACTTCCCTTTCTTAAGTCCAGTTCTTGCTTTATTTTCGGAATTACCGACAACACCTTTGAACATCTGTGAAAGGATTGCTCGAATATCCACTTGACCATCCCAGACTCCCAGTCCATCGAATCGACGTGAGTTTCTTTACCGGCTTGCTTCAACAAGAGTCAGTAAATTCCCCACGAGTGTACACCACAGCACACCCACGGACACCGTACAAGTCAGCACACAACGAGGTGACGCGTCTCCAGAATACGAAATTCCCGCCAGATCACCATGAAACTCCAACCCAAAAGTTGCACAACAATAAACCAAAATTCCAAATCGTTCTCCTTGCAAAGAATAATCTACGTAAATGCCTTGTATCGTCAGACTTTCAACAAAACAATATCCGCTCCGTAACCTTGAAGGTCAACCGAACATCCACTATCGACGAAAAATTCACCACAAGTATTCATACGACCGAAGTCTCTCAAAATTGCAACGTCCGATAAAGCCGTAGCTGCCACCAAAATGTAAACGGTTAACAAGTCCTTCAAACACCGCCATCTTCTAACTTAAAAATTATATTTATTAAAATAAAAATTAAATCATAAACGGTAGTGTGCTCTGTCCTTTCAACACATCACGACAACTCTCTAGACTTCTCCATTATATCACACAAGATGACTTCCCATCATAGTGGCCATAATGCCTACTCTATTATATATCGCTTTTCCATTAATTTTTCCTTTTATTCTCTCCTTACCATTTCCCACTCCGAAAACGCGCTCACAAATAGTTTATTATTTGTAAACCAATCAGTGATTTTAAGTAGTTGAACATTTATGTGAGAGATGAGTTCATTTAAATTGGAGTGACTAGCCACTAAATTGGCATCATCTGCAAATAATAAGTAATTAAATTAAGATGTAACATTTGGTAAGTCATTTATAAAAATAATAAATAGGAGTTGCTCTAGAATAGAGCCTTGAGGAACACCAAATTTGATATTTAATTTATTGGAAATAGTAGAATTTACGTAGGTGAATTGCATGCGATTTGTCAGATAGCTAGAAAACCAGCTGTGAGAAGTACCCTTAATAGAATAGAAGCATAGTCATATCTAACTGTGTCTCTGATTGCTATAGTCTAAACCTCTATAGGCTCTCAGTTATAGGCGTAACCTAAAGACGCCACAAGTTTCTGATCACTTGTTGCATAGCTATGAAATAATATTAGATCTGTGAATGATTTGAATATATCCTCTGGCGCTGCCGCTTGTATCCATGACGGAACGAATACGGGTAAGTAGCCAATGTGTGCGACTAGAATTCGAGAAATATACGAAGTAAACAGTAGACTATATCCATTTGCAATCTGCGCAAATATTCTGCACTATACACTAACAAATAAACTATCAACGCAAAATCAGGGTAAATCCGTTGTGAACTTGATTAGCACATATATGTCAGACCACAGAATACAGACAACTGGCTATTCCTCAAATAGACACGGCTGTGTGGCTGGACAGTTGGGCCAAGCCCAAGCATAGCTGAGTCATAGCACCTGGCTGCAAGACTGGTGTAGCAGACCAGGCAAAAGGGGTTTGAGACAGCTGGCCTCAAGCGGTTTAAAACAATTGGAAGAATTGTAAGGTGTCGGCCACATATTTAGATGTCCATGCTAGACTCGACAACGGTGCGCAACCTGCAACCGTACGGCCGCTTGCGGCCGTGGGTAACGACTTGTGCGGCCGTGTACATGTATTTTTAAATGTATGTGACTAGAAAGATGCTCGCTTCGCTCGCAGTGCAGGATAATACTAAAACCCAATCATTGAATTCATGCTGAACAACGTTTCAATGATGTACATACGCCACCTAGCCAAGCTCTGCGCCACGTAATAATTAGGCCTATGTACGTTAAAATCAGGCAACTGTGACCATTTGTGACGCTGTACACGTATTTTTTGTGTACGTTAAAATTGCGCAACTTCCTCAAGCTACGCCCACCAACGCATCTCGACGTTGTACACATTATGACTCTGCAATGAACAATTGAACGTACGCTTCGTCATACGCTTCTTCGACTAAACCGTTTGGTTACCAATAGCAACGTCGTCTTCGAACATCGCCCACCAACGCATCGCGACGTAAGGACTAAACCGTCTACCAATAGTCAACCAATCAGAATGCTTGAAGGTAACAGACATACAGAATGGCGGCCCTTGGCCTAGGCAGCAGCACTTCCTTGACAAATGTCGTCTCCTCAAAAGTCATCTACAGCAGTGTAATTTCTACAATTTTTCAACTTACGGCTCTGATTGACAACAAAGACATAGAAGCAGACGAAATTCCAACCATCCGCTATACTAGCGTTTTCGATGGGCTGTTTGGCTGTTGCAGGAATTCGCCGACCGTTTCCAAGATTTTGAGAAGATTTCAACAACATTAAGACTAGCTGCCTCTCTTCATAAAATGGAGACAGAGAATGCACCGTTTAATCTTCAAATGGAACGGGCTGAGTTGAAGAATAAAGAGCAGCTTGTGAAGAAGTTTGCTGATGAGAACGATCTGCTGGACACGTGGACAACAGCGGTGGAATACTCAACACTAGGAGACTGGCCAGAAACATTCTTGTTCTTTTCGGAGGCACTTAGTACTTACATATTTGAAGCAGAGTTTTCTAGGATGAAATATTGGTAGATAGCAATCTAGAGTCGAGAATAAGGCTGATGGTCTCCAGCGAGTCTTCTGATTTCGCAAGTCTGTCTGCTAGAACGCAAGACCAGGCAGCCATTAACTACTCCCGACGATGACGATTTTCTGCAAACTGTGCTTGAAGCATTTCAGTTAAATTTTAAAAGTTTTTTTTCTTTTTCGATGTTTCTAGTTACGACAGCTACATTTATTACACATGTATTGTAATTCATAAGAGAAATTGGATATTGTCGGGAACATTATATTCCGATATAATGCCTCATTCGTACAAAAATGACTTGTACTCGCTGGTGGCCGTTATGAAGTAAAAAAAGTCTGTAATGCGGCCGGCAACACCAAAAAGGTTGCGCGCCCCTGATCTAGGCTAGCAGATATCGTAGCGCTTTGGTGCTGTTTTCGTTGGAGTTTTTATGCATAAAAGCTGTGGTGTTGATGGAGCGCCAGGGTTTCGGAGGAGGATTGCCCTTATCCGTCCCCAAAATATTTCAAATTCTCCTGAAATTTTGGCATGCTACATCACGCCCTTTGAAAGACTTTACCTCTGTCGTTTCTTCTCATTGTGTTCATTTGCGGCTATGTATATGACGCGCAAGTAACATACAATCATTAAGCTTTCCAGTTACCAACCGTTGAGTTCATGTCACTTCGTTTCAAACATACTTATGTAGCGAAATTGATAATAGCAAGTATGAGATCCAATAATAGAATATAAGATAGTTTATAAGGCAATCGCTAGATGGCGCTGATGGCCAGTTAAGTAGTTTAAATAAGGAATAAATTAATAATAATAATAATTAAGGACCTTTAGTAATAATAACTATATATTAAATAGGTGAGAGGCCCAGGAAAGTTAGACATAGAATATCCAGTAGAGGGCGCTAGGTATTGTCAAGTTATAGCCCGATAGGTAGTTGCAGTTTAGCACACCTTTTTAAAGGTAGTATCAGAGTCCTATAAATAGAGGACCCTTAGATGGCCACGGGGCTGGTATACTGAGTTTCGACTTGGAGTGCCAAGTAGGTGGAGGTACCTTCGAGGTACTACATTTCCGCTAGGGAAGTGGCAATCCACCGCGGAAGCGGTTCCAAGGGGCAGGGTTGTGCCCCGTCAAAAGATAAGACCGCGGCGTGTTAAGAGGAAGGCCGTGGAAAGGCCCGGTAGATCCTAGGTAGTACCTGAGGTAATACCGTAGTAAGGAGAGAGGTAGTACCTGAAGTGGAAGAAGAGCGAGGTAGTACCTGACAGAAGAGCGAGGTAGTACCTGAGATCGAGCAAGAAGAGCGAGGCAGTACCTGACAGAAGAGCGAGGTAGTACCTGAACGAGATATCAAGGTATTACCTGGGCTAAGATATTGAAGTAATACATGAGAGGTAGAGAGAGATAGAAGGAGAGAGAGGGAATCAGCCATATAATAATAAAACCTTAGCCAAAAAGCTAAGTCGAATACCCACCCGCTTTAATTGAAAGAAAGATAATCCTGTTAGCGACCGACGTCAGTCATTCTGGTAGATTAGCAATAAGGTCGGTTCGCAACAGATTTGGTACAGCAGAAGTGGGGTGGACCGGTGGAGTCGTCGGAGAAGGTGGTTGATTGGACCAGCAAGGTACGAAGGTACTATGAAGTCAGACTCAGAAACAGAAGTATACAGCCTAGATGAACTGTTCCAGTTGGACGAGGCGAACGTCACTGCACGACGGAGGCCTGATATTAAGAAGTATGTTGGTCGAAGCCCCAACGATCCAGTGGATGTACGAACATTCACAAAAGGAACAGTCAAAGAAGAGACGTGTGAAAGGAAGCAGTTTAATGCTGAAAAAGAAAGGAAGTCTCGCGAACACAAAAGCAATGCGGTGAACCAAAAGGAAGAGAAACCCCTGAGTTATTGGTTGCAGAGAGCCGCAGACGTGAGAGACAAACAGTTCAGAGATGTAATTTCCAAGCTGATGAAGCAAGTGTCTGATTTTATGGCGGAACAAAGACACAGGTTGGAAAGTTGGCAAAGCAGTATGGAGCAAAGGATGCTAAAGAGAGAAAAAGAATCAACAGTAAATACAAGGAGACAAACAACGGTCGACTACACTGCGACAAAGCCAAAGACGACGCATGGGAATGATGAAAGAGGGTGGACAAACTTTCATCAGAAAAGGATAATCCGGTGCTTCAAATGTCAAAGATTAGGACATTTGGCCAAGCATTGCCGAAGTATCGACCGATACGAGACAAGTAGAGGTATAACAAACTATGGAGTATTAAGTCAAACGAACAAAGACAGGTCAGTATATGTAAGAGGGACCGTGAATGGTCAGGAACATCGTTGCTTAGTGGACACAGGTTCAGAAATTAACCTGATGCCAGCATCTATAGCTCAAGGTATGACTTTAGAGCCAACATCACAAAAGTTGTTAGCAGCCAATGGAGACGAAATGGATGTGAAAGGAGAAATAACAGTGAAAATGAAATTCCGTTGGGGATGCAATCAAGACGTTACCTTTTTAGTCTCAGAACAAATAAAAGAAATGGTGCTGGGAATAGAATTTCTAGTCTAGAACGAATGTCAGATAAACTTCGAAACAGGAGAAGTGAGATTGAGAGGAAGAAAGATTAGCGAGCGAAGAACCAGTCAAGAACAACGATGTATGTACACACGGACTACTGTTAAGACACTACAGAAAGAGAACTTGAAGAATAAGTCCGGGGTACAGACAATCCCAAGATACATGCAGAGGACACAAAGAAGCAGCGAGAATGTGGAGTCTCCAGAGAAATCGTCACTTCCGAAGTTTGCGAAATCACCACTGAAGCAGGACGTACAGAAAGGACGATCTGAACAGGAGCACATAAAGAGAGACGTGCGAGCAGTGGAGAGAGCATGTCGAGGGAATATGGAAACTAAAAGTCCGGAGAAGTTGTATGGAGCGGCAGCAGACGCCAAGAACGTTCCGGAGCCATTGGAGATTAACGAAGAGTCTAAAGGAAGCAAGACGTCTATAGGAAAGTCAAAGAGGAGTCCAGATGGACCACGTAATTCTACACGTCCGACTCTTTTTGTGAGAAGACCAAGAACAATCGCCGAGATGGTGGAAAGAGAAAGACCCAAAGAGACCGAAGTCATGAAGACAGTGAATTGGGGACCAGTCGCAGAAGAAGCCGAGCACCTTGTCCGGTTATGTAGAGCAGCTTACACCGTTAAGACATTTCAGGAATTAATTGAAATGGGAAAGCGAGAATGTCCCAACTTAAGACGAGAGCTAATGGAAAGACTCGTAGCTGCTCATTTCCCAAAGGATCGAAGACGCGAGACAGCAGAAACAAAAGCGTCTACGTCAGGTGAAGCAGAAGAAAAAGAAGAAGAAACTGAAGAAGAGAAGATTGAGGAAGTAGAAGCTGGAAGCCAAGCAGGATCATACAATTCAGCGGAGGCCACTGAAACTCCAGAACATAGTTTCGGCGGCGAAATAAAGAAGTCAGAAAGATGTAGCAACCCGCTGGAAGATGATTTAAACCTGTCAGAATCAGAGGGTTCCTCATTAATAATTGAGTACACATCCTCAGGAGAAGAAGATTAGAAGAGAATTGAAAGGACTGATGGAAGGAAGAAGGACATTATTGTTTAATTTTTAAAATGTACAGTACTTGTTAATTGTACACGCTAATGTCGTCGTCACGATGATTGGACCTAAAAGATGTTAGAAAAAAGAAATTGCTTAAATATTTTGCTTAAAGAATTGTTAAAGTTGCTCAATCATTTTATAACTGTTCTTTTATTTAATTATATTGTATATGAATCTGTATAAACTTTAATTTGATTGACGCTTGATGTAAAAACGCTATTGATTATGTAACTGCGATTAGTTGTGCTGATTGCGAACACGCTAAGGCACTCCCCGCACACATTTTTGTTTGTTCTATTAAATGAGGGATGGGGACCATCCCGTGCCTAAGTCCGGGGTAGTGTAGCAAATTGATAATAGCAAGTATGAGATCCAATAAAAAAATATAAGATAGTTTATAAGGCAATCGCTAGATGGCGCTGATGGCCAGTTAAGTAGTTTAAATAAGGAATAAATTAATAATAATAATAATTAAGGACCTTTAGTAATAATAACTATATATTAAATAGGTGAGCGGCCTAGGGAAGTTAGACATAGAATATCCAGTAGAGGGCGCTAAGTATTTTCGAGTTATAGCCCGATAGATAGTTGCAGTTTAGCACACCTCTTTAAAGCTAGTATCAGAGTCCTATAAATAGAAGTCCCTTAGATGGCCACGGGGCTGGTATACTGAGTTTCGACTTGGAGTGCCAAGTAGGTGGAGGTACCTTTGAGGTACTACATTTCCGCTAGGGAAGTGGCAATCCACCGCTGAAGCGGTTCCCAAGGGGCAGGGTTGTGCCCCGTCAAAAGATAAGACCGCGGCGTGTTAAGAGAGGGAAGGAGCCCGTGGAAAGGCCCGGTAGATCCCTAGGTAGTACCTGAGGTAATATCCGAAGTAAGAGGAGAGAGGTAGTACCTGAAGTGGAAGAAGAGCGAGGTAGTACCTGACAGAAGAGCGAGGTAGTACCTGACAGAAGAGCGAGGTAGTACCTGAACGAGATATCGAGGCAGTACCTGGGCTAAGATATTGAAGTAATACATGAGAGGTAGAGAGAGATAGAAGGAGAGAGAGGGAATCAGCCATATAATAATAAAACCTTAGCCAAAAAGCTAAGTCGAATACCCACCCGCCTTAATTGAAAGAAAGATAATCCTGTTAGCGGCCGGCATCAGTCATCCTGGTAGATTAGCAATAAGGCCGGTTCGCAACACTTAATCTCGTTCTGAAGTGTGACTGTTAATCAAATGTGGTGGGACAATAACGTTAAGACGTGATTTTGACCATATTAAACACGTTGGTGGTATTGCGCTAGAAAAAGTGTCTTAATCTGTGTGCAAGACAGCGCGCATGCGCGGACTCCCAAAATGGCCAGCCAACTATGACGTAAAAACATTGTCCTATTTTCATTTACCTGCTGCAAGTTATATAGGTCTAAAATATTTCGCTTATCTCCCAGCTATGTGGTCCATTCCTTTTCAACCTTTTGAGGGTACAATTGCGCGCAAAAAACTGTTTTTGGCGAAGTAAGTATCATGTAGTAGGGGCACCGACGCATGTGGTCCTTTATTCAACTTATCTGCTTCAGATCATATTGCGTGGCTACAGTTTCAGCTAGACCGGAGTTTTACTCTGGATGGAGAATAGGGTATGCAGGCACGTGGTCTCTTCTTTTTATACCGTCAACGGTCTCATTTTCTTTTAACTATGAATTTAAGGCTCCTTCAAATCATGTTTCTGTTGACACGTGCGAGGAGTATCGCTGAGACTCTCCTTCATTAGTGAAATTTACTCGAATTTTGTCGTCTCGGAAAACATTTCGTCCGGTCCATGTCAACCACTTCCAAAGCGCTGCGATATTTTCAAGCACGTCAGGGGCTGTCTATTAATTACGTAAAGAAATTAGGGGTGGAGGGGTTTGAAAACGTTTGACAGTGGTTCAGTGGCGTAGCGTGACTTTTGGGGCCCGGGGGCATCTTTGCCATGGGGGCCCCAGAGTTTCGAGCTGACGAGCAAAAAAAACGTTATCACCTCCTTTTTTATCTGACGAGCAAAAAAAGGTCGTCAGCCAGCACATCATTTCTAGGGTTAGGGTTAAGTTAGGGTTAACCCTAACCTGACCCTAGCTTAGACCCCTCTTCGGGGACCCCCCTCCGCCCGCGGCCCGGGGGCTGTCAACAAAGTGCCCCCGCCCCCCACGTTACGCCACTGCAGTGGTTGACAGGAGGGTCAAGAGAAGTTGACAACAATTTCATTTTTTACAAATGATAAAAAAATTGGAAATTTCATGGAATAATATTTATTACAATGGAAAAAAGCCTGACAAGCAAAAAAAAGTCATCATCACCACATTATGACACTTGATGAACAAAAGAAAGGAGAAAAGTGTCATCGCTGCAAAAATTATAACCTTCTAAACTTTTTAGAGGACCCGTCACTGGTCATAGGAGGAGTCAAAATACATCATTTTGACATAATCATAGGGGGGTCACTGAAAGTTGACAGTTATTGACAAGGGGAGGGGGTAAAAATTGCCCCAAAATTGTTGACATAATTAATGGACAGCCCCTGAGAAGAATAGCGCTATAATTTAACATATGTATGGCTGTGTGATTAAGTGTGCATGCGCGGACTGATCCTATGGTCGTACCGCTAGGTCCACTACCGCGTAAACACATAGTTATCTTTTCCCTTTTAATCCAAATATTATTTAGCGCTCGAAATTTTCTTTTGGTTCTTGATTATGTGGTACAATCTATTTTCACATGCTAAAACCCGCACTCAACAATGTCGTTTACATAACTATCGAAACGTAGGCCTACTATATTTTGATGCACAGATGCACGTGGTTCTTTCTTCTTTTACCTTCTGAATATCATTTAGGACAACGAAAATATCATTTCTGTCTTAATGTTACTCTAAATAGAAAACATGGTAAAAAGACACGTGGTCTTTTCGCTTTCAACCGTCTCGGGGCCCTTGTTTCATTTTGACAATATCTTCAAACACGTCACTTGAATAGCGCTATGAAAAGTGTACGAGTCGCGTGGTCGTGTGCGAATGCGCGAACACGTGCTGCCTATATCGGTGCTATGTATTTCTACATAGTTATCTCTGCCCATATAAGCGCAAGATTATTTTGCGATTAAACATTATTATTTGGCTCTGAATTAATGTGGTCCATTCTATTTTCACCTGTAGAGTGTGACTTATCGCGCTCGATAATGTCATTTACTCATTGATCTTACTGTATTCGTTGCCCAGAAACCTATTCTCTTAGTAATTTCTTACCTGACTGCAAAGTGGAAGGAAAAGATCTTTGAGGCCGGGCGTTTTTATAGGAATTTCCCCCTTTTAGAATAACTTCGAAAAAATGAAATTACAGTACACGTATATATAAGAATTTCTATGCGTCAGCGTGTCCTCGCTTAGGTCTTTGTTTCTCGACTACCGTTTCTTATTTGTCGAAATTGTCGTAGAGCAACACGTGATTCTCGTAACTAGGCTGTGTGATGTGCCAACTGTGAGTTAACTGAATGGTTGAAGTCAGAAAGTTTTATTACAACAACAAACGTCAGATTGATCGGATAGAGTTTTACAACCGCAGCGCATGACTGTCACGGGAAATGGAGAGGAAGAGGACCAGCGTCAACGAGGAACTGTGGGAACTGTGCCAGAGCGAAGGAGCTGAGTTTCTGAACGCCGACTTCGATGTTTGGGACAGGTATTTGGGAAAGGATGGGCTGCATCTCAACAGGTATGGTGCAGATAAAATAGCTAGGAAAATATTTGCATGTGTTAAATGCTGCTGTAAGGCCTTAAACTAAGTAGGTTGACAGTTAGAGACAAAGCCATATGTCTAAGTGGTAAAGGTGATAACAAATATAGAGATAATATGGAAGTAATTAGGCATAAATCTAGGGGTGACATAGAATATGGTTTCTCTAGCTGTCACAATTATAATACAGATGAAATTATTAATAACGGTAATGTAGTTAGTATGTCAGGGTGTGGAAAACCACTGAACTGTTTTTATGTAAATGCTAGGAGTTTGATTGGGGCTTATAAAATGGCCGAGTTGGAGATGCAAGTAAAAGTTATGAGTCCAGACATTATCGGAATCACAGAATCGTGGGCCAAGTGTGACATTGATGATACCGAACTAAATTTACAGGGATATGCTATGTTTAGAAAAGATAGGGAAAACCAGAGCAGCAAAGGTCATGGAGCAGGAGGGGTACTACTTTACATTAAAGAAGGCTTGCATGCCATGGAGCGAACAGACATAGAAAATGATCACTTCAAGGAGCATATATGGTGTGAAATCAGAAGTCACCGAGAGAAAATATTGGTAGGGGTTTGTTACAGAACACCAAGTGCTATGGAAGAATCAGATAATGGAATGTTTGCTTTATTGAACAGGGTATCAAGAGAAAATGTTATAATGGGTGACTTTAATTATCATGTAGACTGGGAAACGCTGGATACAGAGAGATCATGTGATAGGAAATTCTGGACTGTGTCAATGATAATTTTCTGTTTCAGCATGTGACAAGGCCAACAAGAGGCAACAACATATTAGACCTGGTTCTAACAAGAGAGGAGAATATAGTTTCCAACGTGGAGGTTGGGCAGAATTTTGCAACAAATGATCACCAAATGGTCAGTTTTACTATTAACTTTGGGATTGGTCAACAAAAGCAGTTTCTGGATAGACGTAACTTTTTAAGGGAGAATATGACCTGGCAAGGAAGATGATTACAGAAATGGATTTGGAGAGGAGATAACAGGAAAAGACACCGAGGAAGGCTGGAGCATATTTACAAATGTATGTCCAAAGTCATAGAATTGACCATTCCCAAACAGAAGAAAATTAATAACAAACTTCCTCGGATAACAAGAGAAGTGCAACGAAAAGAAGGGCGAAAAACAAAGCGTGGAGGAAACTAAGTAAACTCAGATTAGCAAGTAAAGGAAATGAGCAGAATCAGCACAGACTTAAGATCTTGGAGGAACAGTATACTCAGAAAAGAAAAGCATAAGCAGTTACTAACAAGATGGCTATTGCAAATTTTGAAGGTAGATTAGCAAAAAATATAAAACAGAACAGTAAAAGTTTCTACAAATATTGTAATAGAAAGTTGAGACGAAAGGACACAGTCGGTCCCCTCTTGGACAGCGCAGGATGTGCAATAACAGACGATGTAGAAACTGCACAGATTCTAAATAACTATTTTTGTTCAGTATTTACAGAGGAAAATACAAATACTATGCCAGAAGCCAAAATTGTGTTTGATGGAAATGAAGAAGAAATGCTAACAGATATAGTGTGTACAAAAGAATGTGTTATCAAGGTTTTGACCAATTTAAACTAAAGACAGACAAGAGCCCAGGATTAGATCCAAAGTTTCTTTACGAGGTTCGAAATGAAATAGGACATGCAATTGCTTTGATAATCAATGAATCACTCAGAACTGGAGTAGTACCGCGAGACTGGAGAGACGCATTAGTCAGCCCACTGTTCAAGAAGGGAAAACGAAGTGAACCAAGCAATTACAGACCAGTGAGCCTAACATCTGTAATCGGTAAAGTTATGGAAAAATACTGAAAGAAAGCATTTTGAAGCATTTGACTAGGCATAAAATTGTTAAAGATAATCAGCATGGATTTACAAAGGGGCGTTCATGCCTGACCAACCTGTTGGACCTTCTGGAGGAGGTTTTTGATAAGCTAGACAAGGGAAAGGCAGTAGACATAATATATTTAGATTTTGCCAAAGCTTTTGATAAAGTACCCCACATAAGGCTGGCTGCCAAACTGAAGTCCTGTGGAATAAGGGGCAATATTCTCAGATGGATCGAAAATTGGTTGAAGGGAAGAAGACAGAAGGTTGGCATTAGGGGAGGGCATTCGCAATGGGCAAGAGTTATCAGTGGAGTGCCTCGGGGCTCAGTGCTTGGGCCATTGCTTTTTCTAATATATATATAAATGGTATCGATGAAGGATTACTGTCCAAAATTTCAAAGTTTGCCGATGATACAAAGTTATGCAGAAATATAGACTCGGAGGATGATGCAAAAATTTTACAAGAAGATCTAAGGAAATTGTTTCAGTGGTCTGTGGACTGGCAGATGCTTTTCAATATTGATAAATGTTCTGTAATGCATGTTGGGAAGTCTAATAATGGTAATGAATATTCTTTAGGGGGGAAGGTTCTAACCACAACAGAAAAAGAAAGAGACTTGGAGATAATCACCCATAGAAGTATGAATCCATCTCACCAATGCATGGAGGCAGCAAAAAAGGGAAACCAAATGTTAGGAATGGTGAAAAGGACAATTGTGAGTCGTGACAAAGAGATAATCATTAAACTTTATAAGTCATTAGTAAGGCCTCATCTGGAATACTGTGTTCAGGCTTAGAATCCATTCTTGAAAAAAGATATAGAACTTTTAGAAAAAGTGCAAAGACGAGCAACGAAGATGGTCAATGGGTGCCATAATTTAAGCTACGAAAAAAGACTTCAATATTGTGGACTGACAACATTAGAAAGGAGAAGAGAAAGAGAGGGGGATTTGATAGAAACATACAAAATAATGACTGGGAAAGTAGATCTGCCATATGATCGATTCTTTACATTGGCACACTATAGCAGCACAAGAGGCCACAAGTGCAAAATGTTTAAGCAGAGGGTTGGTCCAAGAAAGAAAAACTTTTTAGTGCAAGGGTTGTGGACAAATGGAACAGTTTGGACGAGGTGGGGGAGTGACAGTTGAAACAGTGAACGGATTCAAAGGCTATCTAGATAAACTAGGTTATTGAATGCAGATGGTTACATCAGTGGTTTTCACACAGGCTTACTTGGCCTCCTAAACCACTTAAAATCACATTATTATTATTATTATTATTATTATTATTATTATTATTATTATTATTATTATTATTATTATTATTATTATTATTATTATTATTATAACAGTTCCTTGCAGCTATTTTAACCGGAAGCGGCGCGCATGTCTATAAAACATTTTATAGCGCTTAGAAGCGCTACAATCCTGACAATCTGGTTCCCTGTCATCCAGACTAAAATAGTCTAGAATTCACACAATAAACAAATACACTTTAACCTAGACTTTCTATGGCCATGAGTCACATGACTGATTTAAAGGACAATTGAAGACATATCCCACAAGGCCAGGACCAAGGCCAAGAACTAACATCCCTGCCGTTTATCCGTTTAACTTATTTAAGGCGGACTATAGTTGGTTAAATATTGTGCTTAGAATTGGTCGTCCGATTTATTATTATTATTATTATTATTATTATTATTATTAGTATTATTATTATTATTACCTCGACGATTTCTATAGCTCTATAACATAGCTAGATGCCAAAAGCAAGAGCACTTTACATAAATGGAAATGAAATGTTTAATAAATATGTCTTCAGTGCAACTGAGAACCGTTCCAAGGAAGTAGCGGATGTCACTGTGTATGGCAACGAATTCCAAAGAAGAGGGTTGCCACGAGTGACAGAACGCTCTCCGAATTTCACAGTCTTCGACGGCGGTGGAATGTGCAGTACCGGGCGACTGCTTGAACGTAGTTGAAGACGACAGTCAGACGCTAACGGTTTCCGAATAAGCTCGGATAGATAACTGGGACACGAGGGATCGTGTAGGACACGGAACGTCAGTCGGCACCGTTTAAAGACGATCCGCTCCGGTAACCGTAGCCAATGTAGCTTGTCTCTCAGCAATGGGGTCACGTGGTCCTGCCATCTGACCCCATAAATCAGCCTAGCGGCGGCATTAAGGGCCGATTGAAGGCGGTTCAGCTGACTGGCTGAGAGACCAAATAAAATGCTGTTGAAATAATCAACTCTGGCTACGATAAAAGCGCGTGCCAGTTGGATCGCAGCCTGAGTTGAGATGTACCGGCGGATCTCTTTAATCTTCCGAAGTTGGTGGAAGCAGATTCTGGTGGCATTCCTGACATGTCCCACGAGCGTCAGCGATTCGTCCAGCAGAACACCTAACAGACGGACTTCGGCGGACGGAAGGATGACTGCATCGCCAATCTGGAACGGCGCGCGGTTTATCAGGTGGTTTCTCCTTGGCGTGCTGATCCATAGAAATTCCGTCTTAGCGGGATTGAGTGCAATTCGATTCGCTGAGGTCCACCGTCCGATCTCTCGGATGAACTCCTCAACACGAGACCGGAGACCCTCAGCCTCCGCTGGGGGGCAGAAGGCATAGATCTGCCCGTCATCCGCATAGACGTGTGAAGAAAGTCCGAACGATTCCGCTATTCTCCCGAACGCTCCTATATAAAGAATAAATAGAAGAGGGTCGAGTACCGACCCCTGAGAAACACCGCAGCGGACTGGTCTCGCTGCGGACAGAGTATTTTCCCAACTGACTGACTGAGTTCTGTCGGTCAAAAGTCTCGAAGCCACGAGAGGGCTCGTTCGTCGATCCCATAGGACAACTGGAGACGTTTGATCAGAATCTAGTGATCGACTGTATCGAACGCGGCTGTAAGATCGAGAAGGCCTATGAGAGCCAACTCTCCATTCGAAACAGCATCCACAATGTCAATTATGTCATTGAAGATTCTGAGCAGAGCTGTCTCCGTTGAGTGCCCGGCCCTATATGCCGACTGGTTTTTCGACATAAGTCCATTACGGGCCAAATGGGCGACTAGTTGTTTATTTACCACCCTCTCCGCCAACTTCGAAAGAAATTGGAGATTTGACACCGGACGGAAGTTGGTTACGTCCGATTGGTCAAGCCCTGGTCGTTTCAGATGAGGTCGAACGATGGCGTGTTTCCTGGGCGTAGGAAACTCATCTTTAATTAATTCCCTTAATTTAAATCACCGACTCTATGCCGATGACACTCAGCTATTCCTTTCCTTCTCACCTCTTTCATTTAATGCTTCTATTATTGAGCTTGAATCTGCATTCTCATCAACCTCTGCTTGGATGTCATCTAATCTCCTCGCTCTTAACCCTTCTACGACAGAGTTTCTTTTAATTGGACTACCCCAACAACTCAAAAAAATTGACAATCCTAAACTAGTTTTGGCTCCTGACACCACAATAATCCCTGTTCCAACTGCTAGAAATCTAAAATTCAAATTTGATTTTTTTCTAAACTTCGAATCACAAATCTCCCAACTATCAAAAGCCTGTTATGTTCATATTCGTGACCTTCGCCGCCTACGTCCTTGCCTAGATACTAAAACTGCCTCCACAATTGCCACCTCAATAGTCCACTCCAAATTAGATTATTGTAACTCCCCCTGCTATAACCTTCCCAAAGCCTCCATCAACAAATTGCAATCAATACAAAATGCACTTGCTCGTGCTGTTACTAAGTCACCTAAATTCACCCATATTTCACCCATACTAAAATCATTACATTGGCTTAAAATAACTGAACGTATCCAATATAAGATAATAACACTTACACATAGCTCACTTCAGTCATCAAAACCTGTCTACCTTAGATCACTATTAACCCCTCAGCCTCCTCGACCCACACGTTCATCATCTTACCTCACTCTGTCACGCCCACTCAATCAGTCATCCATGAAAATTTGCAACCGTGCCTTTTTATTCGCCTCACCTGAACTTTGGAACTCGATCCCAGCTTCTCTCCGCAGTCTTGGACACTTTCAAACAATAAAATCTGATTCCTCATTTCCCATCATTCCCGCCTTATCTCCTCAAGTCTCCAGGTCTAAGCTTAAATCATTCCTTTTTCTCAAATCATATCCTCCATAGCTGTAACAACCTAGCCTCACTGCCCTTTGGATGTTGACTATTGCCTGGCTGATAACATACCTTCCCCATAGCTATTTTAAGAGAGGCTGAGCGCCTAAGAATAAGCAGCTACTGTTGTGCTGTTTCCCAAGGCGCTATAGAAATCCACGAGATTTTACTTTACTTTACTTTACTTCACTCGCTAGGGACACGGATAATAGTGTAGTAAGAAATGGCGCTAAGCTTATGCGAAATACCGCGGCATTGCGCAGTCGCTGAGTGTACAAATGCCATCGAAAATTACATAGTAACATTACTAACATAGGCCTATTCGCATAAATCAGCACGGCACATAACGGTTTCAAGCTCAACTAATAATTAATTAATCGGGCCCGTCTTTACGTGTTAAAAGTCGGGCACAGTGCCCGGGGCCCGCGCATCTTAGGGGCCTCGCGCGCTCCTGTCATTTATTTTTCTATTATTTCATTTTTAACCTTATTCTAGTTTAAAGCTATGTCTTACAAATTTTTTTGTATTTTTTATTTTACACTCAAGATATATGAGTGGTAATATCACTGGGCAGGCACGCCGACGACACGGGTTCAATCCCGTAGGAGCCCCTAAGGTCGACTCAGCCTTAATCGCTAGAGGGCGGTAGTAACATCAAAAATGAGTAGCAATGGCAACATTGCGATAGTAACCATAGGTTCGGCGGAAGAGACTGGCCACCGTCCGCCGATGTATGGCTTAGCCACCTATGGGCTGCTGGCTACTAAATATGGGGATCAGCACCGGACCCTACGGGCGTGAGCCTACGGGTGAAAACCTTTACTTTTTAAAAAAATTTTATAAGTGATTTCTAAATGTTTTGAATTTTTGATCCGTCGTTCAGTTTGTTCGGTGTTCCCGAACGGTAGACGGTCGACTGGGAACCAGACTTAGGCTACCATAGTCTGCTTCCCGTAACTTACGCTACGCTATCGATCATGCGTCCAGCATGCATAAGCCTCAGAGGCGGATTTACATTTTGGAGGCCCGGTACAAATATTTCCATGGAGGCCCCCCCGGCGCCATTTGTGGTCACTTAAAGAAGTAAAAATAAAACAAACCTAATTGAAAAATGAAACAATTAAATGTCATTAACTTCAACGTCAACCGCCGGTCAGAGTCCAGCCATACCATTAAATTAGGTGAGCTAAACCCCGGGTATATCAGACAGGCATTCTTAATATAGACTCATGGAGCCTGCATTCCAATACTAATCCATGTCCAAACACTACTATAACGTCTAACGATACAACATTCATATATATCTCCGAAAATAAATTACTGTAAAGAAACAAATAATCTAAAAGTCTTTTTAAAAATATTATTAGAAAAGGGAAGCCCCTAAATTTGTATTTTTAAGGGAGGCCCGGTACCGATGTACCACCTGGTACGTGGTAAATCCGCCTCTGTTTTGAAGTCAGAAAAACATTGTTTGGAAAATGGAATTCGACAACGTCTCACCATGCCTTATACACCGGAACAAAATGGCTCTAGTGAAAGAGAAAACAGAACACTAGTTGAAGCAGCCAGAACTATGAGACTAGCTCATGGTGAACTACCACAAGCTTTATGGGCTGAATTAATAAATACTGCTGCCTACATCTTAAATCGAACTGGAACTTCGTCTGTGGAAGGAAAGTCGCCATACGAACTTTGGTACAACAAGAAACCACAGATTAAGCATTTACGTGTAATAGGATGCACCGCTTATGTTCACATTCCAGCTCAGTGTCGTAAAAAGATGGACAGTAAAGCTGTAAAGGGTGTATTAGTTGGCTATGAAGGTGACGATGGCTACAGAATTTATGTTCAAGAAGGAAACAAATCTTATCCTTCGAGAGATGTTGTATTTGATGAAACTCCACTATGTTCATCATCAAGAGATTGGTCAGCAATACCTGATAATGAAGAGCTTGGAAAAGAAGTTGAAGCACAAGAAGAAAATGCTGAAGCCAAAGATGATGTAGATCCTGAATCAGAAAGTGATGAAGAAAAAGACAAAGAGAACGAAACTGGAAAAAGTGAAAATCAAATTGACCAAACTCACCAAATGCAATTGCGTGATCGAAAATGTATGCAGAGACCATCAAAACTCAATAACTATGTGATGTCTGTTGAAGAGTTGATGACAGAAACATATAAAGAAGCAGTTAATGATCGTTATGCAGATGAATGGAGAAACGCAATGAAATTTGAAATTCAATCTCTAAAAGAAAATGATACATGGGAACTAGTTGATCGTCCTACAGGAAAGAAGGTCTTACCATGTAAATGGGTCTTCAAATTAAAGAATAAACCAGATGGTTCCATTGAACGATACAAAGCAAGAGTGGTCGTTAAAGGTTATTCACAAAAGAAAGGGATTGACTATTCTGATACTTTTAGTCCAGTAGTACGAAGCTCAAAAGTAAGAACACTCTTAAGTGTTGCTGCAAAGGAGAAACTACACTTGATGCAGTTTGATGTATCAACAGCTTTTCTCTATGGTAAACTCGAAGAAGAAATTTTCAGGAACATTCCAGATTTCAAATCCATCCATAAACTTTCTACGTCTTTACATTCCTCTTCACTTTCTTTAGTGAGGCACCAGAGATGTGCGGATCCAACAATTTTGGGACCGCGGATAATCCGCCAGGTTTAGATCCGCGGAGGATCCGCATCCGCGCGAATATCCAATATCAGGAGCCGCGGAGGATCCGCATCCGCAGATAGTAAATAAATTCGGTCTTTTACTAACACCCCTCCCATGGTTTCAGCAAGCCTAGGCCTATCCTAATGTATTTCAATAAGCAGTAAAATTATGTACCTATTTCCGAAAAAAAATTGGTTACTTAATAACCAATTAGACGCTCGAAATTCGAAAATAGGGCGCCTACCTCTTCAAAGGAGAACGGACATTCTCCCCAGGACATTCCATGATTCCACCCATTCCTCCCAGGACATTCCATGATATCCGCATTATCCCTCCTGGTACACTAGATGAAATGAAACCCCCGACATAATCGCCCCTTTGTTTACTCAATGGCCTTTGACGAAATTGACTGACACTGAAAGAGAATTCGTGTCGCTATCACTATTGAATTGGTCTCAATTGAAATCTTCTTTAATTCACATTTGAAATCCTTTCTACTCACCGGTCTTTAAATGTTGCACCCATTCACTTGGGGATTAGGCCGACGTGCCGGGGGGTTAAGTGACGATGATTAAATGACTGGGGATTAGATGACTTGGAAAATGATGGAATCCGAGTCGGGTTGACTGGACTTTGAAGTTTGAACTTGTCGGAAGCTGTCTCCCGTCAGTTATTCTGATCTCTTATGTAAACCTCCTAACTTAGCGTTTCTGTTGATCAAAGAGGTAATTGGCACTTTGGTCATCTACAACCATGCCATAGTCATAAAATTCAGGGCGTGATTTGAAAAGGTAGAAAATAGCTATGCACAATGTGTATGTATTTGTGTGTCTGTGTGTGCGTGTTGCCAGTTTTCAGGATCCGCGGATACTCCGCCTCCGCCAGCTTTTTTATACTTGGGTCCGCCATGGTCCGCGGATCCTTAAAATCCTTGCGGACCCGGCTCCGCGGACGGATCCATCCGCGATCCGCACATCTCTGTGAGGCACTCAAAGCGGTTAGAAATTGTACATCTGTACTCGAACTCTTTGCCTCCATTGAGTTCTTAATTATTAATTAGCCTGTGTTCATGTGTCATTGTTTATTCTAGTCACCTTGACATTGGGGGGGGGGAGTTTGAAATGTTTGGGGAGACAAGATTTGTCTCTCCACACTTTTGGGGGGAAATTTCCATCCCCAAGCCAACATATACAAATTTTACCCTAACAAAATTGTTGCGCGACGCCACTGTATAGGATAGAAGTTGATAGTCAAGTTACCTGCCCGTGGTGCACCTGTCTTCAGAGTTCACGGACAAATTTATCATGCAACAAGTCATATGCACCCAGAAGAAGGTGGTCAACGATGGTATGCTCAATTATATGTAATCGATTCTGCAATGGCCAATAATGAGAGAATGAATCATCTTTCAAATTCCAGACTCAATCCAGCCATCATTGCCAATTTGTGATTGGGCGTGAACGAAAGGCGGCGAATTAAGGACAATTCATTGCGCAAAATGCTAGAACATTTGCAAAAAAATCGGGTAGTAAATTAGCCATTCTTCCCCGTCATGTTTGACGGGTAAACAGCTAATAATAAAATATTCGTCGAACGTTTGCTGAATCATACCAGCGAGATTGAAAATTTTTGCAACTTTTGAATTTTTGAACCCGTTTTATAATCCAGGCTTTTCTGGGCTTTTTAAAAAACGCAATCTGGACTTTTTCCTAGTTTTGTGTGAATATATATATGGTGGATAGCCTCTGCCCACACGCCTATAGCTGGCTTCATCATCATCATCATCATCATCATCATCATCATCATCATCATCATCATCATCATCATCACCACCATCTGTTGTGCTGGATGCAGCGACAACAAATAATTGAGATGTTCGTAGATTTAATACTTTAATAATATTTAATATAATATGCGTTGAACATTAGATATACTGCTAGTCGTGTCACTTCGTTGACTGTCTTCAGACTACTGTCTTAACTATTCGGCTGCCTAGCCTACTCTGTCAGCTACGGCTGCTGGCTGCAGCTGCTTGCCCACGCAGCTGCTACAGCTACGGGCGGTAGCGCCCTCAAGTGGTGGCGGTCGGCCACTTGACCGCTGGTCAGCCCTAACGGCTGGCCGACTCCTGAAGTCGGTCACTACATCTCCCCCTCCTCACGAGAAGAAAGTTCTGAAGCAACGCCAGATGGCGTCTTCGTTCGACGTCCGGCGCAGCAATTCGGAAGCATCGACGAACTGGCGGGAAAGCGTCGGAGAATATGGCGCTGTCTGGAGAGAGCGCCAAGGCTGCCTCGAGTCGGCGGACGACAGTACGAGCAGCAACGCTTCCACATCCGAGACAGGCGGAAGTGCTCTCGGGCAGAGCGGAAGTCCACCGGCAGCTGGTGCGCGGTGACCATAGAACTCTTCAGTCGCTGTGACGGCAGTCACAGGAAGCACAAATGCATCAGACGTCGCTAGTGACGGAGCAGAAAATACGGAAGTCACAGCGGAAGTGAACGTCGCTGGGGTCGGTGCCACAGCGGAAATGGAAGTGAACGTCGCTGGCTTCGCAGCGGAAGTCGCGGTAGGCTCAGCGGAGGTACTCGACGCTGACGTACCGGAAGTAGTCGACGCTGGCCGACCGGAAGTGATCGACGGTGGCATAGCGGACAAGTTCGACGCTGGCAGACCGGAAGTGCTCGACGGTGCCACAGCGGAAAGGGTCGACGCTGGAAGACCGGAAGTGCTCGACGGTGCCACAGCGGAAACGGACGTGAACGTCGCTGGAGGTGCAGCGGAAATCACACGAAACATAGCAGCCGTCTCTGAAGAGGCTGCAGACGTCGACGATAAGGCCTCGGACGTCATTGATGACACATCAGACGGCGCTGATGGCACGGCTGGCGTCGGTGGTGACGCCTCCCATGGGCGGAAGTAGGCGATTTCCGCGGCGGCTGGGCGCCCGGCGGTGGCGGCTACTGACTCGGACCCAGCGGAGATGCTCGTCGCAGGCGCAATGGAAGCGATCGACACTTGCCCTGCGGAAGTGATCGTGGCCGGCGCGGTGGAAATCCTCGTCACAGGCACGGCGGAGAATGTCGGCGCTGGTGGACCGGAAGTGACGGTCGACGCAGCGGATAACGTAGTGAACGTCGCTTGAGGTACAGCGGGAATCACAGGAACCACAGCGGACAGCGCTGAGGACAACTCAGGTGTCGCTGGAAACACATCGGGCGTCGCTAAGGCAACGGACGGCACCGATGACGCAGCCGACGACGTTGACGCAACGCTCGTCGCTGTTATCGCATCCCTTGGCCGGCAGTAGGCAGTCGCTGCGGCGGAAGCGTGCCCGGCTGTCGCGGCTACTGGCGCGACCCAAGGTCGAATGCCGACGGTGACCTTGCCCGAGGCGGATGGTCGCTCGGAGGTCAGCGTTAATGACGCTGGCATCGAGGAAGACTGTGTCGCTGATGCAGCTGAAAACAGGGCCGGCTCAGCAGAAGTGACGTCGGAGTCCACTTCCGGTGGCGCCCAGTACCAATCTACGCTGTTGAAGGAGATGGCAGACAGATCTTCATGGTCGTAGACGGACGCGATGATGATGCTGTCGACGTCATCGGCCAGATCGGTACCGACAGAACGCGTGTCGTGTCGGCGACTGTGCTGCGATCGCTGGTGACGTCGTCGGCCTTCGTAACCGGAAATCAGCGCTGACGATCGGCAGACCAGTGCAAAATGGCCGACCTTGAAACAGGCGGTACACGCCTGGTCTCTGGCAGGGCAGCAACCGTCTCTGGCAGCATGCCCGCGGCGCCCGCAGTTGGCGCACAGCTTGGCGGAATAATTCACTGGTCAAAAAATTTTATGCAAGTTTTTGTTTCCTCTACAAATTTTGGTGAAACTAATAGATTTTGACTTGCTGAACACAAATATGTAATTAGAATTTCTGTATCACGTAAGGTTTTTAAGAAATCGACAATTTAGCATTTAGTATTGTAACGTCTTCTGCAACATAATCCTACGGAAGGATCTAGGCAATAATGACAAGACATGAGAAAATTAGAAATGTTTTGCTGTAGATTTTCGTTTGTAGTCACTGTCCTGTGCTTCACGTATCAGTGACCAACAGTAGTCTCCGAGCATAGACGGACTCCACTTTCCCTGGTAGCGTTTCTCGATGCTGGCAATGTCTTTGTGAAATCTTTCACCATGTTCATCACTGACGCGCCGAGATTGTCCGGGAAGAAGTCCAAGTGAGAATGAAGGAAGTGTATCTTCAGTGACATGTTGCATTTCATTGCCTTGTAAGCTTGTAGCAGATGATTTTCCAACTTGTTCAACATAGTTTGGCGCCTTGTAGTTGCCCAGAAAGTTAGCAACAACATCCCCGAAGGCTGTCCAGGCAACATGCTCGGCACCCTGCAGAAGGCCCTCAAAGTGACTGTCCTTGAGCATCTCTCGAATCTGTGGGCCAACAAAAACGCCTTCTTTCATTTTAGCATCACTGGTGCGTGGAAACCTCTGTCGTAAGTATGTAAAGGTTTCACTTTCTTTGTTCATTGCTTTGACAAAGTTTTTCATTAACACAAGTTTGAAGTGCAAAGGTGGGAGATAAATGTTCTTCGGATCAACGAGAGGATCATGTTTAACGTTCTTCTGTCCTGGAACCAAGTCCCTGCGAGGTGGCCAGACCTTTCTCACATAATGTGAATCTCTAGCTCGGCTGTCCCACTCGCAAAGAAAGCAGCAGTACTTGGTGTAGCCTAGCTGCAGACCGAGTAGAATTGCAACAACTTTCAGATCTCCACATATATTCCAATTGTATCTCGAGTATTATATGTGTTTCAATAGCAGCTGCATGTTCTCATATGTTTCCTTCATGTAGGCAGCATGTTCAATGGGTACTGAAGGGCATGAATTGCCATTGTGCAGCAAAACAGCCTTTAAACTTAACAGCGAAGAGTCAACAAAAAGTCGCCATTCGGATGGATTGTGCTTACAGCCGAAAGCAGAAAGCAATCCATCAATGTCAATGCAAAAAGTAAGACTGTCGATTTTTTTGAAGAATCGAGTCAAGCCTTCGTGCCGTTTACGAAATACTGAATTTTTTACCTGGAGAGAGCAGATTCCATCCGTGCAACCTAGATCCAAGCAATTCTGCTTGATTTTTTGACAAATCTAAGTCTCTGACCAGATCATTGAGCTCTGCCTGAGAAATCAAATGAGGATTGCTGGATGTCGATGGCTCAAACTCTGGGTCTTCTGTAGCTGAATCATCAACTATCTGCAGCATTTCATCTGTCTCTGTATGCTCGTCCTCGTCCTCCAGTGTCCAAAACTCGGAGGGGGGGTTTGGAACAGGAAGACTCTCGTCGTGTGGAACTGGTCTCATTGCCGAGGCAAGGTTAGGATACTCAATAGACTTCCTATTCTTTGAAGAAAATCCTGTAACATTCGTCATGCAGAAACAGCAATCCGTTACATGATTATTCTGCTCCCTCCATATCATTGGTATGGCGAATGGCATGGATGGACGCTTACCTGCAAGCCAAGCTCGCAGACTGGTAGCACAAGATGAACAACATATATGAGATGCCCATACTTTGTCCTGGTCGCCAATTTTGCATCCAAAGTATAACTCATATCATTTCTTTATGATTGCTGTCATACTCCGCTTCTGTGATTTCAACGTAACTCTCCACAGATGTAGCAGAACGTGTCACTGCTATTGCGACATCGACGCGACATTTCAGAAACTTTAATTAAATTAGTTAATATATTCAATGCACAGCCTTTAACTAAACAGTTATATCTCATCAAATTGAAAGACTGCAGCTGCTTCCTAGTGGTGCTTGGTATTTATATAGGACTGCGTAACCATAGCAACAATACATGCTAGGCATGTAGTCTTGAAGACAGGTTTGGGCGCGTCTGGGCATGTCTGGACATGCCTAATTATACTAATTTTCAAAATCCATGTAGTTAAGTGAGCCAGCAGTGCATACTACATCTGTTATGGCGGTCAAATAAGATTCTTGCCTAACCTGAATACCCATAACTCAGATAACTCTCGAAAACCACGATTTTAAAATTCTTATAATTTTAAAATTTAAAATCAGCTTTTTCTCAAAAAACTTACGTGATAGGAAAATTTCAAAATTATTCCTGTAATCAGCATGACAAAATCTACATGGAACACCAGAAATTGCACCGGAAACAAAAACCTTGTTGACCAGTGTAATCCAATGAGGGATCGCCGGCCCATCCGGTCCGGTTATGTATATATCCAGTCGTCAGACAGTAACACAATGGTTCATAAGTTTTAAACATTTACTAACAAAAGAACAAAATAATAATAATAGAAAATAATAGCAATCATTTCTGAAACAGTAATCTGGTACCAGTTCAAATGCAAGCATATGAACAATCAAAAACACTGAAAGTTCACTTTGTCAATCATACAACATGTACCAAAAACTAAAAATGATGTAGGCCTAGGTGTGGTTGTTGGAGAATCTAATTTTTAAACTAAATATTAATTTCCAAAGTAGAGGTGCAGCGTATGAGAAGGCACGGTTGCAAATTTTCAGGGATGACTGATTAAGCGGGCGTGACAGAATGAGATCAGATGACAAACGTGTGGGTCGAGGAGGCTTAGGGGTTAATAGTGACCTAAGGTAGACAGGTTTTGATGACTGAAGTGAGCTATATGTAAGTGTTATTATCTTTTATTGGATACGTTCAGTTATTTTAAGCCAATGTAATGATTTTAGTTCTTATATTGGATACGTTCTGTTATTTTAAGCCAATGTAATGATTTTAGTATGGGTCATAGTGATTTTATCTAAAGTGTATCAACTCTCGAGGAATAATAGTGTTTCCGGTATTGACCGCCGCAGAGTGGCGCCACAAATTTTACGGTCCCGTGTTGCTACAGTGACTACATGCATATTTCATGCAATGTCGCGTTTTAAGGCGTTGTTTTATAATAATTATTATCAAATAGTTTCTAACGATTCTGAGATTTGAAGCGTATTATATTGTATCGTCGATCTGATCGAGGTATTATCAATTTTAGGTAATTTTTTGCTTTGTTTTTATTAGTTTTCACATGCTATGTAAAAATCATTCTCGACCGTAACCATGCTATTATTATAGCGCCTTTGTAAATGTTCAGCGCATAAGACGATGGTCACCATGTTCTTGGGGCGTATGTCCGACGAAGGAAAATGATGTTGTGCATCTAAACTGCATACACAATGTCGGAAAAGCGTACATCTATTGGACTTCACAGGAGCTGCTAAGCCATTAGAAGTGATTATTAGTTTTCAACTGGATGTTTTAATTCGGCGCCATGTATTCTTGGTTGCAACACTGACTAGGGTAATAGACGGGCCTACGTTTCTGGCAACTTTGGTTTTAAAAATGGAAGATAAATTGATTAGTCTTCAACTTGTTTATGATCGATTTGTATAATTCATTTTTAGGAGAATGAACGGAATAGCTGTGTAACTACATGCAATTCCAGCTACAACGGAACGGAATATGTGACGGTGTTCCATTCTGAAGAAAAAATGGACTAGAACCATTCACAGGGAAAACTTTACACCGACTAAGGACAGTGCTGTACGTCTAAAGTATTTCGCACAAGAATTTCTAGTGCTTCAAGAGAAAATGTTACAACCTGACAGTTCAGTGAAACTCTTATCAAGTCAGAGGTTTACAGATGGAGCTTATCCTTCAGTTTTTCAGAATTTGCCATTGTATTTTTCGTCACAGCCATTGAAGAAACGCAGAGCTGCAAATGATCGTCAGTCAGAAATGGACTTTCGTGATGACCAATTCACTGACTGGATGGGATAGCGACATTGGCCTAATAACTTCTTTTGAGAGCTTAAAAACTGGATATAGTCATCACCCAAGTGACAGATGGATTACTAAACATAGTGATTCGTGTCTCCATATGTTTTATTGACTGTTTGGATATTTCAAGTTTGAAGGTTACTATTTCTCTAAATGTTGACTTTGATGTTACTGGTTTTTGTGATGGTGTTCAATTAAACAGATAAGATTAAACAGTTTATCCTGGGTTTTGACACCAATGCAAATGTGAGACCATTGGTCAATATTTTATTAAATTATTAGCCATTTAAAAAATCCGTACTCTAAAGTAAAGAGATGATGCAAAAAATGCAATTTGTACTGTGTTTGCTGCAAGAGATGTGCGATCATGATGAGCGTGATTCTCATTTCACATTGCAGTTTTTAACAGAGCAGCTAAACTGCCTAAACATTCATACGATGTCACACAAATCTAATATGGCTAGAATACTGCTTTTGGTGTGTCAACTGATTTTGTAATCATCTTAAGCCCATGAACTTGTTCATAAAGCACGTCTGCGGTCTTACACTTCCACAAAAATCATATTTGAGAGATCTGACATCTTGTCTTTCATCAGCCCCTCGTTATGCACACAATAACAATGGACAGTTTCAAAATCTAAGCAGATTCAAAATCTTTGCTTATGTACATTATTATTCAGATTAAGCTGTGCTCAAAAGTCATATTCTTAAAAATTATTTACTTAAGAAAATTTGTTACACTTTTTCTTTTCACAACCTGTAGCAGTGCTTCCCAAGCTATGTGCCGCGACTGTGGTCAAAGTGTGCCGCGACAAGATGTCAGAAGATAGTAAAATGCAAATTGCATTGCATTAAAGTTAATTAATTATAAACTGAAATAGGATATGCCTAACCCTTAAATGAAATAGAACACTAAATCACATGGAAATATTAATTTCTATACACTTTATCTGCTTAGCGACGACACTCCATTTTGTAACACGATGGCAGTGACGCACCACAAATCCAGCAACAAAATAGACTATATTGTCTTTTGTTGTACAATCTGACAATTGTTCACTGGGTTCAGTATCAGAATCATTATCGTCGTTGCTAAATGCAGCCATTGCATCTAGACATTCTGCTGCAGTTGAGACAGCCTGAGCTCTCTTAGTGGTTGGTCTGGTGTTAGGCTTAAGCTGAACTACCACTCGATTTAACTGACGTGCAGCATTTTGGTAGACGCAGTAGACTGTAGACGGACAGCAGGCGATAAAGATAAAGAAACATTGTCGCAGACGGGTGGTCATCACATCCGGCTGCGTATCTGATTAGGCCGAAGAAACGCTGCAAGAGTAAGTTAGACCATAATAACACGTACAACTCTGAAAAGCAGTGACCATATACTGATTAACTTCATAACTGACCAAGTGAGGGCCTTTGTTAACGTGCAGTGATACACAAAATTTGCAGTGATAAATTGAAAGTGTTCAGTGGTAAAATAAAAATTTTCTGTGCCTTATTCAGTGATAAATTTTTAGGACGACTTTTTCTCTAATTTTTAATGCGTATGTCCACAAATTGTCTGAATTTAGTTCAGTGATAAATGAACAAACTAATTAAGATTAGGAAAACATTGTTAAAAAGTAATAACTTTAATTTAAAATACAACTACAAAATACCTCAAGCGGGTCCTGACTGAATTTTGACGTCAATATATACTGAAATCCATATTTTAACAGGTCTTGAGACAAGTGAATTGTCGATATCAACGTCACTCTGAGGCCAACACTGGTTGAAGCAGACAGGAACTTAGTGCAGCCTAGAGCTGTAGTATGAGCTTCCCATCTGTCCAACCATGCCAAGCAATCTTGCAAGAACTGCAAACATAATGCCAAGAATTTCAATACAGAGCATCACAACCATGTCATACTTGGCATTTCATACTGTCACCGAACATAATAATAACTTTATAACAAAATAATTGCATCAATTATGTCATCACAAGCATAACTGTCATGCACCAATGCGTTATTTCTACAGCAATATTTCAACAGATAATTAAGTAAAATGTAAATACATTGCAGGTTTAACATACCATTAACTTATCTGAATTTAGGCGTAATCCTTCCACAGGTAGTTAGCATTAAGAATGTCAAATAATCTGTTCATTCTGTGAACAAACGAAACAGTAGCTGTGACATCTTGAAGAAGTCCAATGCCTTGCTGACGGTAAAACGTTACAGCGTCTGCGACGGAGTTGCTGAACAACTGTTAATGGACACACTTATATATGTTTCATTTCAGGAGCATAATTTTTTTTAATTTATCTATCAATCAGATTGATGAATCGTAGCTTCATTATGTAACGTATGATCTAATTTAACACTTCATTAATTTGACATGAAACTCATGATAAACTGCAACTATTTATTGTTTTTAAATTGTGATAGTTGCATATAAATATTATAGCAATGGGCTAATCATTAATAATTCCTGCAGTTCAACGCTTATCACCTACGGACTGACCTCTAGATTACAACCCCGAATCAGTGGCGGCTCCACCGGGGGGCAGGGGGGAACCGTGCCCCCTATTGAGTGCCTGCCCCCCCCCAGTGCCCCCCAGTTGGGAACCTATACTTAATGCTACATACATTAAACAACAAATGGTTGGCCCCCATGATTAGAAGTTGCCACCCCAACGCCCCCCACTTGCCAAATCCTAGAGCCGCCACTGCCTCGAATCACCACGGACAAGATCACGACTACGATTATTTACCGAAGCGACCATCGACTGGTGCCGATGCAGTACTACGATGGCGCTAAAGAAGTCTACTACTACTACCTCAAATATCGCTCACCATTCGTTACTTAGTTTCTCGGCGCATAACACACTAAATCATCTATCAAATCATCAATAAAAATCACCAAGTTACTCGCAAATGTACAGTAAACGATACGGATTTGTCTAGCAAACTACTTATACAATTATTATTCACTGTCAAGGTTGTTCGGAAGAAAAGAATTGGTACAAAAAGTATTTAAAATGGGAACTTTATTACTTTGCATAAAACATACGTACAAAAATACATACCAAATCACTAATACGCAAGTCGTAAACAGCTAATAAGTGATAAAATCCTTTTGTTATCCTTAAAAATCACTTTTGAAACAACATTACAACCAATGCTGCTAGCTAAAAACTGGGACCACAAGCATTCTAGCGACACCTTCCGGAAGTCAATGGCTAACGACCAAATTTTTAACACAGGCTCTATGGGAGTGGTTAGACTTTAGTATTATAAAGACTGTGGTATGGGTGAAATATGGGAGAATTTAGGTGACATAGTAACATCACGAGCCAAAGCATTTTGTATTGATTGCAATTTGTTGATGGAGGCTTTGGGAAGGTTATAGTAGAGGGAGTTACGGTAATCTAAATTGGATTGGACTATAGAGGTGGCGATTGTGGACGCAGTATTAATATCGAGACAAGGACGTAGGCGACGAAGGTCACGAATATGAATACAGCAGGCTTTTGAAAGTTGGGAGATTTGTGATTCGAAGTTTAGAAAAGAGTCAAATTTGAATCCGAGATTTCTACCAGTTGGAACAGGGATTATTGTGGTGTCAGAAGCCAAAACTAGTTTAAGATTGTCAATTTTTTTGAGTTGTTGGGGTAGTCCGATTAAAAAGAAACTCTGTCTTAGATGGGTTGAGAGCGAGGTGATTAGAAGACATCCATGCGGAGATTGATCAGAATGCAGATTCAAGATCAATAATAGAAGCATTGAATGAAAGAGGTGAGAAGGACAGGAATAGCTGAGTGTCATCGGCATAGAGTTGGTGATTTAATTTGAGGGAATTAATTAGAGATGAAAGTGGTGTGGTGTAAAGGCTGAACAGTACAGGCCCGAGAACAGATCCTTGAGGCACTCCATAATCTATACTATGAGAAAGAGAAATTTGGCCAAGACAGGACACTTGAAAAGCTCGAGATTTGAGATAAGATGCAAACCAGTTGTGAGCTTTTTCAGATATGCCAAACCAGAGAGAGAGTCGCTCGAGCAGAGTTTTGTGATCTATGGTATCAAATGCTGCAGAGAGATCAAGGAGACAAAGGCCTGTAACTTGTCGGAGACCAATTGCAGTTAAGAGTCTGTCATAAATGTAGGCGAGGACAGTTTCAGTTGAGTGATGTTTAGTGTAGGCAGATTGATGAGCATTATATAGTGAGTTATTTGAAAGGTGTTCATTCAGTCTGGAAAACACAATTTTCTCAGTAAGTTTTGATAGAAGAGAAATTTAGATTTGAGATGGAGCGATAGTTATTGAGATCTTCTCTGTCAAGACCAGGCTTTTTTATGAGAGGAGTGACAAAAAAGTTTTTGAATGAGGATGGGAAAGTGCCTGAGATAAGAGAGAGGCTGATGATTCTAGTTATGATAGGCGTAATAATAATAATAATAATAATAATAATAATAATAATAATAATAATAATGTGATTTTAAGTGGTTTAGGAGGCTAAGTAAGCCTGTGTGAAAACCACTGATGTAACCATCTACATTCAATAACCTAGTTTATCTAGATAGCCTTTGAATCCGTTTACTGCTTCGTCACTCCCACCTCGTCCAAACTGTTCCATTTGTCCACAACCCTTGCACTAAAAACGTTTTTCTTTCTTGGACCAACCCTCTGCTTAAACAATTTGCACTTGTGGCCTCTTGTGCTGCTATAGTGTGCCAATGTAAAGAATCGATCATATATGGCAGATCTACTTTCCCAGTCATTATTTTGTATGTTTCTATCAAATCCCCCCTCTCTTTCTCTTCTCCTTTCTAATGTTGTCAGTCCACAATATTGAAGTCTTTTTTCGTAGCTTAAATTATGGCACCCATTGACCATCTTCGTTGCTCGTCTTTGCACTTTTTCTAAAAGTTCTATATCTTTTTTCAAGAATGGATTCCAAGCCTGAACACAGTATTCTAGATGAGGCCTTACTAATGACTTATAAAGTTTAATGATTATCTCTTTGTCACGACTCACAATTGTCCTTTTCACAATTCCTAACATTTGGTTTCCCTTTTTTGCTGCCTCCATGCATTGGTGAGATGGATTCATACTTCTATGGATGATTATCCCCAAGTCTCTTTCTTTTTCTGTTGTGGTTAGATCCTTCCCCCCTAAAGAATATTCATTACCATTATTAGACTTCCCAACATGCATTACAGAACATTTATCAATATTGAAAAGCATCTGCCAGTCCACAGACCACTGAAACAATTTCCTTAGATCTTCTTGTAAAATTTTTGCATCATCCTCCGAGTCTATATTTCTGCATAACTTTGTATCATCGGCAAACTTTGAAATTTTGGACAGTAATCCTTCATCGATATCATTTATATATATTAGAAAAAGCAATGGCCCAAGCACTGAGCCCTGAGGCACTCCACTGATAACTCTTGCCCATTGCGAATGGCCTCTCCTAATGCCAACCTTCTGTCTTCTTCTCTTCAACCAATTTTCAATCCATCTGAGAATATTGCCCCTTATTCCACAGGACTTCAGTTTGGCAGCCAGCCTTATGTGGGGTACTTTATCAAAAGCTTTGGCAAAATCTAAATATATTATGTCTACTGCCTTTCCCTTGTCTAGCTTATCAAAAACCTCCTCCAGAAGGTCCAACAGGTTGGTCAGGCATGAACACCCCTTTGTAAATCCATGCTGATTATCTTTAACAATTTTATGCCTAGTCAAATGCTTCAAAATGCTTTCTTTCAGTATTTTTTCCATAACTTTACCGATTACAGATGTTAGGCTCACTGGTCTGTAATTGCTTGGTTCACTTTGTTTTCCCTTCTTGAACAGTGGGCTGACTAATGCGTCTCTCCAGTCTTGCGGTACTACTCCAGTTCTGAGTGATTCATTGATTATCAAAGCAATTGCATGTCCTATTTCATTTCGAACCTCGTAAAGAAACTTTGGATGTAAGCCATCTAATCCTGGGCTCTTGTCTGTCTTTAAATTGGTCAAAACCTTGATAACACATTCTTTTGTACACACTATATCTGTTAGCATTTCTTCTTCATTTCCATCAAACACAATTTTGGCTTCTGGCATAGTATTTGTATTTTCCTCTGTAAATACTGAACAAAAATAGTTATTTAGAATATGTGCAGTGTCTACATCGTCTGTTATTTCACATCCTGCGCTGTCCAAGAGGGGACCGACTGTGTCCTTTCGTCTCAACTTTCTATTACAATATTTGTAGAAACTTTTACTGTTCTGTTTTATATTTTTTGCTCATCTACCTTCAAAATTTGCAATAGCCATCTTGTTAGTAACTGCTGATGCTTTTCTTTTCTGAGTATATTATTCCTCCAAGATCTTAAGCACGGTGACACACTGTTTGAGTAAAGAGGTAGGTATGGGATCTAGGTCGCATTGTTTGTTTGGAAACGATAGTACTATAGAAGTTTGGATACCTCTTCTTCAGTTGTAGGAGCGAAACTGGATAAATTGCATAGAGGTTGTGGGAGAGGAGGATAATGAGGAGAGGTGGTTTGAGTAATAGTGAAAGACTTAAGGACACTGCGAATCTTGGAGATTTTTACAGAGAAGAACTTAGCAAAAGATTCAGCAAGTTCTGACAGGGAAATGGATTGAGGGAGAGATTTTGAGTCTTTGCGATGGAAAATTAAGATCGTCTACAGTTTTCCAGAGCTTACGTGGATTTGAGCTATTTGTTGAAATGATGTTAGAATAGTAGCCTAATTCTTTTTGGCAGATGTAAATAAAAAAAATAAAATAATAATAATAATAATAATAATAATAATAATAATAATGCACTTCTATAGCACCATTTCTAATACTCAAGGGTATCAATCGATGGTACTTCAAATCCATCCGCAAAAGACCAGGTCATTCCAGAGATCAGTCAGAGGGAAACGGCAAGACAGACTATGGAGGAAATGCTAGTTGGAAGAGATGTGCTTTAAGCCTAGATCTGAAAATAGTCAGTTTATTGGAAGATCTGACAACCAGAGGGAGAGAGTTCCAGATTTTTGGCCCAGAAATAGAAAAGGCTCTCTTACCAATTTCAGTGTTTGTTCTAGGTACATTTAACAATGAATCAGCAAATCTTGCTGAATGATAATGTTTTGGATGGTTTATCATAGATTTTAAATATTGAGGTTGGCCAGACTGCAGAATTTTAAAAACAAGGACACCAGTCAGTCTTAAAAACAATTCTTTGTTCTACTGGCAGCCAGTGTAACTTTTGAAGGACAGGTCTAATGTGATCATGTTTGCGAGTTTTTGTAATGGCCCGAGCCACAGAATTCTGAATCCTTTGAAGTTTTTGTATATTAGATTTGGCCATACCATTGTAAAGGGAATTGCAATAATCAAGCCTACTGCTGACAAGGGCATTGGCAAGAGGAATCAGAGCAGGTTTCGGCACAAGATCACGAATTCGTCGAATGTCTCTGATTTGAAAATGAGCAGCTCTGCTAACCTTATTTATGTGTTCATTAAAAGACAGGCTTTTACACCTAGGTTGCGGACACACTGACTTAAAATTTGATGTAAGGTAAGATGTAAGATGTAAGATGTAAGATGCAAGAAGATTATGATAGCGGTTAGTGGTGGAACGAAGATTTAAAAGGTATATGGTATATGATCAGTAGGGTGGAGTGAAAAAAAACTTTTTTTGGAATTTTTAATTCCAATAGTGATCAAAAGTTGCCTATGATAGCGCACAAGTACTGCACGAAATTTGGCAGTCTCATGTTGAAATTCCAAAAAAAAGTTTTTTTTCACTCCACCCTAATGATCAGCCAGGCAATAGTCAGCATCAAGGCTCAGCGCGTAGGAATAATTAGCTACTGTGGTGCTGCGCTCAAGGCGCTATAGAAATCTAAGAGATTGTACTTTGGCCTACTTTCTTACTTTACCATAGTTAGACGCATAGATTGATTACATCGATATATATTATAATACTAAAGTCTATGGTTAGACGGATCTATAGTTTAATTGAAATCTAAAAGGAAGCGAAAGAAATGTGCAAAATGGTTTTCAAACTCAAGAAGAACTTCTGCGTCATGATATTCATCAGCTATTGTCTTGGTGCAGGTATATTGAAAATTAGATTGTGATATATTAGGTCATCAGGTTCCGATTGTTATTGTTCATGGCAGTTTATATAGCACCGTAACTTAGCATGGGCCAAAGTCAAGGGTGCTTTACAAGGAATGTGGAAACGAGAGTTAAATAAATACGTCTTTAGTTTGCTTGCAAACTCTCCAATGGAAGTGACGGACGACACGCTGTCCGGTAAGGAATTCAAGAGGAGGGGAAAATTCGAATAACTGTCGAAAAGAGAGACGAACTACTCGAGAAAAGACGACGAAAACGAGAAAAATCCAGCAGGCGCATTACTTGCAGGCATCCAGAAACGGCGCCACCGATCGATTGTATAGGGGTACGAGATGATACAAAGGCGGATGCAAAGCCATCGGCGGATCATTGTATCCCGATCCGTAAATTACATAAATTTCATAGATCTGCGGACCGTTGCTTATCGAAGCCGCCAAAATACTGGTGGAAGAGGATTATCCGCAGATGCTAGCAACTGTCAGCATTTTGGTTGGGCTTGATATACAAGCGGCGTAAGATATCACTGCGCGAATATGTATGGGTTAGGGTTAGTGTTTCAGTAGGGTTTAGGGTTAGTGTTAGAGTTAGGGTTAGAGTTAGAGTTCACCCTAACCATAACCCTGACCATAACCCTGACCCTAACTCTTTCTATCAGTGTTTATGGACTACTTTCAGATACGCTGCTCGTCTCCAGCCCTACCAGCATTTTCTCACTTTAAAATTGAACTACGGACCAGGTCGTATGAGAATTTAGGCATATTGTGATACTGTGACAATATCACACACACACACGCACACGCACGCATGCATGCACACACAACACACACACACAGTCATGGTAATAGACAGTCATTGGCTATTTGTATATAAACAATTTGTGTCAGCTGTATCTTCAGAACTTTGGGAGATCACTGCTAATTATTGGCTGTTCTGCGGGTGTTGCTGAAGCTGAAGATTTATTGCTTGAGCCAATCGTGTGCTTTGAATTCCTTTGGGTGTCAACCATATTCCAAAAGGATTTTGTACGAGCGAAATAGCATCTGTTTAAGGATTTGATTGTTTTCCAACTGACTGATCGAACTGCATATTCTTGCTGTGTATAATCTTTCTCCACATAATGCTATCAGAGCAGATGGGTGTTCTTTGAGTGGACAAAAAAATACTTAGTAGAGTTAAATATTATCTTTTTTTGTGTCCTTACTCATAGTCTGCCTTACTGCTTCTCCACTCCCACTGACTGATCTCTGGAATTGACCTTGCCCGACTGGTCACTAAACTTCAGCTATAGCTATTTCAACTGTATATTAATTACCTATGAATATGCAGTTGCCAATTATGTTAATCCTTGTCCTGGTCCTTCTCCTTAATGACTCCTTAAGGACCAATTTGAAGTCCTTGTCCTTGTTCTTGGGGAGTCAGTCCTCATCCTTATCCTCGTCCTTGGTGGCTCAGTCCTCGTCCTTATCCTCATCCTTGCATATCAGTCCTTGTCCTGGTCCTTGTAACTTAGTCCTTGAAAAATCCTTATAAGGACCAAATTACTTGTATACCATTTTCAATTGTTGGGATAATTATGTTCCAAGGTAAGAGTAGTATGTGGATTTATATTTAGGCTACATACTTGCTTTGTCAAGTCAAGTCATTGCTCTAGAAATGCTTTTAATATTAATAACAGTACCGTATATACTCGCAGATAAGTGGAGAAATTTATGTCTTAAAATTTCCTTAAAAATGCAGAGTCGACTTTTCTGCGAGTTAATGCAATTTTCCAAAGAATTTTGATAAAGAAACACATTTCCTAGTGAATTACAACGTTAAGCCATGTTGTGTATACCGGTATTTAAAGACTCTTCCATCAAAAGATGCTGGACATCTGGCTTCTTTCTTAAATAGGCACTGTCGCTCTGTGGCAGTTACATTTGGCCTAACAATTAATTAGGAACCAACCGTTGCAACTGAGTAAACAATTGCCACTGAGTACCGAATCCGATGTTGCCGGAACTGGGTACAAACCGAGTTGTACTAGTAATGGCAACTCCGAGTTCAGAGAGAGTTGAAAAATTTCCTAATCTTGCTACTTAATTTCGGATTAGACATTCTAGGATGAGTATTGATATTTATTAACGTAATTTTCCACAAATTCGAATGGCGGCCGCATTCACAAACGGAAACGGCAGAGGTTGGCGGATACCATAGACTATAATATCTAGATGAAGTGGAATTATGTAGACCTATTAAAAGCTTGATTTTTCCATTTATAACTATTTGTGTGCATACATTACTATGTATACTTCAAAAAAACTTTTAATATTCAGCCATAGAGAATATCTGAGGCAATTCCAGCTGGTCCCTACAATTAATGGTTTGCCAGCAAAACTATTGCTAACTAATGCTTTTGCCCTCAAGGCATTATAAGCTTTAACTGGGAGTATGGGACCACCTGTCCCTTAGCACAGGTGTCACGTGGTCATGCCACCTCAAGCCGAAAATAATCCAACCAGAGGCATTGATAACCGTTGGTGATGTCTTTCTTTACGCTCATTCTTTGTTTTGCATTTTTGTTGCTGATCTTGTCAACCTATCTGATTCTTAGGATGTTTCTGTTGCACTTCATTTCAAATGTGTGGAGTGTATGGCTATTTTTCTTGTTTGAAGTCCAAGTCTCGCATGCATACAATACAATGTTCAATATGCATGGTTGGAATAATTTTAGTTTAGTCTTGTTGGTTATCTTCTTATTTTTCCTGATATTCTTCATTTTGGTGAAACGTTTTTTTTTAGTTTACAAGTTTAGTTTACAAGTTTAGTTAACAAGTTTACAAGCTTCATTTTGGTAGACCTTTTCAATTTTATTCTAGATTTCTTTGTTGCAGTCATTGTCCCAGGTCAGGAGGCTTCCAAAATAGTTGAATGTTTCTACATTTTTGATGTTTTGTCTACCTTTTTCTACTTGGTTTTCTACTGAAAACTCTTTAACACCAAATGCCATTATTTTAGTTTTACTTGGAGTTACTATTCATTCCCATTATCTCCCCTTCTCTTTTGATTGTTCGTACCTTTTCTCTTAGGTGTCGGTATTTGTGGTCTATTGCATTTATATAATCTGCAAATTTGAAGTTATTTACCAGTATTTTCATGCATATAAGACGGGTTATACGATTTTTTTACACAATTGGCCCCCTTGGTGCATCTTATACTCGGTTGCGTCTTATCTAAATTGTTTGGAACACAAAATACTAGCATCTAAGTCATCATAAATAAATAAATCCAAGACTGCAAGTAGATGCAAGTAGAAATAGTGGAGGGAAATCTTTCCAATTCAAGGCAATCTCTCTATCTGTCAGTATCTCTCTGTCTGTCTCTCTCACTCTCTCTCTCTCTCTCTGCCGGCAGCTACATTTAAGTGAATGAGGATTGTGATTAATAAGAATTCTGAATAGATTCCACAATAGACAGTTAAGCAACTTACAGTATGTATAGACATTATATGAAGGTCCACGACAGTGGAGGGAAACCCTTCCAATTCAAGGTTATTTCTGTCTATGTCTGTCTGTGTTTGTGTCTCTCCCTCTGTCTGTCTGTCTTCCTCTCAGCCAGCAGCAACATGGAAATGAAAGATGATTGTAATTGGTCAGATTACTGAATACAGATTTTGTGCTAGATGTTTAAATTATTGAAGTAGGTCTATTTTAACATTATGACAGTTGACGGACCCCCTTTCAATTCAAGGCAATCTCTTCTACCCTCCCTCCTTTCTCCCTCCTCTCCTATCTCTTGCTCTCTGCGGGCAGCCACATTCAGGTGAGATAGGATTGTATTTACCGGTAACCAGGTAACTGAATAGAGACTCAGTATTTGACTTTTTTGGTTCGTCTTATATATGGGGGTGTCTTATACATGAATTTTTAAACACAAATCATCAAAACCCGCATCTTATAATCTTGTGCGTCTTATATGTCTTATATCTCTTAGTTGGTAGTGGCTCCTGCCACTACCAACTAAGAGAGTGAGGTCAATTCGTCGGTACCTGCCAGTGAGCGCGGCTGTCAAATTAGTGCGCGCCCTGGTACTGACACGAATTGATTACTGTAACGGTGTGCTTCTTGGACTTCCGGATACTAGACTGAACCACATAAAATCAGTGCTGAACCAGGCTGCATGAGTGATTTTCGGCTGTCGCTGGGGTGACCACGTCACTCCTCTCCTTAGATATCGACTCCACTGGCTCTGTGTTCCACAGCGCATTATCTACAAGCGCTGTTGGCTTACGTTTCGGGCTTTACACGATCCATTCTGTCCTGATTATCTAACTGTACTTGTACGAAGATCGACTGTGATCAAGAGGAGATCGGTTCTCAGGTCCAGTTGGAGAGTGCAGTTGTTGGTCCCTCCCCGTCCAAGACCCCTAAGTTTGGGGAAAGATCATTCACACGGGGGAATCCCACCCTGTGGAACTCTCTTCCAGACAATGTGACTGGAGCAGTCTCAGCTGTCGTCTTCAATTTTTCATTAGAAATTTGAAGACACATTTATTTAATATTGGATATGAACTGTGTTAAGCGCTCTTGTAGGCCTTAGCCTTGTCTACCGCGCTATATAAATTGTCAATAAATAATGTGGGTGCGTCTTATATGCACAAAAATATGGCATATGCATTCCATGTACTGATTATCAAAAATAAAATGATTAATCAATTAAAAAATTTCCAATTAAACAAGAAAATTTTAATTAGTACCAGCTCTATTAAATACACATAATATGGCAATTGTTGGCCAAGTCATTGGATTCCATCGTCTATCTCAATTCAAAATATCACAGCAAAGGCGAAGTTGCTGACAAGCAGTAGTGTGTGGGACAGTATGAAAGATTTTTGTGCTACATAGACTGGGGACAATACTCGTGAGAGGCTCACAAAATATTTTGTTTTACTTAAACATAACTTTTGTTTTATTATGTCCTTCTATGCAGATTCAAAACAATTTAGGCATATGGTTTTACTTTACTGCAGCTGAAACTGCAGTAAAGTAATAATAAATTGACTTAGTAAATTAACATAGACCTAATGTGATTTAAGGTAAGGTAGTCCCATACTCGATTTTCGAGCGTTTGGGGCCGGTGCTGATCTCCGGTTACTAGGCAAGCAGCAACGCAGGTGGCTTGCGCCATTAATCTAGAGTAGGTTGCCATTACTTTCTCTAGACCCACGTTTTACCCTTCGCAGCTTAACGCTGATACCAATTTATCGACGCCTAAGTGATGAATGGCTTGGTTGGCCGCCGGCACCACGGCTAGATCCCGGGATGGTCACCCATCCAAGTACTAACCGCGCTCGACGTTGCTTAACTTCGGTGTTCTGACGGGAACCGATCGCACAGCGCCAAGTAGGCCGGGTAATGTGCTTTAGTTAGACCTAATCTACTTTAGCCATTTAATGCCAGAAAACTTAATGGAAAACCCATGCAACCAGGAGAATTCGTCTTGGAAAAGTACTGGACACTGGGACTTTTGATCACAATTCAAGCAAAACTTTTTTGTTTCAACTCGTGATTGCTGAGGCTATATATGAAAGCTACAAAACTGTGAATATCTCATTTTTAGGGCTTTCGTTTCTCTTTCTAAGCATCTGTGAATAAAATTGTAAAAAAATTTTGAGGTTCCCTTCTTTTAAAAAATAAGCCTCCTTCCAAAAAAGCAAAAATTTTTATTCAAAGCTCGGTAGCAAAATAATTTTATCAACAAGCTATCTAAATTGAGCGGTAAAGTTGTCGGAAAATCAATACGGAACAAAATGTTACAAGAAATTTGCAAATCAGATCACATTTGACAGAGATATGGCCTTTCTAATATGATTACCCTTTGTTGTTGATATGCCTTTGGGGCTGTCCATTAATTACATCAACAAATTAAGGGGGAGGGGGTTTGAAAAAGTTTGACAGTTGTTGACAGGGGGAGGGGAGCCAAGAGAAATTGACGTCAGCAATTTCATTTTTTTACAAATGATAAAAACTAGGAAATTTCATGAAATACTATTTATTACAATGGAAAAAAGCCTGACAAGCAAAAAAACAAGGTCATCACCACATTATGACACTTGACAAACAAGAGAAAGGGGAAAATGGTCATTGCCGCAAAAATAATAACCTAAACTTTTTAGGGAGACCCGTCACTGATCTTAGTTGGGGGGGGGGTCAAAAGTTTTTGACATAATTATAGGGGGTCACTGAAAGTTGACAGTTGTTGACAAGGGTGGAGGAGGTAAAAAATGGGCCAAAAATTGTTGACATAATTAATGGACAGCCCCTTGTGGTGTATCACAGACACCTGTAATGAGGGCAATCAGTGAACCCTGGGAGAATTTTGTTACATTTGATGTCCAGTTGTCCACATTTCATTGTCACAATTAAGGTTGCTAAAACCGCTAGTTTTAAAGGACCGGTTAACCGTTCAAAAAAGACCGGTTAACCAGTCGTTAGTGTCGGCCTGGTGCTTTCCCATGACTAACCTTGAATTAGGTCTACAACTCTGGTAACTGTACACTTGCTGTCATCTTGCGCTGCCTACGTTAAAGCACTTTGATGTTGCCGGTGCTGGAGTCGGCGTCTTGCGCTGCCTACATCAAAGCTTTGATGTTGCTGGCGCTCGAGTTAGCATCATTTATAAACCAAATTGAAATGACGGTTAACCTTCTTTTTTAGGTGCCCTGTATTACTACGTTGGCGACCATGGACTTCCACTCCATCCTGTCATATGTTACTTGTAGCAGTTCTACTTCTGATATATTGACTTTTGTGTCGCTTAGCAGGTTTTTGATGAATGTCAATTTTTGTCTGAGCCCTCTTGTTCTTTTTCCCTTCACTTAATTGGTAGTGACTAGATTTTCCAGGCCTTTTTTCCTCATTATATGTCCGAAGAATTCTAATTGCCTTTTCTTTATGATTTTTAACAATTTCCTTCTTGAATTTGCCTTATCCAAATTTTCTTGGTTTGATTTTTTCTCTTTCCATCATTCTCCTTAAAAACCACATTTCCACTGCCTCTAATTTCTTCTTAATCTGTTTGGAAATTGACCATGTTTCTGCGACGTACAGCAAAACCGACCATATGTAAGTTTCCAAGACTCTTATCCTTGTTTCCATTGATATTCTCTTATTTGTTAATATGTGTTTTAGTTCTGCAAATGCTGATTTTGCCATGGCAATCCTTGTTGTTATATCCTTTTCACATTTTCCATTGCTATATATCCAGCTTCCTAGATATTTGAAATCATTTACCGGTACTTGTTCTATTAGTTGGCCATTTATGTATAGTTGGCATCTTGGTGTTTCCTTTTGTTTGGAGATCACCATACAATACGTTTTCTTTGTATTTATTTGTAGTTAACCGGTCAAGGTTAAAAGGACCGGTCTATGCTCTTTACCGCTAACAACCTTAGTTATGATCATCTGGCATGCTTTCGACATCTCCACTGCCATTTAGAGAATAGCGAATTTTGCTGTTGGGCTCCAAATCAATGTCCTACTCTTTATCCTCGCAATGTTCAAATATATTCGCAATGTTCAAATATATTTGATCATTGCATAAAAAAACTGAAGCAAAGCAATACAGCCGGGTATGTACCGTATATACTTGCGGATAAGTCGAGAAATTTATGCCTTAAAATTCACTTTAAAATGCCGAGTCAACTTATCTGTGAGTCAGTGCAATTTTCCAATGAATTTTTGTAAAGAAACAGATTACCTAATGCATTACAACGTTAAGGCACGCTGTGTCTATTTTGAGATGCGTCTGTCAAAGGACGATGGGCGTCTAGCTCCTCCTTTCTTCACTGGGCACCGTCATTCAGCAGCGGTTTCATTTGTTTATTAAATAATGATATGCCAGCAAAACTATTGCTAACTACTAATTAGTGCTTTTTACCCCATGAAAATTATGGAGAACAAGGCTTCTACTGATACCACCCACAGATTGTTTATTGTTTATTGTTTATTGTTTATTGAAAGTTCCTTTTTGACCCAGTTTTACAGGGGTGGTGGGGTGGTGGTGATGGAGGGATGAGGGGCAGGGTGAGGGGTGGTTGGGTGGGGTGGTGGTAGTGGAGGGTTGGATTGGGTGGGAGTCCCAGCTCTATTCAACAGTCTGTTTTAGTCAACAATCAGCTGGGATGTGGTGCAGACGAATCATTGCGCTCCACGCTGTCTTCGCAATGCATTATGGGCTATAGCACTGTTGACACTGATTGGTATTGGAAATGGCACATATGACTTTCCTAAATCTCCTTGCATGCCAAAATTTGCTTATACAAGGCATACATTGACCACTGCTTTTCTGTGGATGCAAGATGCAAGCTGCAAGTGTACAATTGTCCACTTTGGCACCTTCCAGCTGCCCTGCAGTGTATGCACATGCCTCGGAAAAATCACCATTCTTGGCAGTTTGCCGGCATCTCGTGCTTGTTTTTAGCGCTAAATATGCATACAGTCACTTTCTCGTCGTTTACCGGTGGTCCTCTGCACTTTCTCCGGGTAGATTGAGCCTTTTTTGGTTGTTTGCCGTCGAGTGTATGGACTGCCATCTTGAATCGGCATCATTACTTCGACGTGGCCGGTAGAACTCTAGACTAGACACACGCTCGAGAATGCTATGATGCTGTTTTTCAGGTATAATTATACAATTCAAGAAATCTGTAGTCCCTTAAATTTTCTTGTCGACTTATACGTGGGTCATAGCAAATTGCTTAGTTTTTGATCAAAACAGAGTCAACCTATCTATGAGGTCGACCTGTTCATATATATATATATATATATGTATATATTATATATATATATATATATATATATATATATATATATATATATATATATATATACAGTACTCTTATCTGACTTTTACTATGTTGCTATCCATTTATTTGGATTAATGCTGATTTTCATACATCTACATACATACAGCATGCTTTATATCAATGCTTAACTGTTTATATTATGGTAAAATTGTTTAAGATATGGAGCAGTGAAAAAGTCCTTAATTTTTATAATGTGATATAATTTTAGGCTTAGGAGCAATAACAAAAGCTCCAAGAAATGTTGTTGCTTTGGTTGGAAACACTGCAACACTGGAATGCTGCAATGGTTTGAATCATTCTCTTCAATGGAGTAGAGTGTCATTTAGCACAGTAGATACCAGTGACATCTATTTGGGCGAGAGTGGTGGCTTTGTTGACAAGTTCCGAGATGGTCGTTTCATCATCTCTAATGGTAACTCGTCAGGATGCGACAATCTCATCATATCAGACATTCAGCTTACTGATGCAGGAACATATACATGTGCTGATGAGTATAATGCAGAATATTCTGCGAGCGCAGAAGTAACTGTTCTTGGTTAGTTCTCTTTGTTGATAGATACAATTTCATACAAACATTAATTAATAATAGAAATTCAGAATTTCTCTTAGCCTCTAGTTGAATAAAATATAAATAACCTCACAAATGTTTTGGTGATTGTTATTATTATTATTATTAAAAGTTAAGATTTATGTGGTAACTTATCCGATAGCGGACTGCGTGAACACATTACATAGTCCAGGTCTTCGCGACAGTAACAGGGAAGGTACGATCACCTACTGAGGTGTGCGTGGGACGTGTAGCGTCCCAGTAGAGGCTGACCTCAAGCGCTGTCAGCCCTCGAGATCTGCTGTCCGCTGCATTTCAGCCTTAAGATATGCCGGACCTATACTGTGTAGACATCGAAAAACCAGCCACGCCAGTTTGTATTTTATGCGCTCAGGGACTGAGAGCCAATGTAGGTTCATCAGTAATGGTGTAATGTGCTCGTGCTGACTAGTTTGATGGAGAAGGCGTGTGGTGGCGTGCAGTACTGTCTGGAGTCGATTGAAGAGGTACTTCGGTGACCCCGCCAGAGAGGGGTTTACGTAATCTAGTTATGTGATCACGATGGCACGAATCAAGGTCTTCAGATTAGTGATGCCTTGAAATCATCTTTATTTAACGGAAACAAAAATTTTAAATAAATATGACAATGTAAAATCTCAGGTTTTGTGGTGAATACCTGCTTTATCATGTTGAAATGTAATCTACTGTAGAATCAGAATGTATTGTGCATGGGATGGTAGGTTTGTTCCGAATTTAATTGTTCCGTTTCTTTTAACATTGTTTTCTGCAATTTGTGTACTGCTTAATATTATATTATCTCTTATCTTTAGCTTCATTTGCATGTCATGAAGTATTCCCTAAAGACGTCTACATGGGAATAAATGAATTCAAATTGGAGCCAGACATGATACAATTGACGTGCTCAATCAAATACATAGGAAGATTCATTCCTGAGATGCAATGGAGATGGCAAAAGTCAAGCAAAGTCTCAAATCCCAAAGCCATTGTTATACATTCGAATGAAACCTTTACCTCAACTTCTATTGTGACCACTGTTGCATCAGAAGAATTTGACAGAAGTACAGTAATGTGCTTTGCAAAAAATCCAGGAGATGAAGATTTAAGCAGAAATACAGTTAACTGGACTTCAAAGTTATACAGAGTAAACTGTTAAGTATATAATTATAACATATTTTCTCCTGTAGGTTTCAGATTTGAGAAAGGGTTTTTTATTTCATTCATTCATTCAGCTGTTCGTCGAAATCAACGATGATTGTGCCATTGTTTCAGGGCTGAGGGGATGTGTGGGATGAACACGGAGGTTACTGTGGAGATCCAAGTCGGATGCACACTCTTGCACATATGGAACATTGGGATCCGGTTTCCATGGTTGTAAGGTTGTAAGATGGCACGGTGATGACAGACACGGTGTTCATTTGTGGTGTGGTCGAGTTTTGATAGTAAGATGTTAAGGCTCTTGTTACAGACATCTTTCCAGAGATCTCCATTGGATGCCAGGGCTTCTGGGGAGGTGAAAGAGATGTTACATTGCTTTATGGTTCACCATACAGAATGCGTTGTGATAGATGATTTGATGGAAGTTGGAGTTTATGTTCTAGCTACCAGAGTTGTCTTTTTATCCATTTCTGTGGCAAATGTCCCCATGTGGGTTATATCTAACCCTAACCCTAGCAATAAACAGGATATTTGGATTAATGTTTTTCTTCACAAGAAAATTTATTGAAATATAATGAAATTAAAAGCTTTTCGAAATGACAATATTTTAAACTATAATGAAATAATATACGTAAGCAACGAATTTAGGCCTAATACTATATTGATTACAAGCTCATAACAGTTAATCAGTTAACCCTGATTTTTGAGACGACCTCATTGCATTTCATAACCTTTCATAAACTGAATGGGGCGGGGATGGGGAGAAACAATGTGGGGATGGGGTGGGGAAGAAATGTTGGGGTGGGGATGGGGATAAAATGTTGTCCCAGTGTCACTCTCTAATGGGAAACTCCTACGATGAAAGTTTGCCTATTTCCACTGCTTGCTCATAAGCACATCGGCAAAATAGAATGCCAGATGGATATGGGTGGGAAGCTTCTTCTTCTTCTACTTCTTCATCTTCTTCTCCTCATCCTCCTTCGTCTTCTTCTTCTTCTTAGCATGCCCACTAGTGGAGCACTGCTGTTTCCAGAGTCCTGTGCCATAACTCTCTGTCCTGCACCCGCTTCCATGCTGTGGCAAGGCAAAAGTTGTGTGGGGCTAGGTCTTTGTCGATTGTTCTTGTCCAGGTTGTTCTGGGCCTACCTGCCAGTCTTTTCCAGGTCTTTGGCAACCCATGAATGATGGCATCGAGGGCTCGGGCATGGTCCTGCTCTAGGTCGGCTCTAGCAACATGTCCAAAGTACTGCAGTCTCCTGCTGCAGATCATGTTTGGGATTGGACTCTCTCCTGTCCGTTTGAATACCTCAGCGTTTGTGGTGCGCGTTGTATACGAGAGACGCAGAATTCAACGCAAGCACCACTGATGGCATGCATCTAATTTCCTGCTGAGTGCTGATGTCATTGCCCATGTCTCTGCCCCATCTAGTAGCACTGGTAAGATGCACGAGGCATAGATGCATACCTTGGTCCGGAATTTAATTCTAGAGTGCCATAAATGTGGGCTCAGGCCTGCAAAGCAGCTCAAGGCAATACCAATTCTCCTGGTGACTTCAGAAGCACAGCTGCCATCGTCATCAATTAGTGAGCCCAGGTAGATGAAGGATTTGACGACCTCCACTGGACTCCCTGCCACCATCACTGCTTTTGGTGTTTCAGATGACGGGATATTCGTCTGGATCTTGGTCTTATTCCAGTTGATTTCTAGTCCAAACTGGTGTCCTTCCTCATCCAGGATTTTCAGGCAGAGGACTAGGATCTCCAGCATCTCTGCAAGCAATGCGACATCATCAAAACAGTGCAAGACAAAACGGCACAGACAAAACAGCACAGACAAAAGGGCACAAGCGACATTCACCTTTACCCATCCCATTGCTAGGCTTGTTTTTGTTAGAGAAATAGCACTTAATTTGGACCTATAAATGTCTTCAAGAGGATATGTTATTATGTCTTTGTTTAATAACAACTAATTTTAGTAGTTTTTGAAAAAATTAATGGTTAATGTGCTGTTTTGTCGATTCCATGAAAACTATTACTTTTTAAAATTTATTGAATTTATTGAGCAATGTGAGATATATCTAAAGCAGGGGTGTCCAACCTTTTCCACTGGTGGGCCGCATGTGCAGTTTTGCAAGAATTGGAGGGCCAGATTAGTGACAAATAACAAAGTTGTTCAAAATGAATAACTGATGTTCAACATCAACATTTCAACATTGCACACAATTCACAAATTCCTATATTGTATATTGTAAGACTAAATATTTACAGTATAATAGAAAATCTTTTATATCAGAATCTCAAATTTAGTGGGAAATCTGGCGTTGTTTTTGTTTGCACAAGCAGTCAATATATGCTCCGGTGTTAGAAATTCTTAGCGTCGATTTTATGTGTAACCTAAGGGAAGATCTTGAGCTTGGTTTTGCATTTTTCATTCTTGTTCTCATTAAGGTTGAATTTGTGCATGACCTGTTTAAATTGCCTCAAATACATCTTTACCGGTTGTCACGCCTTCCATTAAACAAATATCAAGAATTTCCTCGAGTGCATGAATCTCTTTATTAACACCTCTGACGAATATTGCTAATTGATCATCAAGTGCCAGACTGTAGAAACCTGCATGCTGAACGTGTTTTGATTAAGATCTGTTCTAAGTCAGTAGACTCTTTAAGCAACAGACAATTTGTCGAGAAATAGTAAGATGTTCTACCATTTTGACTTATTATGTGGGCAGGCCACTTCAGCAAATTTCTCCAAACTCGTCATCTGAAGACGTCTCTCCTCTCTTACCTATTGCTTCTTCTACTAAAAACCTGATCCTTGTAGCCGCTTCAAAAGTCTTTCTTGGTATTTTGAAGACAGACTCTTGTCAAACAATACCTCGTTTCAACGAATTTATGTGATCAGCCCAGAGTTGATGAGCAACGCTGCCGAACTTATTGGAATGTTTTGTTTGCAGTGTCGCTTAATATCTTATTCCTTTTTGACAGCGATGGTTTCTTGGCAACTTTAGCATAAAATAGATCCAAAATGTTCCACAGCGTACAAATCTGGTGTCTATGAACTCTTGAAGGAACGATTTTCAGAGATCTTACGAGTTTTTATGACGCTGAATCGCTGATAATTATGAGCTGAGAAAAATAATTTTTTTTACTAATTTCTGAAAGACTTGGCGGGCCAAATAAAAGGGCTCGGCGAGCCACAATCTGGCCTGTGAGCCACGGGTTGGACACCCCTGATCTAAAGGAATTCAATCAAGAAGAGTCATTTGCTCAAGCGTTTTCTCACTCAATTTTCAATGGATATCCCTTAATCACCACATCATGTGGTTGTGCTGAAACACTATAAAAAGTCAAATGAACAGCTCCGATCAATATGTCGCTGCTTGACTGTAGACCCATTTAAAAGGGAGGGAGATGATGAAAGCGCATCGCCTAAGTTACTCTACCAATTCTTCTTGTCTGTACATATCATTTGCGCCGCTTTGTCGTAATTTTGCGCCTCATTGTCAGTATTTTCTTTGTGCCGTGTTGTCTCACCATTTTGTCGTGTACCGTTTTGACCGGTTACCAGCTTGTGATAATGATGACTACCGGATACAGTTACAATGATGATAATGATAAGTGATGTTATATTTCTGTAGATGCTTTATTTAGTCGCAAAGAAGTTGTCAATTGTACTAAAAAAGAGGTGAATTTGAATTGCAACCCAAATTGCTCCATATCTTTGGCAAGAGACAGCAAATTCTGTGAAATATCTTTCGCAAATGAAACATCTTCAAAAGAATATGTAGCCCTTACAATTCCTAAAGGTGAGGAAGGTAAGCTTAAGATTCATTGCTAAATGGACAGATTGCACATATGTCATTTTACTTTTTTGTGATTAATTATTGTTTCAATCATCTTCAAATCTTCTCCAAAGGTTGTAATCGTTCCTTTACTTTCTGCAATTTTTTTCTGATATTGCAAAGTCCATTATCCCTATTTGAAGCTCTTGAAGTCTTTGAGTGGAGCACTGCAGTTTATCTTGACAGAATTGAGTTGAATAAGCATTTGCTTATTGTAGGTAATAGCCTATATGGACTTTGAGTAATGTAATATGAATTAGCATCTTATGATCTGCACCTGCACTTGTAAATGTGCCGAAGGTCAAAATTTTTGGCTGGCCACAATATTTTCAGTGGTTTGACAGCTACAACTAAATATTTTTAGTTCGGCGGCTACTCACAAAAGTTTGGCGGTTTTATGGCTTTGACTAATTTGGCAGGTTATATAGCAAGGGTGTCAAGACTTTTTGGGCGGAGGGCCAAATGACATATCTCCCATATCCTCGCAGGCCAAATGCAAAAATGCTGTCAATATCATATTCCAAAATCTGAGCCATCTTAAAATCTAAAGTAAAATGATGAAAACATAAAAGGCCATTCAATCATTGCATTATTTACATTGATTACAACCTATTGTTGTAACTACGACAAACCGTATTCTAGTCATGCCTAACAGAAGCAGTTAAATTTCAAACTCTGTTAATGGCGAAGAGCTGTTGATCAAATTGGAAACATATAAAGTTAGATGACGGTCGATGTAGATGTGGAAGCTGATGAGACGTGACATTGTTTATTTTTCACTAGTTTAGCAATGTTTGGTTTAAATCTGTAGCAATGTCTGGTTTAAATCTGCAGCCAAAGCTACTCACAAATGTGCTGAGGATTTTACTAATTAATGCAAGTATGCTAAGCGAGTATATAACGGTAGTACGGTAATCCCCCACTGTTGATGTAGCGTGTCTATATACTGGTTCAGTCAACATGACAACATCACCAATGAAACTCAAAACCAAAAAAAGATTTATGCTCTTCCATTTGTCATGCCAGCAAAACACAGGATCTATGATTCTACATCAAAGCAATTTTTAAAACTCAAAAAGATTCTACATCAAACTAATTTCTCAAACCAAACAAGATTTTACATCAAACCAATTTCACGCATAAACTTTTAGCAATCACTTAAACTGATTACTAAATTAGCTTTATGCATATTAGGTCTGCTTCTAGTGTTAGGGTTACTCAAATGAAGGGATCTACTACACTGTATATGGTACACTGCAAATGTAATTGGCAATTGCTATCAAGCGATAACCCGGTAATATTCATATATTCCTCTATGTATATAGACCGCAACTGAACTGGCCAATTGTTATCACTTAGTCATAATGGAAATTTTGGATGAGCTTGCACTGATGACTGAGTCGTTTGTTTGGATCCAACCTCACCACCCCTACTATGACCATGAGTGCAGGCAAGTGCGACGCTCTGCACGTCATCTTTAAAGGTTCCATCCCCGGTATGGCTTCTCATAGAAGTCATAGACATCCTGGTCCATTCCTGGCGATGCTCATGTCTACTTCTCTGAAATCTGGGAAATTCCCGACGTCATGGAGACAAGCTATTGTTCATCTGCATCTTAAGCAGCCTGGCACTAATCCTGCTGATGTCGCCAACCATTGCCCGGTCTCCAATCTTACTTTTCTCACCAAATTGTTTTAGAGAATTGTTAATATGCATATGGTCGGATACCTGTCGACGAACGGGATAATGCAGAAGGACCAGCCGGCAAACAGACGTGGCCACTCCACTGAAACAGCCATGCTGCATATTTTTAATGACATCGTTGACGCGATAACAACTGGTCAGGTGGCCCTTCTCTGTTTACTTGACCTCTCGGCCGCCTTTGACACAGTGGACCACGAAACCATCTTCCGACGCCTTGAGCTTACCTATGGAATCGAAGACAAGGTCCTCTCCTGGCTACATGACTATCTCACTGACAGGTCGCAGTCAGTCCGTTGGAATGGCTTCAAGTCTGACTCCTGCCCTGTTCTTAACGGTGTGCCACAGGGGTCTGATCTAGGTCCACTTCTGTTTGTCCTTTATGTCGCAGACATTGGACAAATCATTGAATTGTGCTGGCTTGCAGCGCATGCCTACACTGATGACGTGCAGATATACGCCTCATGCCTCCCTAAGGATATGGACCTACTATGTGACTGTGTCATCACCTGCATCGCTAAGATCAAACATTGGACCGAAGCTAATCGTCTAACCTTAAATCCTGGCAAAACTGAAGTGCTGTGGATTGCTACCCCCAGGAGAAGGCACTTTCTCAGCCGTGCGCTGTTTGTTATCGAAGAGATTCACACTGTACCGTCGGCCAAAGTACGCCTCCTTGTGGTCCTGTTAGACGAATCACTTTTGCTCAACGGCCACATCAGCAATGTCACTTGGATTTCCTTCCATCAGCTTAGGAGGATCATGGCAATTCACTAGCACCTTCTAATGTCGGCAGTTATTCAACTTGTGCGCACCATCATCCTCGCGAGGATTGACAACAGCATCCTCCTCCATCTACTGGATAGTCAGCTGAACCGTCTGCAGTTGGTTCTCATTGCTTCTGTCTGCATGATCTTTGGTGCCAGACGTGGAGAGCATGTCACCCCCTTACTCAAGGACAAGCTGTACTGGCTACATAGCCCCAAGCATATCATGTACAAGAGATGCTGGCTGACATTCTGAGCCCTCAATGATCCTGCCTGCCCAGTCTACCTAGCCAAACTTGTCCACAGGCCCCCGCTTACTGATTGCAATTGTCGGTGGCCGCTTCGTTCCTGTAATCGGATCCAATTGGTTGTACACCCTCCGTCTAAGACAGTGAAATTTGGGGAGAGATCTGTCACCCGGGGAATTCCATCCTCTGGAACTTGCCGCCGGACATTGTGACCAACACGACTAATCTTGAATTGTTCGCTACGAGACTAAAATGCACTTGTTTACAGGGATATTTTTACACCCCGTAACATCCCCTCAACACCACCCCCCTCTCCCAATCAGAGACTGACGCCCCCAATTGAGGGATATTTTGACACCCCCAACACCCCCGAATTTGAGACTGACACCCTTCCCCACCCCCCCCCAATCTGAGCTAGGGATGATCTTTTTCAGGCTTTTTGGATACTTGCTAAGGTTTTTTTGTTTTGTGTGTGTTTTGTTTTTTGCATGTCAGACTTTTTTGGAGCTTGATGAGGTTTTTTTGCTTGTCAGGCTTTTCCAAATTCCGACACCCCCAAATTCACAATCCTAGAAATAACCCTGCTTGTTTAGCATCTCGTTTAAGTGCAATGTGTAAGGCACTCTTGATCTTGGCCTGCTATGACAATGGCACTATATAAGTTGACATATTGACTAACTAACTAACTATGTGTATTTTACTAACATTTAGACTGCAATTCTGCTACTTCATAATCGTCATATAAATGATGTACTCAATACTCATATACACACTACTGTACAGTATACTATGTCGACATAAACTTTGGAAATATTGATGATTATTTAAGTCGAAAAAAGACGTAGAAATGAAAAATTATAAGAATCTAGCTGAAGCATTATAACATCACGTAAATATTTAGCCGAAAATGCCAATTCATTCCTTTTTTGACAACCAGAAACAGCCGTAAATTCTATGAAGGCAGCTGATTGGCTTTAAAAATTTGGCTTGTGAGTCTAAACATAGCCATTAGGTAACACCAGGGATTGTTTTAAGTTCTATGTCAAGTTTAGCAATAACATAATCGAGAAATACTGAAGTCTACAAATTCATATGCATCTATGGCATATTAAGCATGTTGTCAGCGTTTTTGAATTTTTTTTTAGACCCGTGCTGGAAATTTAAAGTAGTGATCATTTGTCTTTGTGCTGTTCTCATTGTTGCTCTCAGCTTTATCGGAATCGTCATCTATAGGCTGAGTATGGTGGAAACTATGAATTAATATTTTTATAATTAAATGGATTTCAAAGATAATAGTTATGACAAAGGAGGATAATTATGAACTATTTTATGAGCAGTGGTAACATGAATTGTAAATTAAATACAGCCTAACACAGAGAAGGGCAAAGTTTTTGGTTTAGGGCCACATGAAACCTAATACTACATTAGGCAGGTTGCACATATAAAATGTGAAAATGTTTATAATTTCAAGTGGGAAAAAGTAAGAATTTTATGTACGAGGGTCGTTCCATAATTAAGTTACAAAACGATGTAGCTTAGTTAGTTTTTATAATGAAAGAAATCCGAAATATGTTCGAAGAAAATTTTATTTGGAACAACCTCGACAAAGTTTATAGTGATGATGTCACAGTGACATCATCTGTAAGATTTGAATATGGTGACGTTGTCGTTAAATGCATCCCGTGAAGGAACAACGTGCAGTTATTCATTTTTTATGGGCTAAGGGACTTAACGTGTATGCCATTCGCTCTGAAATGTGCCCAATATATGGTGACAAATGTTTTACAAGATCGGTGATACACTGTTGGTGTAATAAGTTTGCTCAAGGCAGAGAAAGTCTTGTTGACGACAAATGACCTGGCTGGCACTTTGTTGTGATGATCAGTAAAGCGATTGCAACTATCAAGGAGTTCATAAGGTCTGACCGTCGCATGTCAATTTCAGACATTGTTCTGCACACACATTTACTCATACCCGTACATCTTTTCACTGATTCGTTAGATGTTCATTAGATGAAAATGTTCAATGCAGCGTTTGTGGCGGAAACCATTGTGGGGTAAAATAATTCACAGACTCACTGTGTTACGTGTGCATGTAATGTCATATAAATGGTGTCATATTTACGAAACAATGATATTTCTGTTCGCCATTAAATTCTGCACAAAACGTATTTTTCGGATTTGTTTCATTTTAAAAACTAACTAAACTGCATCGCTTTGTAACTTATATATGGAAAGACCCTCATAATTTTTCAGAGTCAGAAGCCATTGTAATGCCAAATGCCTTAATACAATGCAAGAACTGTTATGACCTTTTTCTTGTCAAGACATTTCGGGGAGAAATTGGAGGTGCGATTTTTTTCTTTTTTTGGGTGCTACCAACCATTTCTATGATTTCTAAATAAATGCCATCTTTTCATTAAATAATTTCAAATTATCTACTTTCATCCGGTCATATGCATATTTGTAAATAATTAATCTTGTGGGGAACATGGACTCTGATGGAGGGCTGCATGCGGCCCGTGGGCCGTAGTTTGCCTACCCTTGGCCTAACTGCAACAGGAATCATTGACTGAAATTGAATCGTATATACATTTGTTGTTTTTTTAAATGAACTAGGAAAAATTCTATGCAGTCGAAAGCGTTCAATTGAATCGTATGATCCCAATGACATAGGTAAAAACTTATCTGTGAATTCTAGAAACTGAGTGTCAATATTGACCAATAGCAGTAAATATGTGATGATATTTGTTCGATTTAGGGACCGTCTATAAATGACGTCATGCACTTAGTGGGGAGGGGTTCAAACATTTGTGCCGATGTGTGACGCCGGGGGAGGGGGGTTTCCAGAAATATGACGTCACATAGTACAAAATATTGTCATAATACCGCAATACTATGTTACTGCAAAGTTAAACATATCTTACACTTATAATTCATTTTTTAAAAAAGAATTTGAACAAGTTTCTGAATTTCGCTTCAACTATAATAATTATAATGAGTATTTTCAAACGAATTCATTACAATACCCGCTTCATTCAAGAAATAAGTGAATTGGAACATTAATTTTGACATTTAAAAGATGGGAGGTTAACGCGTTGTGACGTCATTTTTAGGGGTCTCACTTTTTGTGATGACTTGTGACGATGAGGAGGCAGGGGGTAAAGAACTGCCAAAATTGCATGACGTCATTTATGGACGGCCTCTTATGGTTTAAACATATAAATGGCCATTTCTCATTATATGAAGATGGCGATCGTAAAATCGTCACACAATTATTGTTAAGCTATTTGGATTCAATTATGTATTTGAAGCTCTGGATTGAGATTGTTTTTGTCACTGAGGGTTTTCCTTGTGATCTTTGTAATAATTAATCGATGAATCTTCTGCAATTCCAATGCAGAATAATTTTATGCAAAATCATCAATGACAATGGATATCATGCTTTAGTTCAATCATTATGATGCGTTGATATCTTCATTTGGATTTCTGCTTCTCTTGTTCTGTCATTCTCATGCAGATGTCATATGTATGATAAACTTGTATAGGCATTATCTAATGATTTTTATTAGATCACATGTTTCATGTAATTTTCAGAATTATGTGCTCATTGTGCAAGTTCGTTTTCACCTTCTGGACAGTTCAGAATAATTTTGAAAGGTTAGCAACCCTAGCCAGAGGGCCTTAACTAATTTGCTAATATTTACCACCCAGATTTTAAAAGAACAAATTGATATTTTTAAATTAAGTGAATATCAATTATTATTAGGAGGAGGAGGGTAGTGGCAACAGTCATCCTTGATTAAATCACTTCAGCATACAGTTATTAAAAATAAACTTCTAGAAAAAAATTTAGGCAATCAATGGAAGTTCTTCCAGTGCTAAAGGTAAAAATTTATATGTAATCTTTACAAACTAAATGAGATATCCAAGTCATTTAATGATCACAGTAAATATGTGGTGCCTGGTGATTTTGTTCAATTTATGTTTTAATCATTTAAAACTTTTTTTGCTGACATTGGTCTCTTTTGACAAACATCTTGGAAGTGTATTATAAAAGACAAGTTTTTTCTCTTGTAAGTTCTTGTGAATGCTTGTTGGTGTGGAGATTCTTATTTAGCTCTCTCCTTTTAAGATGCTATGGGGTCTCATATGTGCTATGAAATAATTGCTTAATTTTATCTAATCAATTTTAATTTTGCTGATTATGCCCACCTACTCTTGAACGCTTTAATGCTAAACTCTGGCATCTTCTTTATAATTGTGGATGTTGTGTATGATCAAATATTATATAATTAACACTGTTTATTATTTGTTATTGTTATTTATTATTTGTTATTGTTATATTAACACTGTTTATTATTTGTTTTGATCACTTGTGCCAGATGAAACCGCTGCAGCATCGGATTCTTCTAATAGTAAACATAGACAAGATGGAATATCAGAAGAAAAGCAGCCACTTTCAGGTAGAGAATTTTTGTTATTTTTGTAAAACTATTGCATTTCATTTGGCTGTAAAACTCAGATTTTAAAAGATTGAGTACCAATAGCTATATCAATGCCTTCTCTTTCTGTACCTGAAATTGTGTGGTTAGCAATGGATTCTAAATTTTTGTAGTGAGGCTATTTCTAGTGACTATAGGAACAACCTCATCACATAGACATTGCCATTTGACACTGCTTTGGGTTAGTTTTCCCTGCCTATAATTATTAAAATTTAACTTTTAGGGTCAGTAGGATCCTGTCATTTTTAGAGCCTTTCTGAAACTGAATGATATAGCCTTTTTAGGAGCCATCCATATAGTACCTACTTAAAAAAGGCATATTTTCACCCTCTCCTGTTGCACACCGTACATTTTTAAACCCCCTATGCGTATGTACAAATTAGCAACTCCCTGCATGGTGAAAATTAATTTTAGCCGTAGATCCCCTCCGCCAAGTTTGCCAGCCAAGTATATTTAAATAACCGTGCGAACAATACTCTGGACCCTTTGTTTGATTGTGAGAAAGTTATTGTGTTCAAATCAAATGTTCATGTCAATATCTTCTTCTCTTCTTCTTCTTTCTTTCCTTCCGTCTTTCCATATTGGGTTGGACGATGGGTCTGAATGAGTTCCTTCCACTTCTGTCTGTCTCTTGCTGCTCTGGTCAATTGGATGAAGTTCATTTGCATTTCTTCTGCATCCTCTTTTAAGTTTTCTATCCATGTTTTTCTTGGTCTTCCTTTTCATGTCAATATACCTATTTATAAATATGAAATTTGTGCATATGTACAAATTCAGTCATGACCCCTCAGTGCTTACGCACTATATGGACGGCCCCTTATAGAATTTATATAAATATTCTTTAAAATTCATAGAAAAACTATGCATTTTGACCACGTCTTGCATGTTTTGCAAGGAATTCTGTGATCATTTCGAAATGTCCTATCACCAGCGGCAATTCCAAGAACTCTTGGTGGGGGGATGCGCTGAATTTCACAGAAGTTGGTGGGGGGATGCAATGATTTTTAGGAAGATTCCCGCCATTTGTCAAAGGAATTATTTGTAAATGGTTTAGAAGGAATCTGTAGATTTGATTTATAAAATATAATGTTCAAAATTGACAATGTATAAAAGCCATTTTAGTCTAGTTGTACAAAGTCATTGTGCAAAATCGAGTTTTCTATTGCTGGAAGCGAATTTGTCGATGACATTGTCTATGGATATGTCCATATCTTTGTCAATATACATCAAGGCTAATCCGTGTAGACGGTCATCTTCCATTGAAGACGCCTTTTTAGTGGGTCGGTGGGGGGGTGCATCCCCAGTCATCCCCAGCGTTAAAATGCCCCTACCTATCATAGTGGCATTTATTTCAAATTTTCATGAGCATCCGGGCCAAACATTTTTCATTTATGTAGAACATAGGCTCAAAATTGAAAATCTTCAACATAGTTGATATATGAAAGTTCTGGATAAAATTGCTAAGTCAAGTGAATATATCAGACAATGAAATATGGTATGGGGAAATACTATTACAAAGAGTACTTGTAGCGTAACTAGATTCTGAATGTTGATATGCTGAGTTGAATTCATAGATTTGCCATAGAGTATTGTCATTTTAAAGTTTGTCTTTGATCTTTTAACTGTTTGAATAATTTTTTGTGCATAGATAACAAAGATGTCATTGTCATAAAGCAAAGTTCTGAAGGAGCAGTGCAGTCCACCACCATTTCAAATGATAAAATAAAAGGAAACATCAGCATGCAAAGCATGGAAGGTTGTTTGGAAATTACTTCAGACTGAAACGGATTAGACTGTTTTTGAGATTATGCAAGGATAAAGGCAGCATGTGAGGATTAGAGGAGTTTGTAACAAATTTTATTCTTTGCGTTTGATGGTTTATTTTATGTAGAGCTGTACCGATTGCACATTTTGCCGATTGTTCCGATTACCAATTGTTCCGATTGTCAGACAACCGATTGTTTTGCCGATACCGATTGTTTGCCTAAATCTCCAAATCGGGTATTTGTAATGATCATGCACTCAAATAATATACCGTAAAGGTGCAGCGTAAATGCAGTGGTGGCTCCACCGGGGGGGCAGGGGGCCCGTGCCCCTTATTGAGTGCCTGGCCCCCACTGCCCCCTGTTGGGACCCTATACTTAATGCTACATACATTAAACAACAAATGGTTGGCCCCCATGATTAGAAGTTGCCACCCCAACGGCCCCCCCACTTGCCAAATCCTAGAGCCGCCACTGTGTAAATGTACATGTCTTCGGACTTCGATATGCAGGTGCAATTCGAGACCTGCCAAGAGACTCAATGCAGACTGTGTGTTTAATCATTAATGAATATGATGTTGTCATTAATACTTATTATGTCAAATTTTAGATGTCTCTATTCACATTGTAATCTACAATTTTATATCCGAAGAAATCCATGATTATGAAATTATTCATTCATTAAAATTTAAAACCACAAGTGCTGTTCAGATGCAGCTCGTCCGTTGTTTCGACATTTGTATTTTTACGCACATATTTTATTTATTATTTTATGCAAAAATATATGTAACGTATATCCTATTTAAGCTGCTATAACTGTATGCATTAATGTATAAATTGAAATTCGTATTAGATCGGTCGACAACGTGCGAGTTTTAAAATCAAAGTGGCAGCCCCATCCACTGTCACGTAAGCCCATCTTGATTGACGTACGTCTCCGCCAGAAAGACGCTAATGTTGAAACTTGAAACATCGACACGGGCAGTTAGCTTTTGAGACTAGTAGGTTGTAACAAGTTAAGCTACACTAATAATCTAATCATCTAGTGCGTCTCTGAGTAAGACGACGAAGTCAGATAAGATCATCGGACCTAATCGTCTCCGACCGAGGGTGAAGAGATGCCGACGAAGTCAGATCGGACACTAATCGTCTCTGAGTCTCCGACTGATGGTTAACAGATGTCATATCTGGCAATCTGGTGTGACATTAACTGCCCCCGACCGACTATCGAATGAAAGATTCAAGATAAGCCGGCCGTCCCTCCCTCCATCGACAGTTCTACGAGCTCACAGCCGCCACCGACCCCCAGATGGCGCTAGCACCACCCCAAACGAAGCGACCAAGGAGTCTAGACTCCCAGAGGGCGACACTCATCAGTCACCAGTCACCACTCACTCGGGCCTACGGCACCCAGAAAAAAATAATTGGCACCCATAACCGATTGTTCCGATTACCCTAATAATCGGCCCGAGTACGAATATTAACGATTAATCGGTATCGGTGCGGGATTGGCGCCCGATTACCGGTTCCGATTGTCCTAATAATCGGCCCGATTGTGAATGTTGCCGATTAATCGGTACAGCTCTAGTTTTATGTACTTTGTATTGGAATATTTATTGTATCCAAGAGGATTGAGATGTTGGCAATTTTAGAGTGACAGCCAATTACGAGCGACTTTCTGAAGCTGTCGAAAGAATTGCCGAAAACTTTTGATATAGGCCTATAGCAGGAGACCTGCTATTTAGTTCCAAGCTCATTTAGTCAAACCGGATGCCTGCATTGCAAACACACTGTCAATGGATATATACGCCAATACCGGGCCATCCATATATCACGTGCGCATTGGGGTTAATTGGATTTAGGAGGTTTTGAGAGAAAAAGTGAGGAAATTTCCCATTTATGCGCCTACTTCACCTCACATATATGTGGCAATTGAAATTTAATGCGGTCATATGTGCAAAAAAGTTTTCGGTAAAAAAACTGAGGAACCAAAAAAGCAAATACAGACAGGTGCTGGTCCTCTCTAGACTTATAACAGTGTCTCTATGAGGAAAATAGCAAGAAGTGCTAGGCTACATATGTGACGAAAATAGCGATAAATGCGTAAAAAATTGGCGCCTATATATACGGAAATCGCAATGCTGAAAAAGCGGGGGGAAATGCGGCGCATAATCGACTATACAACGGCCGAATAATAGTCTATACTGACGGGTACTGTACCGATGATTTCCGCAGAGCGAGCATAAGCAGCTGTTTCTGTGTGCCTTCGCTGGTAGTGCGGCATACTGTCGATGTATCTGTCACTGTATTAACTTACTTACTTAACTTCGCGCTGTATCTTGCTACAATAGCCACTGAGGAGTCAGACTCTGAGTGCTAATACCACAACTTCCACAAGCACTTAGAACCAGCAGAGTGAAAGTCACTGGCAGCCAATGGCAGCGCAGTTCGTAATTTATGCATATTCATGAGCTATTTGTTTACAAATTACAGTGCTCTTCGTCGTTTCGTTTCATATAAAAGAGCAAATTAATACTACATTCTTAGTTCGTCCACTATATGCATACATATATCATCATCGTCTTAGTCGTCATAATAATAATAATAATAATAATAATAATAATAATAATAATAACCAGTGTTGCGCGGTAACGAAGTAGAAGTAACGCGTTACAATACTTAAGTACAATTCTGAGTACTTCGCACTGTAACGAAGTACACAATTTGCAGAGTACTTTTTACTTGTAACGAAGTAAGTTTTTATTCAAATATTAGTACTTTTACTTCGTTACATTATGTCTTTCACGTCTCGTTACAAGTAAAATTTCTCATCGCCAACTTTCGTTGCATTTACTTGTGTTGCTGTTCAAACACGGTGTTTAATTATTCCCAGCTTCCCGTACTTAGTTCCAAAGCAAGGTTGTTAGAATGAACAACAAGCTCTGGCTACTTTTGACTTTGACACTGCTAATGTAGAACTTAATGGTGTATAGGACCTATGTGTCAAGGCTGGAAAAACCTAGGTTTATAAAGATAAAATTTAGATTTTTAGGTTAACCATTTGCTATACTCTTCTCACATGTCAAAGCCCATAAAGTATAAACCTTTCTCTAAATTTGTGCCACACGTATGTTTCTCTGTCTGCAGAGAGTAAAAAACTTTAAGGACATTAAATATAAGTTTCATTTTTCTTTTTATAGAACAAAACCCTAAAAGCCTTAATTTTGACTTTTTCAGTTGTTTTTTCAAACCCTAAAACACCTAGGTTTTTAAACCACATTTTCAGCCCTGATATATGTACGCGTTGACTGTTGAGGCGTTGACTGTTTTACTTGAGTACTCAAACTGAGTACTTCATACAACACTGATAATAACACTGGTCAACAAGGTTTCTGTTTCCTGTGCAATTTCTGGTGTTCCAGGTAGATTTTGCCATGCTGATTACAGGAATAATTTTGAAATTTTCCCATCACGTAAGTTTTTTGAGAAAAAGCTGATTTTAAATTTTAAAATTATAAGAATTTTAAAATCGTGGTTTTCGAGAGTTATCTGAGTTATGGGAATTCAGGTTAGGCAAGAATCTTATGTGACCGCCATAACAGATGTAATATGCACTGCTGGCTCACTTAACTACATGGATTTTGAAAATTAGTATAATTAGGCATGTCGCCACAGATTCGAGAGATGCTCAAGGACAGTCACTTTGAGGGCCTTCTTCAGGGTGTCGAGCATGTTGCCTGGACAGCCTTCAGGAATGTTGTTGCTAACTTTCTGGGCAACTACAAGGCGCCAAACTATGTTGAACAAGTTGGAAATCTGCTACAAGCTTACAAGGCAATGAAATGCAACATGTCACTGAAGATATACTTCCTTCATTCTCACTTGGACTTCTCCCCGGACAATCTCGGCGCCGTCAGTGATAAACATGGTGAAAGATTTCACAAAGACATTGCCAGCATCGAGAAACGCTACCAGGGAAAGTGGAGTCCGTCTATGCTCGGAGACTACTGTTGATCACTGATACGTGAAGCACAGGACTGACTTCAAACGAAAATCTACAGCAAAACATTTCTAATTTTCTCATGTCTTGTCATTATTGCCTAGATCCTTCTGTAGGATTATGTTGCAGAAGACGTTACAATACTAAATGCTAAATTGTCGATTTCTTAAAAACCTTACGTGATACAGAAATTCTATAATTACATATTTGTGTTCAGCAAGTCAAAATCTATGAGTTTCACCAAAATTTGTAGAGGAAACAAAAGCTTGCATAAAATTTGTTGACCAGTGTAATACATATTGGTGGTATATAACCCCGTCGACTCGCAAGGCCGGTTTTGCGGTTTTCCCGTCTTTTCCCATATTTCGTAAGGCCGTTTTTGGGGCCCCATTGTGTATCTGGAGAACCTGCAGAACGAACAGCTGTCGACCATTCATTGATCGCGGAAACGCGAGGTGCAATCCATTGGACAGAAGAATGTGTCAGTAATAGTGGCACGCCATTCAATAGCTTCCATGCATAGCTGACTTGACCGCCCACCTGTCACCACCATTGTTCCCCGTCTCGGCGCAAGAACCAATTATTGTTGCCTGGAATGTGTCATTTGTTGCACCCATTCAGAAGGGCTAGAGCGACCGCTTGCACACCTTGCTAGAGAACAACCCACTAGTTTTCTCCAGGAGCTCAGGGTACATGGGAAAATACGCACAGAGAGATCGAGGCGAAGGAGTATATAAGGAAACAACAAACTCGTTTATACTGTGAGACAGTCGCAACCAGTGTCACATAATTACAGTTCTTGTGCTTTGGTTTGTAAGGAGTGCAAAATCTGTGTCCGTTCATTTTCCTGCTCCTGTTTGGACAGTGGATTGCATACTACCATCTGTAAGCACATTCATCATGTGAAAACATTGAATCCAATTGTTGAAAATGTAAGAAATGACAGGAACGAACTGCCTCCAAACTTTACTGAAGAGCAAGCCATAGGACCAGAGAATGAATACGATTCACATAATACAATTATTAGGTCTGAAGCGGAAGTCTGAGGACATCAGGTGGTACCACAAATCACAGAATCTCAGGCAATTTTCAACTCTCTACAAAGGCAGCATTCAGATATTGATGTCGATAGACACCTTGAATACTGTGATGCAACCTACAGTTTTCTTCGATCGTCAGTGCAACGCAATCCACAATTAGCTGAACTGACGTCAACACATTTAGCTCGCCTTAAAGCATTGCATAGGGGCCTACAGCCAATATGAATAACCCACAACAAGCAGAACATCCTCGCCTCCCAAAAGTACAAGACCTTGAGCCGGCCAACAAGATAACAACACAGAGATCATTTAGGTCCCTCTGTAGGAGCATAAAGAGAAATCCACAACTCTCTGTTTGTAAGCCAACTCATAAGGAAACTGAATTCCTGCTGAAGTCTCTTGATGGTAATGTTCCGATAGTTGCAACCCAACCATCACTTGAGCATGATTATGCCAGTGATACTAGATGCCAAGTCTTAAACTTTGAACACTCATACAGCAGCAAGGAGTGATCGGTTATTACAACTTTCATTTTTTTGTCACTTAGTAACAGTATACACATGGACTGCTATTGATTCAATTGGGTGGACAATCCAATATATCATATAATAATTATAATAATTATAATTATAATAATAATGTGATTTTAAGTGGTTTAGGAGGCTAAGTAAGCCTGTGTGAAAACCACTGATGTAACCATCTGCATTCAATAACCTAGTTTATCTAGATAGCCTTTGAATCCGTTCACTGTTTCAACTGTCACTCCCACCTCGTCCAAACTGTTCCATTTGTCCACAACCCTTGCACTAAAAAAGTTTTTCTTTCTTGGACCAACCCTCTGCTTAAACAATTTGCACTTGTGGCCTCTTGTGCTGCTATAGTGTGCCAATGTAAAGAATCGATCATATGGCACATCTACTTTCCCAGTCATTATTTTGTATGTTTCTATCAAATCCCCTCTTTCTCTTCTCCTTTCTAATGTTGTCAGTCCACAATATTGAAGTCTTTTTCGTAGCTTAAATTATGGCACCCATTGACCATCTTCGTTGCTCGTCTTTGCACTTTTTCTAAAAGTTCTATATCTTTTTCAAGAATGGATTCCAAGCCTGAACACAGTATTCCAGATGAGGCCTTACTAATGACTTATAAAGTTTAATGATTATCTCTTTGTCACGACTCACAATTGTCCTTTTCACCATTCCCAACATTTGGTTTCCCTTTTTGTTGCCTCCATGCATTGGTGAGATGGATTCATACTTCTATGGGTGATTATCCCCAAGTCTCTTTCTTTTTCTGTTGTGGTTAGAACCTTCCCCTAAAGAATATTCATTACCATTATTAGACTTCCCAACATGCATTACAGAACATTTATCAATATTGAAAAGCATCTGCCAGTCCACAGACCACTGAAACAATTTCCTTAGATCTTCTTGTAAAATTTTTGCATCATCCTCCGAGTCTATATTTCTGCATAACTTTGTGTCATCGGCAAACTTTGAAATTTTGGACAGTAATCCTTCATCGATATCATTTATATATATTAGAAAAAGTAATGGCCCAAGCACTGAGCCCTGAGGCACTCCACTGATAACTCTTGCCCATTGCGAATGGCCTCCCCTAATGCCAACCTTCTGTCTTCTTCCCTTCAACCAATTTTCAATCCATCTGAGAATATTGCCCCTTATTCCACAGGACTTCAGTTTGGCAGCCAGCCTTATATGGGGTACTTTATCAAAAGCTTTGGCAAAATCTAAATATATTATGTCTACTCCCTTGCCCTTGTCTAGATTATCAAAACCTCCTCCAGAAAGTCCAACAGGTTGGTCAGGCATGAACGCCCCTTTGTAAATCCATGCTGACTATCTTTAACAATTTTATGCCTAGTCAAATGTTCCAAAATGCTTTCTTTCAGTATTTTTTCCATAACTTTACCGATTACAGATGTTAGGCTCACTGGTCTGTAATTGCTTGGTTCACTTCGTTTTCCCTTCTCTGAACAGTGGGCTGACTAATGCGTCTCTCCAGTCTTGCGGTACAACTCCAGTTCTGAGTGATTCATTGATTATCAAAGCAATTGCATGTCCTATTTCATTTCGAACCTCGTAAAGAAACTTTGGATGTAAGCCATCTAATCCTGGGCTCTTGTCTGTCTTTAAATTGGTCAAAACCTTGATAACACATTCTTTTGTACACACTATATCTGTTAGCATTTCTTCTTCATTTCCATCAAACACAATTTTGGCTTCTGGCATAGTATTTGTATTTTCCTCTGTAAATACTGAACAAAAATAGTTATTTAGAATCTGTGCAGTTTCTACATCGTCTGTTATTGCACATCCTGCGCTGTCCAAGAGGGGACCGACTGTGTCCTTTCGTCTCAACTTTCTATTACAATATTTGTAGAAACTTTTACTGTTCTGTTTTATATTTTTTGCTAATCTACCTTCAAAATTTGCAATAGCCATCTTGTTAGTAACTGCTGATGCTTTTCTTTTCTGAGTATACTGTTCCTCCAAGATCTTAAGTCTGTGCTGATTCATATTAAAATCCTTATCTGTATGTCTCTCTGTCTGTTACCTTCAAGCGTTCTGATTGGTTGACTATTGGTAGACGGTTTAGACCGTTTAGTCCTTACGTCGCGATGCGTTGGTGGGCGAGCGTTGACTATTGGTAGACGGTTTAGTCCTTACGTCGCGCGATGCGTTGGTGGACGATGTTCGAAGACGACGTTGCTATTGGTGACAATTGTTCGTAGAACCGGTTTAGTCGAGTCATTGCAGCGTCAGAGGGCTGGGCGTGCGACGACGTTGCTATTGGTAACAATTGTTCGCAGCCTAAGGTAGTTGCGCAATTTTAACGTACATTTTAGCGTACACAAAAAATACGTGTACAGCGTCACAAATGGCCACAGTTGCGTGATTTTAACGTACATAGGCCTAATTATTACGTGGCGCAGAGCTTGGCTAGGTGGCGATCATTAAAATGTTGTTCAGCATGAATTCAATGATTGGGTATTAGGTATAGGTATTGGATTAGTATTATCCTGCACTGCGAGCGAAGCGAGCGCGAGCGAAGCGAGCATCTTTCTAGTTTATGTGAAAGCATCCAAGATTTTTATGAGCAATGTGAAAATAGCCAGTTGCTTTACCATGACCAATATCATGTAGCCATTTAGTGGTTATTGCAATCATCCGAAATTTACTTTGCCGACGTTCCTGTCAGCTCTTATGTTAAGAGTTTTCAATGTTTTGCACTTTTGCATGTCTATTAGGCTGACATTTGGATTAATTAACATGCATGTTAAATATCATACTAATAGTAGTAATAGGCAATACAATTGCGCGTTCCTCCCTTTCTTACTTACAGTACGCAATTGGCATATTCATGTGGGGAATTCATGATTATGCATACATTACGAACGGCGATCCCATTGGCTGCCAATGACTTTCACTCTGCTGGTTCTAAGTGCTTGTCTAATACCCAGCCGTGGCAGAGCATGGGCAGGAAGCTGGGAGAGCAGCGGAAGGCTATAAATATGGGTGACAGCAATCTTCGCAGCTCTCGCTCGAGGAAAAGAAACATATGTTCTAAAGTCTCCAGGCCCGCCGGAACGAATTTTTGCCAGGGGGTGCAGATTTTGAGGAACACACTGAGTACGGTCGGAACGAACTTTCAACAGGGGTGCTGCGGTGCATGTCTAGAGATGTGATAGATGTGTATGTCGTTAGCAGTGTTTAATCTAGACTCCTGGACTCCGGGGGGGGGGAACTGACAAAGCCGGAAGGAAAACAATAAATTGCCTAAAATTTGCCTTAAAATGCCTAAAAATGCAAAAAATTGCCTAAAATTTAGAAGGAAATGCCTAAAATTTGCAAAAAATTGCCAAAATTTGCCAAAAATTGCCTACAATTTGCAAAAATTTTCAACAAATTTTCTCGCCCCCCAAGAAAAGTGTGAAATGACGCCACTGAAGTCGTGTTGTGACTCGGCCCATTGGGCTCATGCAGCAGTTCACGAGCAAGAGTTGCATAGTGCCAGCTTGATGATACACTGTAATGTGGAACAAATTTATCACTATCCCAGATTCCAGAAAAAGCAGCGGTCTGCAGTCTGAACTCACTCTGCACTAGGGTTGCCAGATATCCAAAGTCGAAATACGGGAGATTGCTTCCGCGATCAATGCGCCCACTCCACGGTCCAGTTCATTGTGAATTATTATGGCTAGAGCTAAACTACACTACAGTACTATAGAATATAGACTAGGAAAGCAATAAACAACATCTTTCAATGCTCTGCACCATGTACATGTAGTCACATTGTAATGAATCATTATTACAAACAAGTTATAATAATATAAGTATCATAGACCTCCTAACGAGTCCTATTCCTAACGTCAAATGGTTTACAGCCTTATAGTACACACTACACAAACAAGTAAGTAATAATTACGAATATACGCATTGTATTCTCTACACTCTGTAGTGTAGTCTGTAGTCCTTTCAAGTGGCAACTATCTGAACGGTTCGAGTAATCATTGTCAATATTACAAACTACTCTGCTTTCTGTAGCAGCTTCTTGTCGCCCAGACAGTAAGAGTAGAAATCGGAACAAGTTAAAGAGCAGGCAACGTAAGCAAAAAGCTCGAGTGTTGGCACATGCGACATCTGTCAGGCTAGGGTTGCCAGATCTCCCGTATTTTACGGGAGCTCCCGTATTTCAGTCCCAGTCTCCCGCCTCCCGGACGGATGCCGCGCGGGAGACCAAATCTCCCGTGTTTGGCTAGGTCAATAGACTTAATTAACGAGTTTTCATGCGAGTAAATCGTTTTTATTAGCTCGACAGACGCTCTGTTTCTAGTATCAGTCCATTTGGAGTTCATTGTTGAGAAAACTCTTTTAACTAGAGCATTTGAAGCTGGAATGCTGTGAACGAAGGACACAGAGGGGAATAGGTTCGGCAGTTGGTTTTTGTCAATACTGTTAAACACTTTAATCCAGCGTTATAATCCAAGCATGGACTACAGTAGTCCATGATCCGAGTTACAATTTTGCAACTGTAATGATCCGAGTTACAATTTTGATTACTCGCGACATTTGAGTCACGCGAAAACAAAACTCGAGACGTCATGGAAATGAACAACTGAGCTGCCGTTAAAGTACATAAGAAGCAGAGGGGCATTTCTGCCTGCCTCAGGCTCAGAGCCTCTATTTTCTTGTTTGATACTGCACTAAACTGTACTAATGGCTTTTATTTGACGTTTTATCACGCCAGAAAATGTATTGTTTCGATTTTAAACTGCATCTCAATTAAGTCTATTGACCTAGCCAAATACGGGAGATTTCGTCTCCCGCGTGGCATCCGTCCGGGAGGAGGGAGACTGGGGCTGAAATACGGGAGCTCCCGTAAAATACGGGAGATTTGGCAACCCTACTCTGCACTGTCTGCAGTAACTGTTGAATTACTGTATGAAACGACAATGAAGCTTCAAGCTAGCGGTTATAAGTTTAATAGCATACGAGCTGCACTAGCATAGTGGAGGTTAAGTTTTATAACTTATAAGTTATTTTTAAAGCGAAGAAATAAATTCTCATCTGCTCAAGTTGGCGAAGTTGCTCAACGGTTGTGAAACTTTGAAATTTAAATTACAATCAAAAAGTTGCGCGCTTCTAATCTGCTTTCCGGCTTCACTACTATCGCACAAAACCATTGTATTATTACAGACTAGTCTAGTAAGTAAGCAATAATTCCTTACACAACACAGAAACTATGCACATATATTCTATACAAATAAAGATCCAAGCACACTCGTAGGGCTCGTAGCTGATGCCTGTTGCTATATGACTCCGCAAGCTGCTTTAAAATACATAGCTTAAATAGCTTTTTCTTCTTTCTTCTTTCCAGGGGTGCAGCAGGGTGCAGCCCATCTTCCCTTCCAGGGGTGCATTGCACCCTACATTTTTTCAGTGCAGCTGCACCCTGCACACCCTCACTTGGGCCTGAAAGTCTCTATTATATATGTTCTTTGCATTTTACCATGACTTTGATTATATTATATGCATTTTCTCATTATCTCTCGTTGTGCTTATTTGAGTTGTTTCATTACCATGCAACCTATAATCCTAATTCTAGCACAGAATAGGCTTACCCTGCGGACATATTCGCGCTAAATTGGCAGTAAAGTAAATTCGAGCATCCTGGGGAAAAGAAGAAGGCTAATTTAGCGGGCACTGACGACAAAGAGAAAACCTAAGTCGTCTCAGTAGCATACCACCTGACCGATGGAACATCGATCTACGCTGCAGAGATTGTGGCTAATATTGAAGGCTCTTAAATGGGCCAGCAGGACGCAGCAAACAGGGACGTCATTTGGGGGCAGGGGGCATTTGCCCCCTGATTTTGAGGGGAAAAATTTTTTAGGCAATGTTTGTGTTATTTAGATTTTACACGCCTTAAAGGAGTGCTTGATGATGATGTCGAGTAATGGAGTAATGTGAAGTGTAACTAACCGTGGAAATTGGCTGACAAGCAAAACAAAGGTCGTCAACTTTTTCGCAAACTTGTAACTCGTCAGGTCGAAAGTGTTTTGCCCCCCCCCCCTGAAAAACAGTGAAATGACGTCTCTGGCAGCAAATCAACATTATCACCTTTTGTTAGTATCAGTCTGTGCTAGAGCCTATTAGGCATATGCGTCTGAGGGCTCAGAAGCAGGCATCCAGTGACTCCGACGATCCTGACCCGAATCCCGGGTCATCCAGGCACTGACGGTAACATGATGGCTCACTTGCTCTGTTGACGAGCGAACAGAAATGCATGCGTCAACCTGCAGCTCTGTTAGGTACAGGTACTGTAGGCCTACATAAACGAATGGTACAGAGCCCATTTAGTGACCGAGTGGCAACAGCTGTGGGAAAGTTGCCCAAAGACACTCATTGCGCCCTACAGAAGCAGTTAGCCTATAGTAGGACACCAATGAAAGTACATTCAACATCATTGCCGAAAAAGAAGACTGAAATTCGTCTGCTGCCGTGTGAGCACCTATTTACATCAAATGATTCGTCATGAAGGAAATTGTGTTAGGCCTATCTGGGCTTTTCCTGAAACGGTTAAGCATTCACTATACATGGCAACAACAAAAATTGTGTGCCAGTTGCCTTAAAAGTTAGACTTCTTTCTGGGTATATTTAGAATCCTGATTCGGAGTATGTAATCAGATTTTCTCTTTCAGCTTTAGTTTTTGAGCATATATTCTATATTGGAAGTGCATGAAAATTAGCTGGTCGGCCAGTGGCGTAGCCAGCTTATGTAGGCCTAAAGTGGGATTGTTAACTTCTTGAGGCACTATGCAACTGAACACCAGCGTGGGCCGCAGCTGACCCCCACTACACCCCTCCTTCAACAAAAAGTCAACGGATTTACATCAATTGTGTTGGTCATATTTTTGGAAATGGGGTTGTTTTAACAACCCCGTGGCTGCGCCACTAGCTAGGCCTATATCACAAGGCAGAACAATTCTTTGTCTGGTGCCTTAGAAGTTAGACCTGTTTCTTGGTAGGCCTATATTTAGGGTGCTGATTCCAAATATGGCATCAGCTCTATTTTTTTGAGATACGGCCATATACACTGTAGGCCTATCCTACTGTAGATTGGAAATGTGTGATGATTATCCATAGAGGAAGATGTCCAGAATTGGGACAATTTTTCAAAAATAAGTGTTTTTTCGGCAAACTTAACCATCAGGTGGCTTATATTTTGATATAATAACCCTAAATGTATGGCCTATAGGTTTCTCTTTTGAATTTACTTCTAGTTTAATGCATTTCCAAGATTGGTGGCATTTATATAGCGCTGCTGTTTTGTCCCAATGCTGGCCATGCTGTCCTGAATTGGGACATTCCATGTGGAGCACTGGGACAACTGAAAAATTGAATATTCTGACCATTCCAAATACAGTAAATGCTTTTAATTGAAAATGATAAGTTCGTCTTTACTTAATCAAAGTGATACATAGTTGACAAGCCAATAGCCATTAAAGCCTTTTTAAACTAAAATTTCTGTCAATCACAATAGCAGTTTTGGCATACGTAAAAAGCTCCGCCATCAATGCACTGTTCATGCGCCCAAAATCTACAGCCAGTGCACTGAATCCATTTTTCGCCTGACGCACTAATTGCATACGAATCTAGACACACCAGACATACACAACTGTATCTGAATCAATCGAGCTCTCTTCGGGGGGATTGCCTCTCCCGGAAATTTAAAATCCCCCCGGAAATATGTCATACTACATCAACTATTAAACAGCAGCCCCCTAGCAGAATTCCCCTGGCTTTGTCAGTCCCCCCGGCTTTGTCAGTTTCTCCCCGGAGTCCAGGAGTCTAGATTAAACACTGTCCATAATTTACCGACACCCTCCAAATTGATAGTCCTAGAAATAATCCTACTCAAAATTTTTGTGGCTCAGGATCAGTTTGAACAGATTCAGAATTGACTGCCAAGGGTTCCATGTTGGTGGATTCAGCTTCAATATTCTGGTAACTAGGATTGGTAATGTGGTCAACGCTGCATCACCAAGCCATTACACTGCGTGTCCTGCATTGGGACTGTCCCAATGCTGGCCAATCACTTGTGTCCCATTGCAGGCCACCACCGCCATATTTTATTTCTTATATTTGGCACACAACTCACTAGAGCAATGTTGTTAAAATTATACCAATTCATTTGAGAAATGGTGATCTAAAATTTTATCCGACCAAAAAAGTGACAAAACATTTATACACTCAAAAAAATAATCCCTCAAAAGTTGAGGGAAGTAATTCCCTAAACTAAAATTTACGGAATTTTCCCTAACACTTGAGAGAAATTTCCGTAAGCGTTAGGAAATAATCCCTCAAAAGTTGAGGGAAGTAATTCCCTAAACTAAAATTTACGGAATTTTCCCTAACACTTGAGAGAAATTTCCGTAAGCGTTAGGAAATAATCCCTCAAAAGTTGAGGGAAGTAATTCCCTAAACTAAAGTTTACGGAATCATATCATACCGCCACCTCGTGATTGGCTACGTGAATGCGTTTTATCAGTGTACTGTAGTTTTGTAAAGGTTTGATTGTATTTGAAAGTGTTTTAGGCTGACAGCTTCCAGTTTGTATTGTATCAAGCATACTGACTTATCAGTGACAGTCGAGTATTCCAGCAATGAACTGTAGTTTTAATTATAATTGTAGGCAGAATTTATCGTTATTCGGACTTATTCCATATACACACCACTGTATTGGCATATCCATTTGGATGATAAGTTCGTAATGTTTTATGATTGCTACCTTTACATTATTGAATGTTAAGTTTGCTGAACAGTCATTTTTACTAAATACTAGAACTCGAAGGCTCGCTTCGCTCGCGCGAGCTTCGCTCGCATGAGGCGAGCTTCGCGTCGCTTCGCGTCGCTTCGCGTCGCTCGAGGCAACGACCAATCCAATTCCAATTCCAGAATGACCAATCAGAACGCTCACTCAGCCAACCAATCAGAACGCTTGAAGGTAACCAATCAGAACGCTCACACAGCCAACCAATCAGAACGCTCACACAGCCAAACAATCAGAACGCTCGAACGCAACCAATCAGAACGCTCACACAGCCAACCAATCAGAACGCTCGAAGGCAACAGACATACAGATAACGATTTTAATGTTATAGATTACCGTCTGTATGCACTTGTGTATTTTTGAGGCATTATTTTAAATTTGTACGTTATTATTATTATTATTATTATTATTATTATTATTATTTTTATTATTATTACAGGATAATTTATATAGTGCTGTACGCATGGTTTAAAATCCAAAATCAAAAGCGAGTGATTTCATTCACTCGGAATTAACAAACATACTGGACTTTTTGGAGGAGATTCACGACAAGCTAGATGAGGGAAAGGCAGTTGAAGTAGTATACCTGGACTTTGCAAAAGCATTCGATAAAGTACCTCATTCAAGACTGGCAGTCAAGCTTCAGGCCAGTGGAATTAGAGGTAAAGTTCTTGGATGGATAAAAAACTGGCTTCAGAGCAGAAGACAGAAGGTAGGTATAAGAGGCAAGTATTCAGATTGGGCTGAGGTCATAAGTGGGGTGCCACAAGGTTCAGTGTTGGGACCTCTATTGTTTTTAATATACATCAACGACATCGATGATGATATAATGTCAAAAATTTCAAAATTCGCTGATGACACAAAACTGTGTGGACAGAGTGATAGTGAAGCAGAAGCAAAAATTTTACAACAAGACCTTAATAGACTATCCCAGTGGTCGGCAGATTGGCAAATGCTTTTAATACAGATAAATGCTCGGTGATGCACATTGGGAAGAAGGGAACAGATCATGAATTTAAGTTATGTGAAGGGACTAAAAGTGACAAACGAGGAGAAAGATCTAGGGTCATCATGCATAACAGCTTAAAGCCATCTAGGCAATGTGCAGAGGCAGCTAATAAGGCCAACAAAATTCTAGGTATGATCAAAAGAACGATAGTGAGCAGAGAGAAGGATGTAATAATAAGACTTTACAAGACATTGGTACGTCCACATTTAGAGTATTGTGTTCAAGCATGGTGTCCATTCCTGAAGAAAGACATAGAGACCTTAGAAAGAGTGCAACACAGAGCAACAAAGATGATCAAGGGATATCACAAACTAACCTATGAGGAAAGGCTAAATCACTGTGGATTGACAACCCTGGAAAAAAGAAGAGAGAGAGGGGATTTGATCGAGACATACAAAATACTAACAAACAAAGTGGAAATGCCAAAGGAAAGATTTTTTACAATGAAGCAGTATGATCGAACCAGAGGGCACAGCATGAAACTGTTCAAGAAACGGGTTGGGAGACATAAACAGCATTTTTTTAGTGCAAGAGTGGTGGACAGATGGAATGAACTGGACGAGGGGATAGTAACAGCTAAAACTGTAAACGAGTTCAAAATAAACCTCAGTAGTTTAGGATATTAGATTGGACGGGAGCAACAGTGGTTCTCACACAGGGCAGTCCCTACTGAACCACTTTAAACCTTGTTATATTATATTATATTATATATTAATTGGCCTCTAAGAGAATTTTCCCTATTTTTTCTCTAAAACTTAGAATGAGGGATTCGTTCACTCACTAACATATATTCGAGTGAATGAATTCCCTCAATGAATACGGATTAATTTGAATAATTCCCTCACTTTGTGTTTGAGTGAATTCATTCACTCAAAGTTGTATTCCCTCAAAGTGAGGGAATATTCTGTACAGCTATAGGAGACGGATTATTCCCTCACACATTCCGTTACCGGTAACGGATTATTTTTTTGAGTGTAGATGGTACAGAATTCTATCGAAAAAGATAGAAAATATTTACTTTACAAGCCTCAAAACAAATTTTACGTTTTTTTCTCAGTTCCCGCGCCTTAGATATTAACGCAACCAGTCAAATCATGAAATCAACGGGCAACTAGAACAGCTCTATTCGCCAGATGGAACTGGCATATTAAAAGCAAGTAAGTAGCTAGCATTTCGCATTGTCCCAATACAGGACATGTCCCAATACTGGACATCTTCCCCTATCACAGGGCAACAAAAACATTTGTATTGTCCTGTTCCCTTAGATGCTGGACCTGTTTCTTGGTAGACCTATATTATTAGGATGCTGATTCCAAATATGGCGTCAGATTTTTTCCATCAGTTCTAGTTTATTAGATACGGCCATGTATCCCAGAGTTGAAGTGCGTGATAATTATCTAGGCCTATATTTGCTTTATGTAGCTTTTGATTGCTCTCATCTAGGCCTAAAGGTCTTTGTTAATAGCATTTAAAGGTCTTACATTTCTAGAAGAAATGAATTGAAATACATGCCGTAGGCCTATAATGAACTATATTATTTAATTAAATAAAATAATTCCTGAAAACTGTTTTGAGGTCATTGTGGACGAAACTCGAAAGAAGCAGAAAAAATCTTCACGTTGCATTTAGAAATGATAAATGTTTGAAGTGTCAATTTTTCTTATTTCTAGTGTGATAAAGTGATTGAGTCAGAATGACAACTGATTAATTAACCCATCAATGCATGATATTTCAAATTTCTTTCAAATTTGCTCTAAGGTTGTGTTTTTGCTGGCATATTAACATGCAAAAGTGACATTCTCGGAGCCACAGACCGAAGACAGGCATCGCTTCTAGGGCTCCTCGACCTGAGCGCAGCTTTTGACTGCGTCGATCCATAAACTACTAGATGACCTGGACAATTAACTTAGGCCAGCAGAATTTGACCGCTCTACATCAGGGTCCTACGTGCACAGAGGTGTGCAGGTTTAAGGTTCTGTTGAAGAGGGCTGTGTACTTGTGCAGTGTGTATTCACAAGTGACTCACTGGCTGTTCTAGTCTTTCTTACACTGCCTGTGGAAATACATAGGCCTACTGGACGTTGTGAATATAAGTGGATTCTGTGTGGGATTCTGTGGATTCATTATCTATTTCATTCAAGTGGATTCTTTGGATTCATTCTGTAGTTCATTAAAGTGGATTCTGTGAATTTATTCATTCTTTATTTAAATGTGGATTTATCTCTGTAGGCTATTTGATTGTGTAATTGCAATTGCTCGCTTCATTTTGACTAATATTCAAAATGGGAAAGAAGTGTTCTGCATATGGATGCAAGTCGGAATATGTCAGTGAAAAAGGAAAGTAATGAACCTTAACCCAAGTCCTTAACCCTAACCAAACCGGCTTCCAATTCATAATGGTCGAAGATGCCTTGCTAATTTGTGTCATAGATTTCATCGACAATATTCCAAAATTCAGAGCATCCATCTCAATAAATTCAGACATGGTAATCAAAGTGCCAATGAATGACAAAATAATCAAACAATCACACTACAAGGACATATATATCCACTGGCACTTTGGAAAACTTTTCTCAACTAACTAATCTCATGGCTCTAGTGAAACTTAGTCAACCTTGGATTGTACAGTACCTCTTTTTTTAGCTTTCCTGTAGCCTGGAATATAGCAAATTATATTAGATTTATTCTATATTTGATTCAAGTAGATTCTGTGGATTTATTCTGGGGAGAAAGGGGAATGAAATGCAAAACAAATTCCTCTTCTTTTTAGCTTTCCTATAGCCTAGAATATAGCAAATTATAGCCTGGAATATTACACTGGAATTACACTAGAATAGAGCAAATTTTATTGGATTTATTTTGCATTTCATTCAAGTGGATTCTATAGATTTATTCGATTTTTCATTCAAGTGGATTCATGGGATTTATTCTGGGGAGAAAGAGCCTGGATTGCAGCATATTACGCAAAAAATACAAACCAACACGACAGTTTGTCGCAAAGGACAAAGGCCATATTAAGACAGGGGCTGCAGGCCCACCATGAAAAATATGCCCACCGATTTTTCATCCTTTTTTTGCTTGTCAGCACGTTTTGGAAGGGAGATAACTTTTTTTGCTTGTCAGAGATTTTCAGTATAGGCGACGACCTTTTTTTCTCAGCCCCAGACCCACTCGGACCTTAATCCGGCCCTGCCTATATTTCTACCAAATATTGTCAAATTTTCAAAATGTTTGGTTTATTTTGTTTCATATACATTCCCCTACAACTTTGCCGCTAACCAAAATTAGGTTACCACTCATAATTTTTAGCTGCACCGCTTGGAACAAAACAATATTTTTGGAGGGAGGCTATGTTTCAGGTCAGTTTGTGGAGTCTCGCCCCAGCTTTTATTAAATTTGCACGGATGGTTTGAAAGAGGAATATAAATGCAAAACATTGGTGTGTACCTAATCTTTTTAGCTTTCATAGAATCCGAGCAATTGCAAGTTGAAAAAAATCGAAAATTACATGCAAATGCACAATTGGCGGAGATGCCGGGTATCGAAAAGCCTCCCGTCTCTATGCCTCTCGAAAATCGTAGCCTATTTAAATTTTTCGTCGAACATTGCGAGTCAGCTATAATTAGAATCAACGCAGAGCAACGCCGAGTCTTCGAGAGTCTGGCCTACCACTGGGGAACTAGCTAATTACGAAACGTTTATTCATGGCTATGACTGTCCGGTTAGTTGTTCTAGCTATCCTCTGGACTCTTATGGTATTCGTAATGTTCTGATGTATTAGAGAACGTCCAGAGAAGACAATATCCAATAGCAAATCAGAAAATATCATGCAACCATTCCATATGCCCTAATATGTGACAGACATTAGGCCTAGCCAATTAAGAGTGACTAGTACTGATTAATTATAGGCATAAGGCTAACAGTGATCCACTAGTCATAAATAGAGGTGAATGATGATGATTACTAAGGCTACTACTAAGGTCCGCCCCTGGTTATTTATAACTATAATTCCTGTTCACTACAGAGGGCTGCATTTATTCGGCCACCTGATGTAAGGTAATTTAGACAGACGATCGTCCACTAATCATCTAGTTGTTCATGGTCGGTCACAGGATTCTCCTACAACGCCTGGAGAACAGATGTATCAAGGGGTGCGCACTCCTTGATACATCGGACGCACAAAACAGGTACAACTCCTGCACGGCGTCCCGCAGGGCTCAGTCTGTGGCCTGGTTTTCCTGCTTTATGTCGCTGAAGTATTCTACATCATTGCGGCTGGCCAGCGGGATGGTCAGCCATGGGTATGCCAACGACATTCAGATTAGTGGCGTAGCTAGAAAGTTGTTTCGATGGGTGCAATTCTTATATTTTTAATAGTATTGAAAAGATTTACGGGTCTTCTGCCCCCCCAGGATCCGAAATTGCCCGCGTAGGTAAGGCTCCTCCAGTCTGGCAGTGGCGGCTCCACCGGAAGGCCCGTGCCCCTATTGAGTGCCTGGCCCCCTGTTGGGACCCTATACTTAATACTACATACCTAACAACAAATGGTTGCCCCCATGATTAGAAGTTGCCACCCCAACCAGTAGCGTAGCCACGGGGTTGTTTGGGGTTGTTCAAACAACCCCATTTCAAAAAATATGACCAACACAATTTATGTAAATCCGTTGACTTTTTGTTAAAGAAGGGGTGTAGTGGGAGTCAGCCGCGGCCCACGCTGGTGTTCAGTTGCATAGTGCCTCCAGTTAACTTTGCATTTGCACTTTGCATGAGCTGGCTACGCCCCTGACCCCAACGGCCCTTCACCTGTGGCGTAACCACGCCCGGGCAATTACGGGCAATGCCCGGGTTACTTTGCTTTCTGCCCGGGTTGAAAAAATATGCCTTTAATATTTGCATTTGCTTACTTTTGCACTGCCATGTACGTCATTGCAATACTACAGTGTATTCTAATAGTCTAAAACTAGTCTTTGGAAAACGTGCTTCACAGCTTACAGGTATCAGCTAGAAGTGCAGTAATTAGGCCTACTAGAGGCAATGTGTTCTTATGATATATATATATATATATATATATATATATATATATATATGTTACGCGAGGGGAGTGTTATAATGAAATCAGGACGATGTTATTGCCCTAGCATAAGTTCGCTGAGATGTTCAATAGTAGGCACAGTGTAGCAGCCTAGCAGGATTTTCTGGTACCACTACCAGCTCCACAGAAGAGCGATGTAATATATTAATTTGATGTTAATTCACTAATTCACCGAACACTTATCTGAAATCACTCTCGACTACAGAAAGAGCTTGATGTTAACAGAATGGCCTACTCTACTGAATCGGTGCGAATGTACTGCACAGTGAAATCAAGAATATCGTTGCATAGGCCTATGTCTCGCGATGGATAAGGCACCTATCGTTGAATAGATGACTGGCTCAGTGAAGGCTAAAAAGGGGCTAATGATAACTATAAAGAATAAGTAATAACCGCAGTATAGAAAATGATCGATTTATTCATAACAAAATGAATGTCTGATAACGGTGATATATCCTACTTCTAAACGTCTTTCTATAATCTAATTAAAACTAGGATTGAAAACTTATAATGAGGCTAAAAATCCTACACTTCTAACTCCTTACATAAACGGAAACATCAAAAGCATTTACAATTTTACTCACACTAATCCTCGGGACCTTTACGACGGCGGGAAGGACAAACGTCGCTATCGAAGGATATGCATCTGGTCTGCGGGCTATACTAAACCTCGTCGAGGCGGCTGGTCGGGTGCTCGATAGGGCGATTCGGTGTATGAGGTCGGCTCCGGGAGGACAGGCAAACGGGGAGACAGGAGGAGCTGACGAGCGGTGTTGAGAAGGGTTTTACGGGGCGCGAGGCGTAGCGAAGGCAAAGCAAAAAGAAGGGGTCTTTGGAGAGAGCGGCGTCTGCGCTTGGTCACGTGACTAGGGTTGCCAGATCTCCCGTATTTTACGGGAGTCTCCCGTATTTAAGCTCAGTCTCCCGCCTCCCGGACAGATGCCCCACGGGAGACTAAATCTCCCGTATTTGGCTAGGTCAATAGACTTAATTGAGACACAGCTTAAAATCGAAACAATACTACCTTTCCGGTGTGATAAAACGTAAAATAAAAGTAATTAGTACAGTTTAGTACAATAGCAAACAAGATAATAGAGGCTCTGAGGCAGGTAGCAATTCCCCTCTGCTTTTTACTTACTTTAACGGCAACTGCGCATATCCATGACGTCACGAGTTTCGTTTTCGCGTGACTCACGTTTTCAAATGTTGAATAAAAAGAGTTACAGACAATGCGATGGACTCGGACGCTCCCGTAACAGCCAAAACGAAGAGAATATTTCTGCCAGTACAGTACAGTATAGTACTCAGTACGTTGCAATTGGACATTGATCTAAATGCTTTGTTTGACGAACTAGTTAATACTGCAGGGTATTACTAATCTGTTGTCAAGTGAAATTTAAGTTGAAGAATGCTGGATTAAAGTGTTTAACTGTATTGACAAAACGAAACTACCGAACATATTCCACATTGTGTCCTTCGTTTTCAGCATTCCAGCTTCAAATGCTCTGTTTGAAAGAGTTTTCTCAGTGATGAACTCCAAATGGTCTGATACTAGAAACAGAGCGTCTGTCGAACTAATAAAAAACGAGCTTTTTGCTTACTTTAGCTGCTCTTTAACTTGTTCAGAGTTCTACTCTTACCAGGGATATTTTCAGGATTGTGAATTTGGGTGGTGTCGACCTCGAATGGGGGTGTTGGGGGTAAGGGGGTGTAAAAAATATGCCTGACTCTTACTTTCTGGGCGACAACAAGCTGCTACAGAAAGCAAAGAGTATTTTGAAATATTGGCAATGCTTATACGAAATTAGTAGTTGTCACTTGCCAGTTCTACAGACTACACTACAGAGTGTAGAGTATAAAATGTGTATATTAGTAATTGTTACTTACTTGTTTGTGTACTGTAAGGCTGTAAACCGTTTGGCGTTAGGAATAGGAACTTAGGACTCGTTAGGAGGTCTATGATAATATTTTATAACTTGTTTGTAATATTTATTCACTACATGCAGATGATGCAGTGCATTGAACAGTGTTTATTGCTTTTTCTAGTCTATACTCTATAGTACTGTAGTGTAGTATAGTTCTAGCCATAATAATTCAAAATGAACTGGACCGTGGAGTGGGCGCATCAGGGTGCGATTTGTGACCTGGAGCAGTGGGGATATGTCGAGCGTAGTTGTTGTGGAAGTGTAGCAGTGGGGGGATGTAGTGGTGGGGGCTGTAGCAGTAGGGGATGCAGTTGGGCAATGGGGATCCCCTACCCCTCTACAAATCGTGCCCTGGGGCGCATTGATCGCGGAAGCAATCTCCCGTATTTCGACTTTGGATATCTGGCAACCCTACACGTGACTCGTGGCTTACGGTACAGTGGAGGCGGATAGCAAGGCTACTACAGGCGTTAAGAGCCTAGGGCTTGGGCGCGGTAAATCACACGGGGTAGGCACTAGGCAGCTACATCACAAGGAGAAAATCTCAACATATATATATATATATATATATATATATATATACACGCGGTATATCGAATTTAATTTATGGCGGTAATCGCCTGTCCGTATGGATGATTCAATCTCTCTGCATCTTCCTCTACTGAAGTGCAGTGATGGCCAATGGTGACTGATTTATGGGTTGAAGAGCCCAGAGTGAATGAAATTAAATTTCAATCACTTGCATAAACCAAAAGCCCTTTCACACGGCCTATGGTGCTCCATGGGCCCCGTTACAGTGTATCGGCCGCATCCCCTCTCCTCAGGCCTCATTGGAGCAAAGTCGATGTCGAGGTTTGTATCGAAAGAGAAACTTGATGACAACTATTAGATATGTCTAAACTTTGTGGAGTTTTATTATCAACGATCACGTTCTAATCATATATATATATATATATATATATATATATATACATACATATATGCTCGCATCAATATACAGTAGGCACCATATTAGCAGTGGATCCATTTAGAGAAGGAACACAATGGCTGTATGCTTCAATCAGAAATGAACGCTGGACTAGCTACTCTAGAGTAGTGCTATTGTATTAAAGAAACATCTGTATTCATAAAATTAGATAATATTAAATTTAGCCAAAAATGCAATTGTTTTTCTGTTGCTAGCGTCATCTGCCTTGAACGAAGATGGACGACGCCCATAGACCAGGACTACAGTAGGCCCTATATCTAATAATTACATCCCGCATCATACAGTAAACGCCCTTCTGTTCAAATTTTCAATATATTTTCTGTTTTGCTTAGAATCAATCGTCGAAGTTACATTTCCTTAAAGGAAATACGAGTTCAAAAGTTTTCAATAACTGCAGTCATAGTTTTCTTTTGCAGCGCTGCGTAAGTCAAATAAAGCTGACCTAAATCGTAGTCGGATGGTCTATATGTCATACATGCATAAAGGCAAACGGAACTGCCGGTAGATATTTTGTCTGAAAATTTTCAGTGAACGGTGGCCATGAGGTTTTTTATATCAAGCAATGAAGGTTATAGCGTAATACCATTCAGTTGCTCGATCGGACTTGTTGCTATGCTGACAGCTTGGATTTTTTAAATACGAATAGATGGCAAAGTAAACGTTAAAAGCGAACTGTCGAAATGAATATATTTTATGAATTGATCTTGTTGATTGATATCGGTAAGCGACTTCATATTTACTTTTTACACCCTACCTTCGAGTTCATGTATCAACGCAAATAAGTTTACTGGCTAATGTATAGACCTAGAAGTAGAACAAGGTGCCAGGTAAACTAATACGCTAGACAATCGTTTTACGTAATGCTGCTTGAGAAAAGTCACATATAAGACAATCAAAATCAACACCCATATTAATTATATTTTTAAAATATTATAATTCGTAGTCAGTAAATTCAATCAATCAAACGATTCAGGGATAGATCACTCGTCCTATCGATCTATAGGCAGGGCCGTCGAGAGAAAATCCGGGTCCGGTGACAAATATTGATTCCGGGCCTCTTGTTTCGCTCTCCATATGACATGAACACAAAATTTCGAGGATGGTAAATATTGTGTTCTATAATTTAGGACTGTCCTTTAATTACGTTAGCAATTTTTGACTCCTCCCCTTGTCAACAATTGTCGACTTTCAGTGACGCCCATATAATTATTTCAAAAACTTTTGACCCCGCACTAAGATCATTGACAGGTCCCCCTAAAAAGTTTAGAAGGTTATTACTTTTGCAGTGATGACTTTTCCATTTCTTTGTTCATCAAGTGTCATAATGTCGTGGTGATTACCTCTTTTTTGTCAGGCATTTTCCAGTTGTGCTAAATAGTATTCCGTGAAATTTCCTATTTTATTATCATTTGTAAAAATGAAATTGTTGGCGTCAACTTCTCTTGACCGCTCCCCTGTCAGCAACTATCAAACGTTTTCAAACCCCGCCCCCAAATTTCTAATACAAGTTATACTGTAGGTACAGTAGGTACTTATAAAATCCGTGAATCAGCATTATCTGTAATAGTGTTAACGACTTAACGTTTATTTTAAATCGTGCCGCGGATCGAATTTGACCTTCGTTCATAGTTCAATAATAAGTTATTAACAGCATTAAAGAGTTAAACATGCTTTTCTAGAATTTATTGAAAATTTTCGAAAATTTCGAATTTTTGTTTGTTTTGAAATCATGATTACTTATTTAAATTACCTCCTGGCTTCATGAATGACCTTTACATATGATACGCACTTTTTGAAACTGTAGGACCCTAAGCAATTTTCTATGAAGTTGCGTAGATATGTCAGGTAATATTTTTTCTTTTATGCTTAGCGCGGGCCTTTGTTTTTCGCCGGCCCGGGTAATAATGTACCTCTGTCCCCCCCTCTCGTCGGGCTGATCATAGGCCTAGGCAACAAGTGATTGGAAAAGCACATGCAGAGTAACTTAGACTTGGGAAGCTGATTTTTATTGCCCATAATTGACACTTGTTATTTATGGGTTCTCTGCATTTGTTAAAGCTACGGCAATTATGCTGTATGGTCCTGAAAGCCAAGTAGCTCTTGTTGGGAATCCTGCGGCGATGTCGTGTGGAAGTGATGACACTGAATGCTTTAGTCACTGGTACTTCCTGGGATTTAAAGCAAAGGATGAACTAATCTACAACACCAAATATACTAAACCAGGGTAATCATTTCGACAGATGTCATTCGTTGATAAATATTTAAGATGCTTAAACCATCAAAATCAAAAAATTCATACAGCAATTATATTAGTAAAATATCGTCATTTTTAGTCAGAAAATCCAAGAATCGCCAGTAAACATTTAGAATAATCAAAATATTCACGAATGAAATAGCAATCATTTTTTCTACCCTAGTATAATTTAGCAACTGAGCATCATCATATTCATAATTATTGCTCTCTGCCAACTCATTAGTGACAATATCTAGTCAGAAAACATTTGCAGGCTTTTTGTCAAATGTTAGTTTTCCGACTTTTACAATTGTCAGTTGTCTTTCTTTTGGAATCTTCTTTTATATTGTCTATCCATTTTTCTGGGTCTACCTCTTCCTTTTGCCTTCCTTTTATGTGTAGAGTGCCTTTTGGGAAATCTCAGCCTTCCATCCTGTTTACATGTCCATTAGGGTGGAGTGAAAAGGACGAAATTTTAAAAATTTTTGAATTTAAAATTCTAATAGTGCGGAAAGTTGTGCAAGGTATCAGTGATTTATTCAGTGAAAATTTTGAATTTTTAAATGAACATTAAGAGCCTCCCCAGAGACAATGAAGTTTGGGCATTTTGTGCAATTAATGCATTTTGGCTTATAGGCCTTATTCATTTACGTACAGCTGTTTTCAGTGATGGGCAACTAGTTAACTAATTAGTTGCTAACTAAAAGTTTAACTACTTCTTTTAATTAGCTTCATAGTTTAATTAAATATAAATAGTTTAGTTAAAATGATAGTTTAACTAAAAAAATTTAGTTAATAACTAAATAGTTTAACTAAAAAATTTTAGTTGGTGATCCGAAATTACAGTACCTTTTTATCTATTCCTTTCTGGGTAATTTTTTTCATGGCAACGATAACACCATATATCACTGATCTTGGTCAGAGACCAGTGTATTTTTACTTACTTACGATCTTTGATCTCGTTGGTAAGCGGAAAATGCTTTTATATGAAGTCGTTTATCTTTAGTTGGAATTATATACAATATTGAATTACATCATAAGTAGCGTTTTCTAGCAACGGAAAAGTGAAAATGAATTAGTAAACATGTGTTGCGAAGAAGTCAAATTGAAGTTAAAGGACTTAAACCAAGCTCATAATGACTGCAAGAATTTCAGTGCCACGTGCCGCTTTTGCCGACCAAAAGTAAAGCGATGAGACTCTTGACAAACTTGTGTCCTGCAGTCTAGACTAAGACTTAAATAGACAATCAATGATTAATTAATTCAATGGTTCATTGACTGACGTGTTGATGCTGCCAGCATCGTCTATGTTTTGAATTGTTTTCATGAACACATATTTGATACATGAAAAATAGTTGTAAAATTAGTTGCAAAAAGTTTAACTATTTTTTTTAGTTTAGTTAACTATTTTAGAAAGTTAGTTAGCAACTAAAAGTTTAACTACTTATGTGGCGACCCCGGCGGCTCGCGGTCTCGTAGCGCGTCCGGCGGTCGGGCGGCCCCAACGCCCGCTCGGTCTCCCGATCGCCATCAGCCGCCGACTCTGCCTGATCGGCGGCGTCACGTTCCCTTTCCGGCTCTCCGACATCAGAGGAGGTGTCCGCGGCTGCCGGGCAGGCAGCGCACTGAGGGTGGCCGCTCCTCAACGTAGGGTTCTCGTTTTCCTCCTCTGACTCTCTATCCGTTCCGGCTCCGGCCTCGTCCGAGACCCGCTTAACTCATGCCTCTTCTCGCTGGCCACCGCTTGGTCTCGGCGCCTTAAGCGATTCCTATAGGTATTTCGGGTCTCTGGCTTCGACTTGGCCCCACGTCTCTTCATTCTCGGCAATCTAGCCGTTTTCCGCTCTCTTATAGACAGGCGGCGTTGTCTCTTGGCTTCCTCACACGCTTTCACCAAACCCAAGGTTACCCGTGCCTGAATGGACGGCGTTCCACTCTTTCCTGGCCGTCGATTCACCCAAACAATCTCCCGCGCCTTTACGACAGGCGGGCGTCTGTCTCCTCCCTTGGCTCAGAATTGACCTCCTGGGCACTAACGTGACCTCAGGTAGGCGAGGTTCATCACAGCCAAGGCTCACCTTCACGGACAGTGCGCTGAGACTCCGGCGTCACAGCGACTTTCAAAGACACGGGCACAACTTGCCTTTTTGGTTTATTTTTATTTATTAATAAACCAAGCAACAATGACAACAATGGCTACAGTGGCAACACTGGTAACACGGACAAAGACGCGCTGACTAGACGCAGTCCGGCAGCCACAATAACTAGCGCACAGGAACTGCAATCGATAGTCTTTGATACGTCAGTATGAAACGATAAGCTTTAGCACTTTAAACGGGCTCCAAATACTCGCTTTCAATCGCTGTGCTTTCTTTACTCTATCGCTTCACAGTATAAGCGACCACACTGCGAAAAGTACATGTGATGTTAGTGACTGACAATTTTCAGAGTTTTGAAACTTTTGACGGACACTTAGGCGGATTTTTAAACTGTAGTCTGTAATTTCGCGTAGTTGCCGTCGATGTGAAAAAGTAGGGACCTGTCTAATAGCGTTTTCCTTAGCGGTGATCAGGGCTTATTCTGCGGCTAAGCGGCGCGGCAATAGCTCCTGCCAGCTGGGCGCGCGTCTCAAGCGAACTTTAGTACTACAGCCGCCTGCGTCCGCCTATCGACGCGTGCTACATAAATTCCCATATTTCGGAGATTTTCGATTTTTAGAACTAGCCCTTGAGGGCGCTCGCTCCCAAATGTCCCTATCTACGCTTTTTATCCGTCATAAAGTTAAACTTCGGACCCACCCCCCTGGCGTCGTCGGCCGCGGCGATAGGTGCCTCGCCGCCGGCGACGCGCATCGCCGTCGGGACCTTGTTCCCCGGGCGCCGCTCTTTAGGCGGAATTTTAAACTGTAGAGCCACGTCCGCTTAGGTGCCGTCAAAGCCGGGGACTAGGCAGCGACGTCGTCGTTATCGGTGGTAAGCGACCCCGTCTACGGCCCAGCCCTTCGCTAACCACCCCTGGTAGCTCAGGCGTACGCATCGACTGCACAGCCGGCAGACCTCGCTGCCGCAGGCGTCGAACAGCCAGGCGCACGGTTCCCAGCGGAAGCCTCGCTCCGCGCAGGCTCCGTCAAACAGGCGAGGTCTTCGGCGAGCAAGCTCTCTAGTTGCCGAAGAGCGAAGGCTCTCCCGGGTCCCTATAAATCGTTGCCGGTTTCTATACCCTATCTCTCGGTCTTTGGGCGGCCGTGGCGATTCTAAAATTTTTACCGAAGCCTTAGCGTCTTAGCCTAGCGCGTACTCTGTCCGTTTACATGAATCTTTATTATTTAATTAAAATTTGTACAAATACATTATTACAAACGCTAATTAATTAGTTTAAATTATTAGCTAACAAGTTTACGCAGTTAAACAATCTTTAACAATAATAATAATAATAATAATAATAATAATAATAATAATAATAATAATAATAATAATAATAATAATAATAATGCTATCTGTGGCACATGGTCGCCACACTCTCCCCCTGCTCACTTGAGATGCAAAGCATCTCTGCAAACCATGGTGATACGACACGACAGTCGTTAATTTAACCTCCTCTACTTAAGATGGCCAAGAGTACCAGGGTCTTAACTCACTGGGACAACCCGTGCAGGGAAGGGACCTGAACTCCGCGGGAACAAGTCATCCGCTTCTGTTTCCCCCTACCTACCACACTACCCAGGTAACTAGAGAAAGGACATTAGTGGTCTCTGCGATACTTAAGCCTCCCGACGTGCAGAAAGGGAGAGGAGTTTCACCACCGTCACCATTTCCGATACCCAAAGGACAAAAAAAAATAAATAAATAAAATTTAAAAAATAAAAAAAAAATAAATAAAAAATTACAAGAAACAATCCTAATTAAGCGATTTCCTTTGTTCGCTTAATATGCTATTTAAATTAACATGACTTATCTTAACAACTGCAGTTAAGCGGTGTTCTTTTGCACGCTTAACTCTAGATTCAATAAAGAAAGCAATGACGACGATGCACAATTATGCAGTAAAATGCACAATATGCGAACAATCAATATATGCAAGCAGTGAAAACTAAACAGTTCAGCGATTTTCATTAGCTGGCTAAACCTAAGCCAAGCGCGTAGCGAATCACCAAAATAGCCAATTAAGGCGACAAACTGTCACAACTAAGCAATTCAGTTCACCATAAAACATTTAAAGACTAAACAAACACGGGTAAACAAGTTAAACAGTAAGAGTCTGTCTCTCTTAGCAAACAATAGAACGTTCCAACAAAGCGCAATGAAGCGTCCATTCGCAGACGTTCGACAAAGTTCGACCGTCTCTAGTTGCCATCTGAAGTCATTGTTCCACAAACGAACCCATCCAACCAGCGAGGTGGACGAGATTTCCGGGTCCTGCGATCGGTTTCCGCTCTGACCTCAACCTCATCGTCCGCAGAGAATTCCGGCTCGGGGTCTTCTTTCGCAGACTCGGTTGTTCGAGGTTCATTGTCACCGCCCAAAGGCAGTTCGATATCCGACAACGTTTCCGTTTCGATGGTTTCAGGTAGCCACGACTTTGGAGCTTCTCCTCGGAACCGTTTCAATTTATCCACGTGCACGATCAAAGGTTTCGAAGTGCGACTTTTCTGGATACGGTACAGTACCGGGCCCAAAACGGTCACAACCAAGAATGGTCCGGTAAAAAATTTGGCCCACTTTGCTTTTCGCCCTGTAAGCACTCTTGGGTGGTAGTAGTAGACCCAATCACCCTCTTTGAATCTCGCGGGCCTCACTCTTAGGTCGTACGATTTCTTCCTTCTCTCGAATGTTTTCTGTAACTGGTCTCTCACCAACTGGTACGCATTATCCATTATCTCCCGACGGTTAGCAACGAATTCTTCCACATCGGTCTCTCGGTCCTCTGTCGGAGACACGAGTAGATCGATCGGTGCATGGTTCTCTCTACCAAGGAACAGAAAATTCGGTGTTCTCTTGGTCGATTCGTGCTCCGTAGAGCGATAGGCAGCCATAACATACGGTAAATGAACGTCCCAATCCTTCTGCCGTTCGGACACGACTTTGCCCAAGAGCATGTTCAGCGTACGATGGAACCTTTCGATAAGTCCATTCCCGGAAGGATGGTACGGAGTCGTGCGTATCTTATCGATTTCCATTATTCGACACAGCTCTTTGAACAGAGTTGACTCAAAACACGGACCTTGATCTGTCAAAATCTGTCGTGGCATTCCAAATCGTGAGAATACGTGCACCATAAGAGTCTGAGCCACCGTTGACGCTTCTTGATTTCTGATAGGGAGCGCCTCGGCCCATCTCGAAAAATAATCAATAGCAGTCAAAATGTACTTATTTCCTTTATTTGATACGGGATGTGGTCCCGTAATATCGATTCCAAATCGTTCCATTGGTTCGCCAACAAGCACTTTCTGCAACCTCCCTTGCTTTGGCGGTTTCTCTCTCCGATATCGCGCACAACGGTCACAACACTGACAAAACCGTCTCATGTCTTCCTTCCAGCCTGGCCAATAGGCACGTCTTTGTAGCTGACCAAGGCTTTTTCGAATACCAAAGTGACCTCCCGAGAAACTTGCATGCGTCAGTTTCATAAACTCGTTCCGTAGGCTCTTCGGAACAACTAACTGCCTTCGCAGAACTCGGTTTTCCTTTCCATCAAGCCAATCCCGATAAAGGATTCCATTAATAATAGACATCTGGTTCCAATGGCTAAGTAGCGTTTTCAACTCACCGCTTCTCTGCAAGAAAACTTCCTCTGAAGGGTAGCTTTCTGCTTCTTTCCAACCAACAAGGGACGAGACATCTCGGTCTTCCAGCTGTTTAGATCGAATACTTTCCTTGCTCCATTCGTTCCAAGCAGATAAATCTGCCTCTTCCTTCACCGCGAAAACCGCTTTGATTCGATGGTCAGTTTCTTCAGGGTTCTCTAACCCATCGTGCGGTATTCTTGACACCGCATCCGCGTTGCCATGCTTTGCTCCCGATCTATGAATAATTTCAAAATCGAATTCTTCGATCGTTTCAAGCCACCGAGCTTGCTGCCCAATTGGCTCCGGTGTCTTTCTCAACCACTGAAGAGCTGAGTGATCTGTACGAAGTAAAAACTTCTTGCCCCATAGATACTGCCGAAACTCCTTCAGAAAGTATACCACTGCTAGCAGTTCTCTTCTGGTTACATTGTAGTTCCTCTCTGCCGGGGAACACAATCGACTTGCGTAACAAATCACTTTCTCTTCACCACCCTGAATCTGTGATAAAACCGCTCCAATGGCGTATCCAGACGCATCTGTATCAATACGTAATCTCCATCGTCGATAGGAAGTGCGAGTATCGGCGATGAAGTTAACCTGTTCTTCAATTCCTGAAATGCCTGTTCGCATTCTTCGGACCATTGAAACGTTACTCCTTTCCTAGTAAGACCATGCAATGGTTTTGCTATTAAAAAAAAATCGGAAACGAACTTCCGATAATAGGAACAAAGTCCAACGAACGACCTCACCTGTCTTACATTCTTAGGTGTCGCCCAGTTCTTCACGGATTTGACCTTGTCTGGATCCGTGGCGACTCCTTCCGAACTCACAACGTGTCCGAGGAACAAGACTTGCCTTTGCAACAAGTGACATTTAGAAGGCTTCAGCTTAAGATTATACTGGTTTAATCGGCTGAATACCTTTCCAACCGTTCCATATGACTTTCCACGTCTTTCGAGAAGACAATAATATCGTCGAGGTATACCAAACAAATATCCAGATTTAGACCTGATAGCACTAGTTTCATTAACCGACAGAATGAAGCAGGACTATTGCACAGTCCGAACGGTAACACACGGAACTGAAAGCACCCTTTCCTTGTAACGAAAGCTGTCTTGTGCTTATCCTTCGGATGAAGTGCCATCTGGTGATAGCCAGCACGAAGATCGAATGTGCTAAACCATTTCGCTCCGCCAAGAGTATCCAAACATTCGCTAATCAAAGGTAAAGGAAATGAATCCTTCCTCGTTTTCGCATTCACTTTCCGGTAATCTATGCAGAAGCGTAGGCTACCGTCCTTCTTTTTCACCATGACAACGTTTGATGACCATTCAGAGGACGACGGTTCCACAATATTCTGTTCCAACATGGAGTCCACCTGACGATCGATTTCAGCCAACATTGCTATTGGTTGCCTTCTAAGAGGTTGCCGCACTGGGTCCTCTTTCTGCGTATCAATCTCGTGCTGAATCACCGACGTGTAACCCAAGTCCTTCTCTGATAAAGAAAAAAACTTGTTTGGTAGCGCAAGATGAGCTCCCGAAGTGACTCTCTTTGCTCACTCGTGACGCCTTCCACGTTCTCCCACAAGTTTGACAACTTGCTTTCGTCTCCATTTTCCACATGGATAGCATTCGTGACCACCGTACTCGAAAAAATTCATCCGCACTGGTTTCCGCTTCGCAGTCTGGTAAGACTTCAACCCTCTCCAACTGACACAAAGTTTTCGATGGAATTTCCACCGTTGTTGGTCCCACATTGATGACCCTTATTCTAGGTTCATCGTCTTCTCCATTTATTAACGTTCGACCGACTATTACATTGGCCAGCAGTTCGCTCGGAACAGTTGCCCATTCTGTTTGACATCGTCCCAAATGAGGGTAAACCATGATTGCCGAAATGTCTACTTCTCGGAGGATGGTACGACAACTTCCCTTTCGATCATAACCTTGCGGCACATGCTCTCCTCGTCCACCTCATGGAGGTATTGATTCTGTCCCGACACAGATTCTTCCCGTAGCGAAGTTCCAACTCACACTATTACTCTCCAACCAAGCCAGACCCAAAATCAATTCCGTTACTTGTTCGGTCACCAGACAAGGAAGAGCGTACACGTTTCTTCCTATCTTTATTTTGAGGGTGGCCTCGCCCTCTACTTTGATTCTAGTTCCATTCGCTGCCAGCAGGCGTTGCTGAGCCGGTCTCAGTAATTTCTTGTTGACCATATACTTCGGTACCAACGACATTTCACTCCCTGTGTCCAAAAGGCACGGGTGTTCCTTTCTTCGACCTTCCAACTTTCCGAAAACATAAGCCATACGGCTCCCTTTTTACTAGATGGTTCTGCGCATCTCTGGTTCCATCAGGTTGACCCGCTTCTTCACCCACCTGATTTTGATGTTCATCCGAGGCTCGGGCCTGAGGACAAAACCGCTTATAATGACCTTTCTGGCCACAGCCAAAACATGTTCTATCCAACAGTCTACTCTGCTCTCTTGGCCTGTCCACCAGCTCCCGTTTCTGGACAGTGTTTCTGTCGAGAGTCAACTGTTCCAACCTCTCTAAGATCGTTTTCATGCCCCTCTCGACATCGTCTAAACGTCGATTCTGTGGGTCTCTCGTATTCACCTGTTTCGTATTCTTCACTCTCCATGGTTTCCGCTCACCATCGGTACCGAACTTAGAAGCTTTACCGTATGCTTCGAACCGTACAGCGTGCTTGTACGCAATATCCAGACATGACGGCTCCCGCTCTCGTACTTTCTGGGCCAACTCTGATCGGCTAAAGCGTCGATGAAAGCGTCGCAAGCCACTGTTTCTAACAGTTCATTCGTTGGTCCAGGGTACGCAAGCACCATTAGTTTTCGAATTTCCAACATGACAGAGTTCAAGGATTCTCCCTGAGCTTGTCGATACGTTCGCAACTTCATTCGATAAAGACTCGTCTGATCTTGTGAGCCATATCGCGCACTTAAATGGTCCACCAATGTCTTCCACGTTACGTTCTGCAAATCTCCCATGTCCCACAAAAGCTGAGCTGCAGGACCTGTAAGAGCACACATGAGTTGATCTGCCTTTTCCCTCTCATTCCAACCGTTACACCGAGAACACACTTCAAACTTTGCCAGAAAAGCGGTCACCGGTGTTTTACCATCGTACTTTTCCAGCTTGATTCGGATACCGCGGTCTCTTTGTTTACCATCCTGAGAACTCTGACAGCGTAGATCCACCGCTGTTTTATTATCTCTCTTGGATTCCACAGTTTGCTTGCCCCGATAATCAGACTCATCCGAAGTTGACTCGTAGTCACTCGGAGTTTCGGTCCCGTTTTCCGACGAATCAGGTGACTTTGGTCTCGAACCAATTCGTCTTCCAGCTCCTTTTGATAGAGCTTTCCGAGCTTCCTTGTTTTCCGAAGTTCCACGATTGAAGGAGCCGCCCCTCTCCTTGTGGCATTCAGAACTTTCTTGCTTTACTGAATTTCTAAATAAGAAATTCTTGTCTGACCTGCCCGCCGTCACCTCTCTCTCATGACGGTGCTTTCCAAGTCCACGATTCACTTCGTCTTTGGATTTGAGCCTACCTTGATCCCGAAAGGCGAGCCCTTCCAATTTGTTCTGCATTTCAATCACTGCCCGTCGGAGGGCCGACAAGTCACGCTTCTCGTTTCCTTCACGGGTGTTCACTTCTCTCTGAGTCCATTTGGTTCTTTCTCGCGACCTAGCCGCGTCGGCGCCGGCTCCTAGGCAAGCTCTGTCGTTTGAAATAGACCAACGGACTTTGGTTTCTCGCGGCACCAAGGCATTTCTGCCGTAATCTCTCCTGGGTTCCCACATCGACTGATCACCTTCCTCGTTCCTTCGAGAGTAATGTGGTCTATCCACCTCTTTGGACATTGCAGCCTCGGAGTCGGCTCCAAGGTATGCTCTGCCTATGTAGCATTGACCTTCTTTGCCACGCAACGGACGATGGCCTTCTGGAGCGTAACGATTTTCGGCCTCTTTCGACATTGCTGCTTCGGCGCCGGCTCCGAGGCAGGTTCTGTCAGCGGATAGCTTCCAATCCTGTTGCTCCCATCGTCGTTTGGATCCCAAACTATCACGGTCCTCACATCCCTGATCTGTCCACTGAGCCTGTGAACTAGGGTGACTCTGTATCCTGGACACCGGTCTGTCTGTCATTAGGTACACTGCCCTCTCAGTGTTGGTCCCGAGGCAAGGTCTGCCTGCAATATTCCGAATTTCATTTTGACGTGGTGCACGGTACCCTCTCTGCACCACGTAATCTTCCGCTTCTTCTAACATCGCTGTCCCGGCGCCGGCTCCGAGACGAGTTCTGTTATCCGAGTGCGGTCGATTGGGGTGCTGTTGATCCCACCGTTCTTCGGTTCTGCGGTTACCTTTGGCGACTCTGTGAGCTTCCGGAACTTGACACCTTCGATCGCTTCGTGAGTCTTCGTTTGGAGGATACGCTGCTCTTTCGTACACAGTCGCATCGGCGCCGGCTCCGAGACGAGCTCCGTACTCAGGGTAGCGATCTCCAACGATGATATTCTGCTTCAGTGTGGTGCGGTTGGTAGCTCTTTCGAACATCGCTGCATCGGGGCCGGCTCCGAGGCAGTTTCTGTCCTCCAAAGTGTCCCAATCCGCCTGGTTCTGTTCACCTTGTACGCCAGCCCCATAGGTTTTGTAGTTAACCGCACGGTCTCGGTCATTAACGTTAACCGTTCCATCGTCGCTTCCACGCCTCTCGAGGGCGAAACTGGTTTCCATTCCTCTCGTTTCTTGGAGTGGGAGCTCGCCGTTCTCCCATGAGACTGGCCTGTAAGTCTCTCTCCGTCGACCTGGTGGAGCAATATCCACTTCGGAGTCCTCGTCTTCGATATCTTCCGTTGGCACCTTTGATCGATGCCTTCGATCTTCGCAGCTTTCGACTGTTTGATACAGTACTCTGACCGTTCCTGGTACCATAGCAGGCTTGTTCCTGCTTTGATCAAGCGGCGGCGGGCGGTCAGCCTCGTAATCTGTCCCTGACTCTGACTCTGTCACAAACACTTGGTCTCTTCGCTGACCGTGGTTAGCTCTCCCAGTGCCGGCGCTACTGAGAAATGCAAGACCCTGCGGCTGGCGATGCTCAAGTTCTCTTATCTGTGACTGGCTGCCTGTTTGTTAAGTTGAAGAATGCTGGATTAAAGTGTTTAACTGTATTGACAAAACGAAACTACCGAACATATTCCACATTGTGTCCTTCGTTTTCAGCATTCCAGCTTCAAATGCTCTGTTTGAAAGAGTTTTCTCAGTGATGAACTCCAAATGGTCTGATACTAGAAACAGAGCGTCTGTCGAACTAATAAAAAACGAGCTTTTGCTTACTTTAGCTGCTCTTTAACTTGTTCAGAGTTCTACTCTTACCAGGGATATTTTCAGGATTGTGAATTTGGGTGGTGTCGACCTCGAATGGGGTGTTGGGGTAAGGGGGTGTAAAAAATATGCCTGACTCTTACTTTCTGGGCGACAACAAGCTGCTACAGAAAGCAAAGAGTATTTTGAAATATTGGCAATGCTTATACGAAATTAGTAGTTGTCACTTGCCAGTTCTACAGACTACACTACAGAGTGTAGAGTATAAAATGTGTATATTAGTAATTGTTACTTACTTGTTTGTGTACTGTAAGGCTGTAAACCGTTTGGCGTTAGGAATAGGAACTTAGGACTCGTTAGGAGGTCTATGATAATATTTTTATAACTTGTTTGTAATATTTATTCACTACATGCAGATGATGCAGTGCATTGAACAGTGTTTATTGCTTTTTTCTAGTCTATACTCTATAGTACTGTAGTGTAGTATAGTTCTAGCCATAATAATTCAAAATGAACTGGACCGTGGAGTGGGCGCATCAGGGTGCGATTTGTGACCTGGAGCAGTGGGGGGATATGTCGAGCGTAGTTGTTGTGGAAGTGTAGCAGTGGGGGGATGTAGTGGTGGGGGCTGTAGCAGTAGGGGGATGCAGTTGGGCAATGGGGGATCCCCCTACCCCTCTACAAATCGTGCCCTGGGGCGCATTGATCGCGGAAGCAATCTCCCGTATTTCGACTTTGGATATCTGGCAACCCTACACGTGACTCGTGGCTTACGGTACAGTGGAGGCGGATAGCAAGGCTACTACAGGCGTTAAGAGCCTAGGGCTTGGGCGCGGTAAATCACACGGGGTAGGCACTAGGCAGCTACATCACAAGGAGAAAATCTCAACATATATATATATATATACACGCGGTATATCGAATTTAATTTATGGCGGTAATCGCCTGTCCGTATGGATGATTCAATCTCTCTGCATCTTCCTCTACTGAAGTGCAGTGATGGCCAATGGTGACTGATTTATGGGTTGAAGAGCCCAGAGTGAATGAAATTAAATTTCAATCACTTGCATAAACCAAAAGCCCTTTCACACGGCCTATGGTGCTCCATGGGCCCCGTTACAGTGTATCGGCCGCATCCCCTCTCCTCAGGCCTCATTGGAGCAAAGTCGATGTCGAGGTTTGTATCGAAAGAGAAACTTGATGACAACTATTAGATATGTCTAAACTTTGTGGAGTTTTATTATCAACGATCACGTTCTAATCATATATATATATATATATATATATATATATATATATATATATATATATATATACATACATATATGCTCGCATCAATATACAGTAGGCACCATATTAGCAGTGGATCCATTTAGAGAAGGAACACAATGGCTGTATGCTTCAATCAGAAATGAACGCTGGACTAGCTACTCTAGAGTAGTGCTATTGTATTAAAGAAACATCTGTATTCATAAAATTAGATAATATTAAATTTAGCCAAAAATGCAATTGTTTTTCTGTTGCTAGCGTCATCTGCCTTGAACGAAGATGGACGACGCCCATAGACCAGGACTACAGTAGGCCCTATATCTAATAATTACATCCCGCATCATACAGTAAACGCCCTTCTGTTCAAATTTTCAATATATTTTCTGTTTTGCTTAGAATCAATCGTCGAAGTTACATTTCCTTAAAGGAAATACGAGTTCAAAAGTTTTCAATAACTGCAGTCATAGTTTTCTTTTGCAGCGCTGCGTAAGTCAAATAAAGCTGACCTAAATCGTAGTCGGATGGTCTATATGTCATACATGCATAAAGGCAAACGGAACTGCCGGTAGATATTTTGTCTGAAAATTTTCAGTGAACGGTGGCCATGAGGTTTTTTATATCAAGCAATGAAGGTTATAGCGTAATACCATTCAGTTGCTCGATCGGACTTGTTGCTATGCTGACAGCTTGGATTTTTTAAATACGAATAGATGGCAAAGTAAACGTTAAAAGCGAACTGTCGAAATGAATATATTTTATGAATTGATCTTGTTGATTGATATCGGTAAGCGACTTCATATTTACTTTTTACACCCTACCTTCGAGTTCATGTATCAACGCAAATAAGTTTACTGGCTAATGTATAGACCTAGAAGTAGAACAAGGTGCCAGGTAAACTAATACGCTAGACAATCGTTTTACGTAATGCTGCTTGAGAAAAGTCACATATAAGACAATCAAAATCAACACCCATATTAATTATATTTTTAAAATATTATAATTCGTAGTCAGTAAATTCAATCAATCAAACGATTCAGGGATAGATCACTCGTCCTATCGATCTATAGGCAGGGCCGTCGAGAGAAAATCCGGGTCCGGTGACAAATATTGATTCCGGGCCTCTTGTTTCGCTCTCCATATGACATGAACACAAAATTTCGAGGATGGTAAATATTGTGTTCTATAATTTAGGACTGTCCTTTAATTACGTTAGCAATTTTTGACTCCTCCCCTTGTCAACAATTGTCGACTTTCAGTGACGCCCATATAATTATTTCAAAAACTTTTGACCCCGCACTAAGATCATTGACAGGTCCCCTTAAAAAGTTTAGAAGGTTATTACTTTTGCAGTGATGACTTTTCCATTTCTTTGTTCATCAAGTGTCATAATGTCGTGGTGATTACCTCTTTTTTGTCAGGCATTTTCCAGTTGTGCTAAATAGTATTCCGTGAAATTTCCTATTTTATTATCATTTGTAAAAAATGAAATTGTTGGCGTCAACTTCTCTTGACCGCTCCTGTCAGCAACTATCAAACGTTTTCAAACCCCGCCCCCAAATTTCTAATACAAGTTATACTGTAGGTACAGTAGGTACTTATAAAATCCGTGAATCAGCATTATCTGTAATAGTGTTAACGACTTAACGTTTATTTTAAATCGTGCCGCGGATCGAATTTGACCTTCGTTCATAGTTCAATAATAAGTTATTAACAGCATTAAAGAGTTAAACATGCTTTTCTAGAATTTATTGAAAATTTTCGAAAATTTCGAATTTTTGTTTGTTTTGAAATCATGATTACTTATTTAAATTACCTCCTGGCTTCATGAATGACCTTTACATATGATACGCACTTTTTGAAACTGTAGGACCCTAAGCAATTTTCTATGAAGTTGCGTAGATATGTCAGGTAATATTTTTTCTTTTTATGCTTAGCGCGGGCCTTTGTTTTTCGCCGGCCCGGGTAATAATGTACCTCTGTCCCCCCTCTCGTCGGGCTGATCATAGGCCTAGGCAACAAGTGATTGGAAAAGCACATGCAGAGTAACTTAGACTTGGGAAGCTGATTTTTATTGCCCATAATTGACACTTGTTATTTATGGGTTCTCTGCATTTGTTAAAGCTACGGCAATTATGCTGTATGGTCCTGAAAGCCAAGTAGCTCTTGTTGGGAATCCTGCGGCGATGTCGTGTGGAAGTGATGACACTGAATGCTTTAGTCACTGGTACTTCCTGGGATTTAAAGCAAAGGATGAACTAATCTACAACACCAAATATACTAAACCAGGGTAATCATTTCGACAGATGTCATTCGTTGATAAATATTTAAGATGCTTAAACCATCAAAATCAAAAAAATTCATACAGCAATTATATTAGTAAAATATCGTCATTTTTAGTCAGAAAATCCAAGAATCGCCAGTAAACATTTAGAATAATCAAAATATTCACGAATGAAATAGCAATCATTTTTTCTACCCTAGTATAATTTAGCAACTGAGCATCATCATATTCATAATTATTGCTCTCTGCCAACTCATTAGTGACAATATCTAGTCAGAAAACATTTGCAGGCTTTTTTGTCAAATGTTAGTTTTCCGACTTTTACAATTGTCAGTTGTCTTTCTTTGGAATCTTCTTTTATATTGTCTATCCATTTTTCTGGGTCTACCTCTTCCTTTTTGCCTTCCTTTTATGTGTAGAGTGCCTTTTTGGGAAATCTCGAGCCTTCCATCCTGTTTACATGTCCATTAGGGTGGAGTGAAAAGGACGAAATTTTAAAAATTTTTGAATTTAAAATTCTAATAGTGCGGGAAAGTTGTGCAAGGTATCAGTGATTTATTCAGTGAAAATTTTGAATTTTTAAATGAACATTAAGAGCCTCCCCAGAGACAATGAAGTTTGGGCATTTTGTGCAATTAATGCATTTTGGCTTATAGGCCTTATTCATTTACGTACAGCTGTTTTCAGTGATGGGCAACTAGTTAACTAATTAGTTGCTAACTAAAAGTTTAACTACTTCTTTTTAATTAGCTTCATAGTTTAATTAAATATAAATAGTTTAGTTAAAATGATAGTTTAACTAAAAAAATTTAGTTAATAACTAAATAGTTTAACTAAAAAATTTTAGTTGGTGATCCGAAATTACAGTACCTTTTATCTATTCCTTTCTGGGTAATTTTTTCATGGCAACGATAACACCATATATCACTGATCTTGGTCAGAGACCAGTGTATTTTTACTTACTTACGATCTTTGATCTCGTTGGTAAGCGGAAAATGCTTTTATATGAAGTCGTTTATCTTTAGTTGGAATTATATACAATATTGAATTACATCATAAGTAGCGTTTTCTAGCAACGGAAAAGTGAAAATGAATTAGTAAACATGTGTTGCGAAGAAGTCAAATTGAAGTTAAAGGACTTAAACCAAGCTCATAATGACTGCAAGAATTTCAGTGCCACGTGCCGCTTTTGCCGACCAAAAGTAAAGCGATGAGACTCTTGACAAACTTGTGTCCTGCAGTCTAGACTAAGACTTAAATAGACAATCAATGATTAATTAATTCAATGGTTCATTGACTGACGTGTTGATGCTGCCAGCATCGTCTATGTTTTGAATTGTTTTCATGAACACATATTTGATACATGAAAAATAGTTGTAAAATTAGTTGCAAAAAGTTTAACTATTTTTTTTAGTTTAGTTAACTATTTTAGAAAGTTAGTTAGCAACTAAAAGTTTAACTACTTATGTGGCGACCCCGGCGGCTCGCGGTCTCGTAGCGCGTCCGGCGGTCGGGCGGCCCCCAACGCCCGCTCGGTCTCCCGATCGCCATCAGCCGCCGACTCTGCCTGATCGGCGGCGTCACGTTCCCTTTCCGGCTCTCCGACATCAGAGGAGGTGTCCGCGGCTGCCGGGCAGGCAGCGCACTGAGGGTGGCCGCTCCTCAACGTAGGGTTCTCGTTTTCCTCCTCTGACTCTCTATCCGTTCCGGCTCCGGCCTCGTCCGAGAGACCCTTTAACTCATGCCTCTTCTCGCTGGCCACCGCTTGGTCTCGGCGCCTTAAGCGATTCCTATAGGTATTTCGGGTCTCTGGCTTCGACTTGGCCCCACGTCTCTTCATTCTCGGCAATCTAGCCGTTTTCCGCTCTCTTATAGACAGGCGGCGTTGTCTCTTGGCTTCCTCACACGCTTTCACCAAACCCAAGGTTACCCGTGCCTGAATGGACGGCGTTCCACTCTTTTCCTGGCCGTCGATTCACCCAAACAATCTCCCCGCGCCTTTACGACAGGCGGGCGTCTGTCTCCTCCCTTGGCTCAGAATTGACCTCCTGGGCACTAACGTGACCTCAGGTAGGCGAGGTTCATCACAGCCAAGGCTCACCTTCACGGACAGTGCGCTGAGACTCCGGCGTCACAGCGACTTTCAAAGACACGGGCACAACTTGCCTTTTTTGGTTTATTTTTATTTATTAATAAACCAAGCAACAATGACAACAATGGCTACAGTGGCAACACTGGTAACACGGACAAAGACGCGCTGACTAGACGCAGTCCGGCAGCCACAATAACTAGCGCACAGGAACTGCAATCGATAGTCTTTGATACGTCAGTATGAAACGATAAGCTTTAGCACTTTAAACGGGCTCCAAATACTCGCTTTCAATCGCTGTGCTTTCTTTACTCTATCGCTTCACAGTATAAGCGACCACACTGCGAAAAGTACATGTGATGTTAGTGACTGACAATTTTCAGAGTTTTGAAACTTTTTGACGGACACTTAGGCGGATTTTTAAACTGTAGTCTGTAATTTCGCGTAGTTGCCGTCGATGTGAAAAAGTAGGGACCTGTCTAATAGCGTTTTCCTTAGCGGTGATCAGGGGCTTATTCTACGGCTAAGCGGCGCGGCAATAGCTCCTGCCAGCTGGGCGCGCGTCTCAAGCGAACTTTAGTACTACAGCCGCCTGCGTCCGCCTATCGACGCGTGCTACATAAATTCCCATATTTCGGAGATTTTCGATTTTAGAACTAGCCCTTGAGGGCGCTCGCTCCCAAATGTCCCTATCTACGCTTTTTATCCGTCATAAAGTTAAACTTCGGACCCACCCCCCTGGCGTCGTCGGCCGCGGCGATAGGTGCCTCGCCGCCGGCGACGCGCATCGCCGTCGGGACCTTGTTCCCCGGGCGCCGCTCTTTAGGCGGAATTTTAAACTGTAGAGCCACGTCCGCTTAGGTGCCGTCAAAGCCGGGGACTAGGCAGCGACGTCGTCGTTATCGGTGGTAAGCGACCCCGTCTACGGCCCAGCCCTTCGCTAACCACCCCTGGTAGCTCAGGCGTACGCATCGACTGCACAGCCGGCAGACCTCGCTGCCGCAGGCGTCGAACAACCAGGCGCACGGTTCCCAGCGGAAGCCTCGCTCCGCGCAGGCTCCGTCAAACAGGCGAGGTCTTCGGCGAGCAAGCTCTCTAGTTGCCGAAGAGCGAAGGCTCTCCCGGGTCCCTATAAATCGTTGCCGGTTTCTATACCCTATCTCTCGGTCTTTGGGCGGCCGTGGCGATTCTAAAATTTTTACCGAAGCCTTAGCGTCTTAGCCTAGCGCGTACTCTGTCCGTTTACATGAATCTTTATTATTTAATTAAAATTTGTACAAATACATTATTACAAACGCTAATTAATTAGTTTAAATTATTAGCTAACAAGTTTACGCAGTTAAACAATCTTTAACAATAATAATAATAATAATAATAATAATAATAATAATAATAATAATAATGCTATCTGTGGCACATGGTCGCCACACTTATTTTTAGTTGAAATTTAGTTATAGTTTAACTAATATTTTTTAGTTAGTTGCCCATCACTGGCTGTTTTATTTTAATAATACAAACAATACAATTATCCAAACTGCTTCTGTAAAGAGGTAAAAAGAATTACAATCAATTTCTATTGCATCTTGCATACTTATAGACCCTGTAGTGCTGCGGCAAGCTTCGTTATGTCTCACAATATGCAAAGCACAGTACATGCCGGATCAATTACACAATATGCGCTTTACTGTGAAACCACGGGTTTCTGTCTGATTCTGTCTCAAGTCTGATTTTGTGCTAGAGTATGGCATGAGCCTGAGAGAGCCATGCTTTGACTTTATGTGTACTTCTCTTGAAATTGGACCACATACTGCAGCACTGGCCTCAGTTACTAGCTTCACACATCTTTCAGTTGCCTGAGAATGGCACTGAAATCTCTGAAAGTTCAACTGCTGATCTGCGCTCTTTATCAAGAAAGAAATGTCTTGGCCTGAGAGGTTAGAAAGCAGAGGAGGAGCTGATAGTTGTTTCTTGTGCCAGTTAATTAAGTCAATATAGGCCTAACTGGCAGCATCAACATTGAACACTGGAATTTTGAATTTTGGAATTCGAGTAATATTTGAAGTACATCTAGCTTTCAGTATTCTTCATAGCACTACCTTCTCTGATGTGTTGCTGTGCATCTGCATCTGATAATTATAACATTTCCAGCAGTAGATTCTCTTCATGTCCAAAGCAGCCGTTTCTCTGGATTGCCGGATCAACTACTAATTTAAGTTCTACAGGAAGGTATCGTGATAATGAAATTATCTTCCAAAGTTGGTGCCCTCCGTCCTTGCAGGATGGTTTCATGTCGATATGAAGCCAGACTGGAGTATATACTTTTGTATCATAAGTTGCTAGTTTTTCAAATTTTTAGTTGGGTTTTCCGTACCTCGGTTAGCTGTTGCAAGCCATCTTGAATGTGCGAGTTACCTTGGGTCGCGTGATGCCAAACTCTGCGAACAGTCACCAATTGTTATAGCCTTCCAAACGTCCGGCAGATAAGCCTTATCTGAACTTAAGTCTTCGCATGTTACAATGGGTATCTCTCCTTCAAATAAATCGAAACCTACAATGGAAAAGTTCTGACAAGTTTGTAGCTGCTGACCAAGTGGACCAGAAACCCCTTAGGTCATGTACTGGTAGTTAACCCACTGCAAAGGTCACCCTACTTCCTCTAACAACCTCATAACATCTCCTGATTTCCTAGTATTAGTTACAGTACCATCGCAACCAGTAGCAACCAGTTTCTGTAAGTCAGATCCTTTCTCTTTTAACATGTACACAATACACGTTTTGATTCAAATCGCAGATTCTTTCTCGGTGAAACGTGACCAACCTGACTCCTAAACAATTGCCACACACTCCTCAATTACAGCTTTCATATGAAGTATCCCATCTTTCTTCTTAAGCACTAGTGTTTTATTCTTACTTCCATCAAAAGAAACACATTCGATAACATTGCTGTCCTCCTCTTCATTCAGTTCCGTTCTTTTCCTTTCTCTTCAATTCTCCTTTTGCTTCTGTCTAAATGAGGGTTTTGCCATCTTCATAAACAAGTAGGCCTACAATGTCTTGAAAACATGCCGAAGATAGGGCAGCTACCTACCTTATCTGATACAGAATACATGTCATGCAGCTATTTAAGATGTATTAGGCAGAGAAGTTCGCACTTGTGAAGAGGTCTTCTTTTTTCTTTTTACCTTACTCTCAGTTTCTCGCCGTGAAATCCCTGGCGGATCATAGTTGTCATCATTAGGAGTATCACTATCTGAAGTATAGGCCTATGTATCTTCATTAGGCCTACTGATGACTTCAACAGGAATATCTGCTTGCCCACTTGTGGATGGTTGTGATGCAGAGACCTTGGAGAGTTCTGAGTGTCTTCTTGTCAACCTCTTTAGAATATTCACACATTCCGTGATGTCAATTCCTACCACGGCCATTCGTCTAGCACCTCGATGATCCAACAGAAATTCATGATCCTTTACAGGCACCTTGTTTTTCATCACACAGGCACACTAGCTGAAATCTGCATGCAGATAGATCAAACAAGTTTGTTTCTGCAGTCTAATCGAAAATACTCAAGTTTAATTTGATAGGATGGTTGGTCTCTCCTTACCTTGAAGGGCTTTAACAGGTTCATGTACTTCTACTGGTAAGGCGTAATTAACTTCAGCACCCTTGTATAAAACACTGGGAATAGAGGATATCTCCCGAGTCCCAACGAAAAACATACCCAATTACCAATATTAGCAATATTACTGAAACTTGAGGACGCTTGGGGAGGCTCTAAACATTAATCCAGTTAAGTGATTTTTGGCACAGTTTCTCTCTATACCATAACACAACTTTTCCAAACTATTACATTTACATCACTGAGAAAAAGTTTTTTCACTCCACCCTAATGTCCATACCATGTTAGCCTCCTTTTTCTGAGTTTGTCCATGATGGTATTCTTTATCCCTATTCGCTGCCATATATCTTCATTTCGAAGTTGTTGAAGTCTGCTAACTCCAAGAATTCTTCTTAGGCAGCTCATTTCTGCAACGAGTAGTCTTGTTTCATCTTCTCTTTTTGTGACCCAGGTTTCAGATACATATAGTATTTGTGGAATGACAATGGTATTTTAGATCAGGACTTTGGTGCTTATTTTAATTTCTTTAGAGTTCCAGATGCCTTTCAGTCTGCCCATTGTTTGTAATCCTTTTGATATTTTCTGTTTGATGTCTTCTTGGTGGCTTCCATTGCTTGTTATTTGTCCTCTTACATATGTAAAGCTTTTGGCCTGCTCAATTTCTGTACTTTCTAGAGTTAATCGCATCTTCTTTTCTCCTGTTTTGCTGACCACCATGGTTTTAGTTTTTGCTGCGTCTATCGTAAAGCTATCTTTGGCTCGTGACATTGACGTTGTCTGTCAGTTTTTGTAGATCTTTCCTGGATTCTGCAAGCACGGTGACATCACCTGCAAACATTAAATTAGAAATATTTTCTCCATAACACTTTACACCAATGTTTAAGTCTTTGGTTGCTATTTTGTATATGGCCTCAAGAACTATGATAAACAGCATTGGCGAAAGAATACATGCCTGTCTTGTTCCTACTTCTGTCGTGAACCATTCTGTTAGTTCATATTCCACCCTCACAGCGTTTTCTGCTCTTCTAAAAACCGTTCGGATTAGGCTTATTAATTTTTCTTCAATTCAGAAATTTCTCATTGCTTGTTACAGCCCATCATGCCACACTAAATCAAAAGCTTGTTTGTAGTCAATAAAGTTATTGTAGCATGTATTGTTAGTCTCAATATATTTTTCCAAGATTTGTCTAATAGTAAATAGTTGGTCAACTGTGCTTCTTCCAGGTCGAAATCCTGGTTGCTCCTCCCCAAGTATTTCTTCCACATATGCACTTATTCTTCTCTGGAGTATGCCTACTTTAGATAGGACCTTCCCTGGGATGCTCAGGGGTGTAATTTCTCGATAATTGTTGCAGTCCAACAACTGATGTTAGCGAAATATTGTAAAATGATATCCGGAACTATATTCAAAAAGCAGACAAAATAGCAGAGTTTATGTTGCTTCTGTAACATTTCTCAACTGGTGCTGGCAAATGGAAGTTAATCTAGATCATTGGTATAATTGATATGATTTCAGTATTAATGTCATCATAACTGAACAGAGAATCCACACACTGAAAATTGAAAACGTAACATCTGACGATGCAGGAATTTATCGTTGTCTTTTGCGCAAATTTGAGAGCGGTGGAACGAGAACAGTGGCCGAATACAAAGCAGACTTAATAGTCTTCGGTGAGAATCATTCAAGTAGGCCTACCTGTATTAAAATTTGTGAAAAATTACATAACGAAAGAATTTAGAGTCTGGGCTCGGTCCTTTCTAAATATATTTCAAGACACGCAATATTCCACTGCATTGGTATATTTAATTGGATGCGATATTTATATGGATGCGAAACATGGACCATCGCAAAAGACTTGGAAAGAAAAATACTAACCTTTGAAAGAAAATGTTATAGAAAAATACAAAGAATCGGATAGGTCGACAAAATCACAAATGAAGAACTATACAGGAGAATTCAGCTCAAACAAACCATGCTGGAAAGAGTAAAACAAAGGAAACTCCATCTTTTGGACACATATGCAGAATGAAAGAGGACAGAAAGATCAAAGCTCTAATGTTTGGAATAATGGAGGTGCCAATAAGAGAGGGAGACCACACAAGGAATGGTGTGATGATATTGAAGAATGGCGTGGAAGCACTTTACAGGATCTTAGTCACAGAGCAACGGACAGGAAAGAATGGCAGAAAACTGTGGAGATGGCATTATACACCAACTGGCGATGAGCCTACGGTTAATGATGATGATGATGATGATGATGATGATAATGATGATGATGATGATGATGATGATGATGATGATGATGATGATGATTGGTATAATTGTATTACTGCGAATTTAATGCGGCACTAATAATTCTAGTGTCATTTTAATTACACTATTAAATTATGCTACGTATTCTTCTGGATTCATTTTCATTTAGAGTCACATCCAGTGTGTGCTTTAAACAAGTCAGTAGAGAGCTCTGAGATAGTGGCAGGTGACATGGTGGTGTTATTTTGTTCTGTCGTCTATTATGGCAACTGGGTTCCGACTATGGAATGGTCAAGGAACGACGGGAAGTCTACTGAGACAGAAATAATCAAAACTCCAAACTACAAAATAATTACATCGACGGCTAAGATTTTGACGGAACCCGAAGACAACGGAGTAACCTTCTCTTGCACGATGACTTTTCAATCTTCCGCCTTGAGCAGTAATATCAGCCGACCCCCGAACTACGATTTAATTTGGAATTACACACTGAATGTATTTTGTAAGACGTTTTACTTATTGCGTAGAAGAGTAATAGTAGCCTAATAATATTTAGTAGCCCTTTGGGTTCGAAGATGACTTATTGAAGAATCTGTCGATTTATATTTCTCTTTCATTTCATCAACAACTCAAAAAATATATTTTCTATCTTATTGTAAGCAACATACAGGGTGTAAACGTTAAAAGGGGACCGTTTTTTTTAGCATTTAATATCTCGGCCGTGTGTCCAGTGATTTCAATAAAACTATAGGCCATATACCTATGAATGTGTCTGATGTAATTGTCAAATTTCATGCTGATATCTTTGGTAATAGCTGAAATATGGCCCAAAAACTAAAGAGCCACAATTTTTAAAATTGACAACGTCGCAGTCAGGAATAAGCGCTTGTCTCGCTGCAGACGTTTGATGCGACGCTTGACTGTGACCAAACTTAAGAGGGTCTTTTTCACTTACGAAAAGGCCTTCTACCTTGGTCCGCCAGTCAAAAGTCAGGGCAAGCGAGTGTGGAGTTTGGGAAGGAAAAGAGATTTGCCATCAGAACAACTTGTCAGGCAGCGGGCAGAGTTTTCCAGACATGTCATGGTGTCTGCTGGAGTGTGCCATCAGGGCCAGGGTCGCCTGCACTTCGTGCCAGACAAATCCAAAGTGAACGCAGAGTGCTACGTAACTCAGCTGCTACCAGATCTCCTGCAGGACTGTCATGATTTGCTAGGAGAAGATTTTATATTCCAGCAAGACGGAGCACCTGCCCACTATGCTCTCAGGACCCAGGATTTTCTGGAGCAAAATTGTCCAGATTTCATCAGGATGACTGGCCACCCAACTCTCCAGATATCAATCCACTTGACTTCCACGTCTGGGGAATCATGCTCTACAGATATAAAAAGTATCAGGCAAAGCCACAGAACATCATAGAGTTGGAGACTGTGCTGAAGAATATCACTTTATAATGCCATTATATTACGTTGTCAATTTTAAAATTTGTGTCTCTATAGTTTTTTGCCATATTTTAGCAAACACTAAAGATATCAGCATGAAATTTGGCAGTTACATCAGACACTTTCCCAGGTATATGGCCTATAAATTTTGTGAAATAACCTCACCACGCGGCCGAGATATTAAATGTTAAACATCGGTCCTTTTTACTTTTACACCCTGTATACATGTAAACTGATTGTTTGGATATTCTGTTCTTGTGCTCTAAATTCTATGCATCATTACCATACGTATAACGCACTACACGAATAAGAACACGAAGTTTTAACATTAGAAAGCTACCAATTTAAATAGTTCATCAATTTAGTCCCAGGGCATTAATGATGTTTTTAAATTTACACTTTGACATATGAATATTTTAGATTTGATTCGGAACATAGAGATAGAACCAAAATCTGCAAGTTATTCTCCGAACGATCAACTCTACTGTCTGGCAATTGGAAATCCAACGCCTTCATGTAAGTGGACTGATGCTGAAACAAACAAAGTCCTGTCCCATCACTGTCATCTCGTTTTGGAAGAAAAGGTAACCGTCGATCGTCTGCATACGTTTCAGTGTACAGCAGAAAATCTGGTGGCGAACATTTCCAACACAACTTCCATCAGAGTTATATTAACCGGTCAGTTGAGTTCATGCAAGATTACTTTTTAGTGAAAATGATGCATCAAATGCTGATGTATTGAGAGCGTCACTGAATCATATTAGAAATTCGTTGTTTGTGTTATAACATATTGTTTGCTTGTCTTTGTTATCTATGCTGCAATTTCGGACATTTCAACAAAATGTCCAACATGATGTCCCGCAAAGCTCGGTCCTGGGACCCCTGCTTTTTATTCATGTGGCGGACATTTGAACAATTGTGAAGTCCTTCGGGCTGTCATTTCATGCATACGCAGATGACGGACAAATTTATCCATCCTGTCCCCCGTCAGAGTCAGAGCCGCTCCGGAAGTCTTTCGATAGCTGCCTCTCCGCTGTTATAATCCAACCTCGACTGCAGTCACATCGCGCGGTTCGCACTTCCCCGACGATATCACCACGTCCAAGAGGCCGCCATGCACGTGGGTTGAATGATTGAATCATGAACGAACTGCTTGAGGTCGAACGAGGAAATGAGAAGTTCAAGCTTCTTACTGCCGACATCTGACGGGCAAGAGCAAGCGCTCTTGTGCATGCTCGACCTCTTCGCGACGTTCGACACTGTCGACCACTCCATGCTTATACGGCATCTCGATCTTTCCTTTGGGATAAAAGACACAGCGTTACTTTGCCTGCGCAATTACCTTTTCGAAAGAACGCAGTCCGTCTCCTGGAAAGGTCACACGTCAGCCAAACGTCCCGTCCGCTGTGGAGTATCACAAGGTTCACCCTTAGGTCCGCTCCTTTTTATCCTCTACGCAGCGGATCTGGGACGGATCGCCGGATCGTATGGATTGAAATGGCATGCCTTCGCGGATGATGGGCAAGTGTACGCCTCATGCCGTCCCTCAGATACGGGGCACCTGCGATCTTGGATTGAAGATCGTCTACATGAGTAATGACAACTAGTAATATGACAACTAGTAATATAACATTTAATGAAACCTTAATTAATAATCCCAAAAATTACTCCTTTCAAATTTTTCCAACTACACCTTTTGAAATAACTGATATAATAAAAAATTTAAAATACAAAAATTCTTCTGGCTATGACCATATAAACCAAAAAATTGTAATTAAATCTGCTGAATATATAGCGGATATCTTCTCAGACATTGTAAACTCCTCGTTTGCAACGGGTATAGTCCCTGCAGAAATAAAAATTGCTAGGATCACTCCAGTATTTAAATCTGGATCGAGAACACTTCAAACAAACTACAGACCTATATCTAATCTCCCTACTTTCTCTAAATTTTTTGAAAAATTAACGTTTAACAGAATAATTAATTATTTAGATAAATATGAAATGTTATCCTTATTTCAATTTGGCTTTAGACCAAAAAGCTCAACTTATATGCCTATATTAAATCTAATTGATAAAATAACATCTAATTTTGAAACTAAAAAACATACAATAGGAATCTTTCTAGATCTAACTAAGGCTTTGATGTGATAGACCATGACATCTTACTTAAAAATTATCTTATTATGGATTTAAAGGGCTTTCAAATACCTGGTTTTCCAATTACCTAACTAATCGTAAACAATTCACTGAGGTAAAAAGCTTAAAATCTGATTATAAAGATATCAAATATGGAGTCCCTCAAGGTTCCATATTAGGACCTCTCCTATTTATTATATTTATTAATGACCTCCCAAATACCTCGACTTTCTTTGATTATTTAATATTTGCTGATGATACGAATATTTTAGCTAGTCATGAAAACTATGATGAATTAATTAACCGTATTAACATGGAATTAATAAAAATATCTGAATGGTTTAAATTAAATAAACTGGCCATCAACCTTACTAAAACTAACTATGTATATTTTTATTCAAAGAACAGAAGTATCCCGACAAACTTGAAGCAAATAATAATGGATGATAAAATTATATCACAATCATCCTCTACAAAATTCCTGGGTATTATAGTAGATCAAAACGTAAACTTTAAGAAAACTCAAATATGCTAGCTAATAAAATATCAAAATATTTAAATATAATTAAACATATTAAAAAATTTCTTAACATCAATGCTCTGCAAAAACTATATTACAGCTTAATACATCCTCATTTCATTGATGGTAACATTATTTGGGGAAATAATTATAAAATAACAGAAAAAATCCAGATTTTACAAAATAAATCAGTTAGGTTAATTTTTAAAGGTCATGATTATATTAACACAACAAATCTTTTTAATAGACATAATATTTTAAAAATTGAAAATATTCATAAATATCAAGCATCAATTTTCATATTTAAATTCCTTAATAACTCCTACCTCCATTCTTCTATTCCAGCTATTTTCTTGACAAAACCAATATATCTTATGTAAAATCAACTAGAAACAATTATAATAACCTCCATATCCCCTTTGCCTCATCAACAACTAGACTATTTACGATTAAATTTTCAGGCCCTAGAATTTGGAATAAACTTCCATCCAATATTAAGAATTATAATAATCTCTCTTTATTTAAATGTAATGTTAAACACTTTCTTATATTAAATCAAGTATAATAACTTAAACCAATTGAACTGATTTAACTCTAATTCTATGTGGCTTTTATTTATATTTCTATTAAGAAATATACATCTAGCACATTACTTTAAACATCACTTCTACTTCTAACTTACACTTACATACATTTACACTATAATCACTCATAATTAGTTTTCTGCCATTCAACCATAACTTTAAATTGGGATAACCACCTTACGGGATTCTTTCCCTTCGGTTATGCAATACTTATTTTACTATAATCAACCTCTGATCAACTAATTACTTTCTATGTTAAATTTTAATCACATCTGTTTAGTTACTAAATTTGTATTCTTGTGTTAATTTTTGATTACACTGGAAAACACGATTTTCTTAACTGAGAAGGTAATAAGTGATTCAGATGGGATACGACACGCTGATTCCAAATCTGTAAGCGGTTTTACTGTAGCACGTCAGGTTTAAAAGTTATCCGCATCTAATTGTTTTGCATGCGTATACTGTCAAGAGTGTCATGTCATGCATTACACTGGTTTATAAAAAACATTTTTGAAAATTGTATAAGTTTTTTCAACTGTTTTATGACAATTTTGTACTGCTAAAATTGAAAATAATACTGGTTTCTTTGAATCAGGTCAGGCTTTTTTGCAAATTTGACTTTTAAAAAATCTTGCCTTATAACTAAATCGATTGTATTATGTAAAATTAGAGGGCAACCAAAAAAACATTTTGTCAGTTGTCTCAGAAAGTTAGACTTCTTGCTGGGCATATCTAGAGTGCTGATTCCAAATATGGCATCAGATTTTTCTATCATCTCTAGTTTTGTAGATACGGCCATATATTCTAGACCGGACGTGCATGTATAATTGCCTATATCACATGGTAACAAAAAAATTTGTGTTACCCTGTTGCCTTAGAAGTAAGACCTGTTTCTTAGTATATTTATGGGTTATGATTCCAACTATGGCATCAGATTTCCTCTATTAGCTCTAGTTTTTTTAGATACGGCCATATATCCTACAGTATATTGGAAGTGCATGATTATATATATTTGCTCTATGTAGCTTTTGATTGCTCTCACCTAAAGGTCTTTGTTAATAACATTAAAGGTTTTATATTTCCAGAAGGAATCAATAGAGAAATATGTGCAGTATCATAAATTATATGACTTAATTAAATAAGCATGATTCATGACAACTGTTTTGAGGTAATTGTGGACGCAGGAGCAGCAACAGACCTCCAGGACACATTTAGAAACACAATTGCATGTTAAATGCTTGAAGTGTCATTTTTCTGATTTCTAGTGTGACAAAATAAATGACAACTAATTCACTCATTAATATAGTTGTATCTAAATATGTTATAGTTGTTGCTTAGAATTTTTTGCTGTTCAATGATAGAATTCAAATAGATTAAGGATTCTGCATTTAACGCATTTTAGTAGAACCAAAATATAAAAACGACTAAGCCGTATCTCAAAAACTAGAGCCAATGGGGTAAAACGGATAACATTCTTGGAATCAGGGCACCAAAATTACACAAGAACAGGTCTTACCTTGCAGGCAACAAACTGTGTGTTGACCATTTCATTATAATAAAATCTGCATTACGTAAATAGAAAATACATGCATACTGTATAATGTATATGAAAAAATCACAAGCAGCAATGTATAAAAAAGTTGACCTGATTGAGCAAAACCAATGTTATATTTGAATTTAGGACATCAGAATTGTCCTAAATCTGTTAAGAAAACTTAGACATAAAATTTCATGTAAACCAGTGTTATGACATGTGCTTCAGTTACAGTATAGACTATACAATTTTTCTATTTGCCCGTAACTAAAAATTCTGACGTGATAGAAGATTTTGGTGGTTATATTTCGATTTAGCATAGCCTAATTGTATTAAATCACCACAATTCTTATCAGTTAATGAAAAAAACTTTTTTTTGTTACTCAGTGTTATTTCTAGTATAAATTAATTAAGTATCTTGAGTCATGTATTTTTGGTTATGATGTTGGTCGAGATCATGTCATGGACCGCGAAAAATCGCCTCGCACTTAATCCCGGTAAAACAGAATTGTTATAGATCAGTACTCCCAGGAAGGCTCGCCTATTAGGTCGTTCTCCTTTTACGATCGGTGACGCTGTCATCGCTCCGTCTACGGAGATGTGCCTTCTTGGTGTACTTCTTGACGACTCTCTATTCCTCGCCAGTCAAGTGAGCTCCGTAACTCGAGCCTGCTACTTTCAGCTGCGCAAGATCGCACAGATTCGACGGTACATTTCTACATCAGCAGTGATCCACATAGTTCGGGCACTAGTGCTTAGAGGAGTGCACGGTAATGGCTACCGCGGTTTCACCGCGGTAATCCGCGGATTTACCGCGGTAGCGGGATTGAAATCTGTAATTTTGCCGAAATATTAATGGGGACGGAAAAGTTATGACGGTAGTACCGCGGTAGCGGGATCCAGGCTGACGGTATTACCGCGGATGCGGTTTCAAAAATGCCGTAAATACCGCGGGAATGGGGACGATTAATCTCGCAATTCAATAATCATGCGTTCGGCCGATTTTAGCATAGCTACTAACCATAGAGGCCTACGCCTTTCAGTTTCGAATTAAAAGGCCATTAAATTGAACTGTTAGGCCAGGCAAGATTGGTTTTGAATCTTTTGATCACTCGACACCATTGTTAGTTCGCAGTTGGTAGAGACCATAAAGCCATTTGAGAACTCGAGGGTAATTACTAAACACACCAGGGGAGAATCATCAGAGCCGGTTTCAGCTTGATGTACAGGACAACAAAAGATAATATAATTTAGAGGTGGGGCGGATTGCAGAGCACTTTGCACAGCTTTGTAATTTGAACGCCCAGTGCCCACTCCCAATTGCCCAGTCTCTCCTGTGCCCACCAACCACCATCACTATTTAGGCCTACCTTAGTGCCCCTGACTCAATCACCATCGATTCGGAGGTGGATTAAAAAACTCCACTTAGCTTAGGCCTACTATATAAATTAAACATTTTATAAAGTTACAGAAAAATGGACAAGAAAGAGAGCCAATTCATTTTTCAACGTGTTGCTCACTGCTGGCAGAATGGCATTGGTAGTAAAACCGGGAATGTCCGTTATCTTTTGGTTAGTTTCCGGTATACACGTTGAAAAATGAATTGGCTGACGCTATGGTTATGATGTGCGCTAAAGATATCAGGTTAGTAATAGTGTCACATTTTCATATATGATTATTGTATAGTTTAGAAGAAACTTTTGAAAAACTTTTTGAAAAGCTACTTCTCGTGTTGGGTACTAACAGGGCGCGATTTGTAGGGGGAAGGGGGATTCCTCCCCACTGCCCAACTGCATCCCCCTACTGCTGCATCTCCCCACAACTACATCCCCCCACTGCTACATTTCCCCAACAACTACGCCCCCAAGCTCGACAAATCCCCTCCTCCCACTGCACCAGGTCATAAATCGCACACTGGGTACTAATAAATGAATAGTTGATATAAAACACCGCGGACGGGGACGGAGACCAAAATGCGGGTACGGAAACGGGGATGGGTTCCGAAATGCGGGGACGGAAATGGGGATGGGGACAGAGATTAGGGGATGGGGTGGGGATGGATTTTAAGTCATTGGGGACGGGGTGGGGATGGAGAAAAGCTTTGCGGGGACGGGAGGGGATGGGGACAACAGTCAGTCCCCGTGCACACCTCTACTAGTGCTATCCAGGTTGGATTATTGCAATAGCATTCTTCTGGGGCTTTGGGGCTTCCGGACTACCATCTAGACCGTCTCCAATCGGTCACGAACGCTGCAGCCCGATTGATCTTCAGCGCGAAATGGAGGGATCATGTGACTCCATTACTAGAAAGAAAAGCTACACTGGCTAAAGATCTCGGAGCGTATAATTTATAAGCGTTGTACGTTGACATTCCGAGCACTGAAGGATCCTCTCTGCCCGGAGTATATTTCTGCGCTAATACAGCGGCCGATGCCGACAGACTGTCAGAAACAGCTGCGATCAAACAAGCGACTTCGCATTTATGTCCCTCCTCCGTCAAAGACAGTGATGCTGGGGGAAAGATCCGTGGCTCGCGGCAACACTCTTCTCTGGGATGCTCTTCCCGCCTCAGTGACATCTATTACATCCTTCGAGGCGTTTGCGACTGCCCTCAAGACGCATTTATTTCGCACATCTTATAAACATTTGTAAATCGCTCTTGATTTTAGCGCTAGCTATGTTATAGCGTTAAATAAATTATCTAGAGAATAGAATAGAATAGAATAAAATAAAATAGAATAGGTATTTTTCCAAAGCTAACCCAATCCTATGGAACGAGTTACCTGACATCGTGACCGAGGCAGCCTCAGCTGAATCTTTCCGCAAAAACCTAAACACATATTTAAGATATGGTTTGGCTCCACTTGTTAAGCGCTCTTGTCTTGGACCTTAATCTTGTCTATTGCGCTGAAGAAATTGTCTAGTAATAATAATAATAATAATAATAATAATAATAATAATAATAATAATAATAATAATAATAATAATAATAATAATAATAATAATAAAATGAAAACAAGTAACAAGATTTGTACGTATGATCCGAAGTGCCGGATTTCGTTTTGCTATCATCATTTTCTTTATCGACTGCTCGCTAATATATAAATAAATTGCACTGAACCTCTGAGGCGGCATGGCCGTCCTTTGCCTGCGGCAAGCTATCTCTGAATCTTTGTCGTACTGCCAACACAGCTTACAGCCTATTAGAGTAATCATTCAGTCTGCCAGCAACATTGCATTCCTTTGATTCAAGCATGACACTGACATGACATGACAGTCTCTTTTAGAAAACAACTGAAGACATTCTTGTTTGTTTGATCCGGCTCGCAACTGACAGCGCATTTGCTGCTTTGAGAATTTTATGTGCTCTAGAAATGCTCTTAATATAATAATAATAATAATAATAATAATAATAATAATAATAATAATAATCTATGATATTAAAATCCTTCCTCTGTATTTCTGTTACCTTCAAGCGTTCTGATTGGTTGGCTGTGTGAGCGTTCTGATTGGTTACCTTCAAGCGTTCGAGCGTTCTGATTGCTTAGCTGTGTGAGCGTTCTGATTGGTTGGCTGTGTGATGGTTACCTTCAAGAGCGAAGCGAGCATTGCGCGATGTGGATAGATATTAGTATTATTCTGCACTGCGAGCGAAGCGAGCACCTTTCTAATAATAATAATAATAATAATAATAATAATAATAATAATAATAATAATAATAATAATAATGTGACGTACTTCCAGGGGACAGGATGAAGATGCCGAAGTGGAGATGGTAATAATCCCCATGGAAAACGCTGCGCTAAGGACGGTGCAAGTTAATCCATAAGTTAATCCATAAGGCGCGAGAGACCGCCGTCCAGATCGGCCCGGTTGTGTATATCCAGTCGTTGATTAATAACGAAATTATCACACAAGTTTTATGCATTTAATAACAATAATAATAATAATAATAATAATAATAATAATAATAATAATAATAATAATAATAATTTCAGAAGAACAAACATAATCAAAGTAATAATCCTCATAGAATCAGTTTAAGCACAAAATATGCATGAATGTGACGTCGATAATTCATTTTTAGTCACTCATTTGATCACACAATAATTTCAGAACTGCAAAAATCATTTATCATACAATCACACGAAAAGCATTCAATCGATGAAATGAGACTCATTCATACAACAACACAATTTCCATCCAAGTGATCATTTGTGCACTCAATCTTATCGATTCAATCGGTCTTCAATCAGATAAGAAGAAAAGAAGTGAGAAGAATTAGGCTACCGTTCTCACAATCGCAAGCCAAATATATAAAAATAAAACCAACAGCGATTTCTTCTACCAGCTGTTAGATACAGAGAAATACAGTCAACGGCGATATCTTCTACCAGCCGTTGAATATAGGAAAATACAGCCGACGGCGATATATTCTAGCAGCCGTCAGATATAGACAATACAATTATAATCCAAATGCTCATTCGCTCAATCATTCGTATCAATCAAACCACTCTCTATTTGAATAGAAAAAAAAGAGAAAAGAAAAGATTATGGTTACTGTTTTCGCAATTGCTAGCCAGATGTAGAGAAATACAGTCGACGGCGATATTGTGGTGACCCCGGCTCGCGGTCTCGTAGCGCGGCCGGCGGTCGGGCGGCCCCCAACGCCCGCTCAGTTTCCCGATCGCCATCTGTCTCCGACTCTGCCTGATCGGCGGCGTCTGTTTGCCTTTCCGGTTCACCGACATCAGACGAGGTGTTCGCGGCTGCCGGGCAGGCCGCGTACTGATGATGGCCGCTCCTCAACACAGGGTTCTGATTTTCTTCGTCTGTGTCTGTTCCGTCTCCGGCCTCGTCCGAGAGACCTTTTAATTGTCCCCTCCTTTCGCTGGCCACCGCTTGGTCTCGGCGCCTTAAGCGATTTCGGTACATATTCTTGGTCACTGGCTTCGACTTTGTATTACACCACTTCATTTTCGATAACGTACTTGTCTTCCGCTCCCCTAAAGACAGGCGGCGTTGTCTATCTGTTGCGGCTTCTTAGCACGCTTGGTAACTTCTGCGCTCACTCCTAGACGGGCAGCGGCGTCTATTTGTTTCCTCACACTTTCACCTAAACCCGGGTTTAACCGTGCCTGATGGACGGCGGTCCACTCTTTTTCTTGACGGTCAATTCACCCAAACTGACTCTCCGCGCCTTTACAACAGGCGGGAGTCTGTCTCCTTCCTTGGCTCAGAATTGACCTCCTGGGCACTAACGTGACCTCAGGTAGGCGATTCTCATCACAGCCAAGCTTCACCTTCACTGACAATGCGCTGAGACTCCGGCGTCACACCGACTTCCAAAGACACGAATACAACTTGCCTTTTATTGGTTTATTATTATTTATTAACAAACCAAGCAACAATGAAAACAATGGCTACAGTGGCAACACTGGCAACACGGACAAAGACACGTTGGCTAGGCGCACCCCCTGGTTCGCCAAAATAAGTAGCGCCACTCGAGGAGTGCAATCAATAGTTTTTGATACGTCAATATGAAACGATAAACTTTTTAGCACATTATTGGGATCCAATACTCTCATTCGCTTTCAATCGCTCTGCATTGCTCTATCGCTTCACAATATAAGCGAAGCGACCACGAATACAGAGTCTCATCTAGATGACTGAAATTTTTAGAGATTTGAAACTTTTTGACGGGTACTCAGGCGGATTTCGCATCAGTTGTCTGTATTTTCGTGTAATTGCCGTCAATAAGAAAAACTAGGGACCCATCTGACAGCGTCGTCGTTAGCAGTAGTAAGGAGCTTCGTCTACGGCAGGCGCCTCGCCAATCACTCCTGCTAGCCGGGCGCCGCGATTCAAGCAGACTTTAGTTACAACAGCTGCTTGCGTCCGTTTTCTTGACGCGTGATACAAAATTGCCAATTTTCAGAGATTTTCGAATTTTTAGAACCGGCGCTTGAGGCCGCTCGTCCACTGCTGTCCCCACTTCCCTGTAAAAGCCGCCAGAAAGCCAAAATTGGGACCCATCCCTCTTAGCGTCGTCGGCAGGGGTGATAAGAAGCGTCGCCGCCGGCGAAGCGCATCGCCGACAGACCCTGGTTTCGGGAGCCGGTGTTTAGGCGGAGTTTTCAACTGCTCTGCCGCGTTCCCTTAGATGCCGTGAATGGAGAGTAAACTAGGGGACTTAGGGAGCGGCGTCGCCGTTAGCGGTGGTAAGCGACCCCGTCTACGGTCCAACCCTTCGCAAATCACCCCTGGTAACCGGGCGCGGTGCTCAGGCGAACGCAGCGACTACACAGCCAGCCGACCGCTGCCGTTCTCTCTCCCTCTTTCCATCGCTCCAACTGCCTGTTCCCTTCGTCAGCGGCCAGCCAACCGCCGTCAAACAGGCGACGGTCTTCAGCGGACAAACTCTCCAGTGGCTGAAGGCCGAAGGCTCTCCCGTAGACCTATTATAGTCGTTGCTGGTTTCTATAACCCATCTCTCGGTCTTTGGGCGGACGTGGCGATTCTAATAATTTTACCGAAGTCTTAGCGTTTTCTAGCCTAGCGCGTACTTTGTCCGTTTTACATGAATTAAAACTTTATTAATTAATTAAAAGTAGTACAAAATACATTATTATAAACGCTAATTAATTAGATTAAATTATTAACTAACAAATTTATACAGTTAAGCAATCTTTAATAATAATTAGAAAATAATTAATACTACCCCTACTACTACTACTACTACTACTACTACTACTACTACTACTACTACTACTACTAATAATAATAATAATAATAATAATAATAATAATAAGGCTCTCGCTATCTGTGGCACATGGTCGCCACAATATCTTCTACCAGCCGTCGAATATAGAACATACAGCTAACAGCGATATCTTCTACCAGTTGTTAGATGCAGAGAAATACAGTTAACGCGATATCTTCTACTAGCCGTTGAATATAGAAGCATACAGCTGACAACGACTTCTTCAGCCTGGAGTCAGATATAGAAAACAAATACAACCGATGGCGATATCTTCTACCAGTCGTCGGTACAACTAGGCAAACGGTCGCTTATTCAACATACAGTTGGTAATCATGCACAACAAAGACAATCTGACAGCGAGACGTCTTCAGCCAGAAGTCAGATACGTCAAACAATACAATCTGGCAGCAATTAGAAGAAAAAAGAGTCAGAAACACTAAAATATGTAATATAAGTATATCAACACAATAATAGCTATCCATACAGACATATATTCACATGTCCACTCACCTATTGTCGTTCAATCCACATCATTATATCGCTCACTATCGTTAAAGTAAAGCGAAAGAGATATACATGTAGGAAAGGCGGCATCGATTTATTCAGCCAGCCGCCAACAGAGCATAAGAAAGAAAGAAAGAAAGAACCAAGAAAACGACGCGTGCAATGCTGACGCATAGCCTGGCTTCTTCATCCAACAACTAGTGCGAACAGCGCGCCGGTGGCGACTGATGCAAAACATAGGGTTTTATACTACCATTATCGTCCGGACAAGCCGGAACCAATAACGCGAGGGCTCAAGGTCCAAGTACGGCTCAAGAAATGGATGAGTCCGAACGTCGGGCCTTCTCAATGTTAAACCGAATAGTTCAGTCCAAATACAGGGTGATAGACAATATCAGCCTCAAAAATTATTAATAATAATAATAATAATAATAATAATAATAATAATAATACGATTTAGCTGTTTTTGTATCTTTAGCTCAGTATAGACCTAAAGTCAAACATAAACAAGGGAACATTTAAACGTGTCTCTCTGTGCCAAACACTTCCTATTTTATTTTCAGCTTTTGGGGAGAGCATTTGCTATTTCACCAACAGGATATGTTCACAATTAACCAGTTTGTTCCTTTAGATCATTTAACTAGGTTTTAAAGCAGTAGGCCTAAATGCTAAAGAAAGTACTTTTAAAATTCAGAGGTTGATTGCACGTGAGTGTATGTTGCGAGAATTTCAGTTCACAGCATCAATAGGTGATGGATATATCGACCATTGCCTGGCTGATCATTCATCTTTCCCATAGTTATTTTAAGAAATACTAAGTGCCTAAGTATAAGCAGCTACCGTTGTACTACTCTCCAAAGCGCTATATAAATCCACGACATTTTACTTACTAACTTACTTACTTAATGATCCTGCGGAATCATGTTGAATAGACACTTGGAAGAGTTGCTGTCAGTGGCGCATTTTCTGTCATGCTCTCTGAGTTTTGCCAGAGGTGGCAATGGGTCATGGGCCAAATGGGTCACCAATCCTCGATGGGTAACATGGGTCATAGGTCAATGGGTCTTGACCCATGAGGCCATGACCAATCAAGCTTTTAAGACTGCGAGTGCAGATATGCAGCATATAAAATGTTCAGTTCACGTCAATTGACAAATAAAATGTTTTCAGTGCAATTTTGCAGTCTCTCAAAGGTAATGACGTCACTCTTGATTACTTGTCATGTCGGTCAAAGCGTTGATTGTTTTTTCTGTTGCATGTATACTTTGGTAGCCAGGTGCTTTTATTTTCAATCGATACTCAACAATAGTTTTGACATGGCTTAGCGGCTTTGAAAAGATTGACAATGTGCAGATATTTAATTGTCAATGATTCATAGGTCATGGTTGACACGGGTCATGGACTCATGGGTCAAGTGCTCGGTGGATTATATCGGTTATGATCCATCTTGAGGTACCATTTGCCTTCTCCGGTTTAGGCTATAATGGTTTGAAGATGCAAACACTTTCATATGAAATACCTCAATTATGCAGATGACAGCTTCTCATATATTTGAAGAGAAGTGAAATCGACGTTGGTTACCACCATACGGAGGTTAGGCAATGCATCATTGGTGCATAGCTGCCAAATGTTTGCTAAGATCATGGACCAATTAAATTAAGGACTGACGTCAGCCAATCGCGGGTCCACCAACTCGGGTCCATTTAGTTTGTTAAAATCAATGTATTTCGCAGTACGATGACGTCATCAACTTCCGGTTACTTGAATTGCGAAGAGAGTTCATTTCTGAGAGTGACTAGCAAATTTCATAGCTGCATCACTGTGCAAACTCCAGCTGCATCATTTAATAAATTAATAGATGCTATGGCGTTAAAAAACTCAATGGAACCAAGTTACGGGATCCGAGCATGGCTGACGTCAGTCCTTACTTTAAGACGTCTATGGCTAAGATACAAGTGCCTGCTGTTATTTAGAGAGGCGCATCGTATACCATGTTACAATTGGCTTGGGAATCGTTTGTCTTTGCATAGCAATTCCGGCAATCTACTTCGGCAGAAGATACATAAATGGTAAAGTTGCCTACATTCTCATTTTTTAAAATGCAGAATTTAAATAAGTTATTGTAGCAAGTTGCAAAAATAAGAAAATGCGGGTTTACTATAAATAACCATTTCGTTTTTGTCATTGTACTGATGAGGATTCGACTACTGTAAGTTTGTTGCTCCCAAAATATTAATCCTAAATTTCGGATTGGCTGGATATTCTAAACATTAAATTTTATAAATGACATGCTTATTATATAAACTATATGATTTATCATGAAACCAATATTTTGACTTCCAACTTTAGCATAGTTTTGTTTACTCTACAGTATTCAGAACCTAATTAGGTTTGTCTGCAAGTATAACAATAAGCAAAATCCTTGGAACGCCAACTGTGCATGAAATAGCGAATGAAAGTTTTCATCGACACTAGAAATTCAGAAATGTTATTATTTTTTCGAAAATAAGCTGTGAATTCGGTATGCTTTAGATCAGCAGTTCCAAAACTGTGGTCCGCGGACCAAAGGGGGTCCGTGGAGGATATGGCGGGGGTCCTCCAGAAATATTCAGTGGCACTTCATAGTTTTAGCATTAGCAATCTGTGTTCTAAAATTATGTGCGCTGGTCGAGCCACCAATAACAATAATAATTAATATAAATCATAACATAAAAATAGTAGAGCTACATAATAATATATAGATATAGGCCTAGAGTAACACCGCCAGACGGAGTATAATATTAGCGGTGAAAACCAAAGAGGCCTCGCGAGAGCGTGCGAGAGGAACCAGCAGACGACATCAGTTTATTTTATTGAAAGTCCTTATTGAGAACGATACTTATAACAGATTTCATTTAATCAAAGAAATATTTCGCTCCATACTGTGCTTACACTGTAGTTAGTTACCAGCCGCCTGGACCTGGAGAACTAAAGAAGAAATTTAAGGCGTGTTAGTATCATTCTGGCAACAAATTCTCTTGGTCGCTACCAGACCACCTACAGGCTACAGCTGCAATCTATCAGTGATAAGCAAAGACCACTAGATATCAGAAACAATCAGAAATAATAGCCAAGTACATAACGTCACTCACTACTCAGAGTTATTGAGTTTAGGCCGAAATGGCTAATAGAAAAATTGAGAAAATAAAAAACAGAAGATTTGGAAGACTTGACTTCAGAAAAAGGAAGGATTTACATGTAAGCTTGGACCTGAAGACTTGCGGAGATAATGCAGGAATTATAGGAAATGAGGAATCAGATTTTATTGTTTGAAAGTGTCCAAGACTGCGGAGAGAAGCTGGGATCGAGTTCCAAAGTTCAGGTGAGGCGAATAAAAAGGCACGGTTGCAAATTTTCATGGATGACTGATTGAGTGGGCGTGACAGAGTGAGGTAAGATGATGAACGTGTGGGTCGAGGAGGCTGAGGGGTTAATAGTGATCTAAGGTAGACAGGTTTTGATGACTGAAGTGAGCTATGTGTAAGTGTTATTATCTTATATTGGATACGTTCAGTTATTTTAAGCCAGTGTAATGATTTTAGTATGGGTGAAATGTGGGAGAATTTAGGTGACTTAGTAACAGCACGAGCAAGTGCATTTTGTATTGATTGCAATTTGTTGGTGAAGGCTTTGGGAAGGTTATTGGGTAGAGGGAGTTGCAGTAATCTAATTTGGAGTGGACTATGAAGGTGGCAATTGTAGATGCAGTTTTGGTATCGAAGCAAGGACGTGGGCGACGAAGGTTACGAATATGAACAAAGCAGAACAAAGAAGAAACAAACTTCTGAATGTTGGGAGATTTGTGATTCGAAGTTTAGAAAAGAATCAAATTTGAATCCGAGATGTCTTGCAGTTGGAACAGGGGTTATTGTGGTGTCAGGAGCCAAAACTAGTTTAGGATTGTCAATATTTTGAGCTGTTCTCAGAAGAGTCACTACTCAGCATTGCAGAGAAAGCGCAAGACATGTCAAAGCACTGCTATACGGGATCTAGGACTCGGAGTAACTAATTTTTGATTCCGCACTTTCTTTTACAAATCATACAAATAACATCTGTACGGTAGCTCACTGCCACCTTCGAGATTTATATGGTATTGGGAAATTTCTCAATAAACCTGCATTAATGCTCTTGGCAAATGCCTTAGTGTCAAGCCGTCTTGATTACTTCAACTCCATTCTCTTTGGCAGATCTAAACCCAACCTGGCTAAACTCCAACGAGTTCAAAATTTACTGGCTCGGGTAGTTTAAAAAGCCCCAAAACGTGAGCATATAACCCTCGTTCGTAAGGGTCTTCACAGACATACAATTAAAGAAAGGATAGGCTTTCAAATCTGTCTCCAGGTATACAAAACACTTTATTACACGGAACCTACTTACTTCCTTCCAAAACTTTCTGTGCAAACAAGCAAATACTCGATCAGGTCCTCGTCTACAATAGTTCTCTCCCTCTCTCATACTCAGACAGTTCTTGGTTCTCGTGCCTTTTCAGTGGCTGCCCCCAAACTCTGGAACTCATTGCCTCAACATGTGCGCATTGCAAATTCATTACATATTTGTAGAAAAAGATTAAAACCCCATCTTTTTGACCTGGCCTATCCACCGTAGACTGCTACCCGTTTGCCTGGCCGGATATGCTGGATTTGACATGGAACTTTAATCATTTGGATGTGGTGTGCCATCGGTTGATGCTCCTGTGCATTATGAAGTGGCGCTATAGAAGTTTGAGATTAAATTAGATCAGAAATGTGAACGAAGTGCACAGTGCGTGTGCTTTGTCACTGCTGAATTTTTTGGCGGGGCAGGGGTAATATTGACGGGGTTTTAGATAAGGAATCCCCCCTAACAGGCCTGGATAACAAAAAACTGTTCATAGCAATCATTGTTTCAACATCGTGTCAGTTAGTAATTATTCTTCATGATCTCTATTAGTGCAGTTTTATTATCATTAAACTACACTGTGAGCCAATAAAAAACATGTCACTGTATATTTGTTCATAACCTCGGCAAATGTGAACCGATTTTAAAATGCTTTCACTATTTGATTCAGAGATGAATAGGGGACAATGCCATTTATATTATTTACGACGTTCTTAACGCTTAACAGCCCTACTCAGAAAAACTAAAACAAGCGGGAAAATAGAGAAAACTGTCATGTAAACACATATAATGTTCTTAATTGTTCACAAAATGTTTTGAATTTAATAAATGAATTAAAGCAAAGCTATAACAAGTCAAAGGTCAAAGCTCAAGGCAAATGCTCAAGGTGTCCTCCTCTTGCGCGAACACACGCATACAGTCATTTTTTAACATCATCGATGACGCTTTGCCTCAACTCGTTCCAAATGGTGATCAATCGCTCCTTCAGTTCACTGACGATGCAAACTTTGGTTTGGTAGACCCACTGCTGCATTCCTTTCCAAATTTTGTAGTCCACGGGGTTCAGATCTGGACTGTTTACGTACCACAGTTCTGGTGGAATGAATGCAAGTTCTGTTTGACAATTGTCGATACAACCTTTATCCGACCAAGGGTACTAGGATTAAAAAGGCCACATCAATGCCAAAGGTGATCCGATTTCAAAATGTTGAGATTGGTTTGTTCCAAATACATTTCTCTACTTTTTTGACGTTCTCAAGAGATAGACTGCTACTCAAAATTTTAGCTGCAAAGCTTCAAACAAATTATTTGATTTTGATTTTTTGAAGGGATCTGTATATGTGTTTATTCTAGGCCTTCTCTGGAATGAATTCCCCCCAGTTTGAATTTCCCCAAATTGTTTTTTGACATTTTGGCAAGTAGTATGACCTCCCCAATGTCTGCCCCCCAAAAAAATTAAACTCCCCAATGTTTAGGTAGCTAGAATAGCCACTGGATCTGTATTAGGCCGAAGAGTGGACCCCTTCCAAATTCTATAAATGTTTGCACCGATGGCTAGAAAGAGGGATAAAAATGCAGGAAGACGGTGTATATCTCATCATTTTAGCTTCCATATAACCTGAGATATAGCAAGTTAAAAAGTCCAATATTACGTGAAAATACGCAGAAACGCTGGTACTCAGGGACTGTTCCGCTTGTCTTATTTTTGCTAGGTAGGGGTTGCTAGTCTTGCTGCACGTTAATGGCGATGTAATATATATATATATAATTATATATATACATATATATTAGGGCGGGTCAAAAAAATTTTTTTGTCACGGAACTCAGGAAATATTTGCATTTCCTTCTGATTTGAAAGAAAATCACAAAAGAACTATTTTGGAACATGTAGAAGTGCCCCATTTTTAACTTGGAAAATTCGTACATTACTTACAAATTACAAAAATTTGTATACCATCAATGAATGATCAATAGACGATAGGCATTACACAACTACTCACTCAGAATTAAGAGTCAACTTGGCGACCTCCCACCACCGACGATCAAAGAGACATTCTTAGGAGATGCGCTTTGCTGCTTTGAACCAGTAACTGAAAGTGAAATCAGAAGGATTATTCTTGAATCTCCGGAGAAAACATCCCAAAATGACCCGATCCCAGCTTTTCTGCTTAAAGAGTTAGTAGATGTCCTGCTAGTGTATATAACCACGATGATAAATACATCTCTGCAGCAAGCGCACCTACCAACTGCAGAAAAGGAGTCCATAATTCTGCCGCGATTGAAGAAGCAAAGTCTTGACCCAGGAGTTGCCTCCAACTACAGACCAATTTCTAACCTTACGTTTATCTCGAAGACCATTGAGCGTGTAGTGGTGGGTCAAATTAAGTCGCATCTGTTGAGATACGATCTTCTTCCAAGAACCCAATCGGCATATCGTCAATATCACTCAACGGAAACGGCTCTATTGCGTATTCTCTCTGATGTATTCGATGCGGCGGACAAAAGGAAAGTGACTACACTGGTATTACTCGATTTGTCGGCCGCTTTCGATACAGTGGACCATGGAATACTTCTGCAAAGATTAGAACAAAGGGTCGGGGTACGGGGAGTTGCGCTCGAATGGTTAAAATCCTACTTAACAGATAGGACTATGCGTGTGCACTATGGTGGATTAGTATCTGGTCTCAGGAAAGTTGCCTATGGAGTTCCGCAAGGATCGATCCTTGGACCTCTGTTGTTCGCTATCTTCGTTAGTGAGCTCGATGACATAGTAATGCTACACAAGCTCAATACGCACTACTATGCAGATGACATCCAACTGTATCTCAGCCACCACCCCACTGAAGTAAAGGATGCAGCGGAAGCACTGCAAGCCTGCATAAAAGACGTAGAAGGGTGGTTAAGCAGGAATAGGCTCAAACTCAATCCACAAAAATCTGAACTAATCTGCCTAGGGCATAGGAAACAGATAGATAAAGTAATACTGGATAAAATCAGTATTGGATCGATTGAAATCTTCCGTTCTAAAGTTGTACGAAATCTAGGTGTTATGTTGGATGAAAATCTGACAATGGTTCAGCATGTCAACAAGGTTGTTGCAAGCAGTTTCGGCGAACTACGGAAATTGAGATCGATAATACCTACTTTGACACAAGAAGCGGCAAAGGTGTTAGTTCATGCACTTGTAAGTACAAGACTGGACTACTGTAATAGCTTGTTGGTACAAATCAGCAAAACACAAATTCAGCGCCTTCAGGTGGTGCAGAATGCTGCAGCCCGCCTTTTAACAGACACAAAGAGGAACCAGCACATCACACCGGTTCTACGCGGTTGCATTGGATTCCGATCAAGCAGAGACTGATTTTTAAGATCATTTCCCTCGTCGATAGGTGTCTCCGAGGAGAGGCACCGGAATACCTTTCCTGTGAATGTAAGCAGTTGAGGTCGATGCACAGACCGTTCGGGCTCAGATCAGATAACACAAGAACTTTGGTCACTACTCGAACCAGCACAAAGATTGGCGATCGTTCATTTAGGACGCTAGGACCTTACTACTGGAATGCTCTCCCAGCGGAGCTACGGGACAATACCACCTCTCGAGACGTTTTCCTTTCAAGACTTAAAACATTATTCTTTGACCAATCAGCAGCGGCGCATTTGTGCTAAAGTGCGCCTATTAATGAACTATCTAATCTATCTAATCTATCTAATCTAATCTAATCTAATCTAATCAGTAAGTGTTTATTACAAGAAGCTTTCACAATAATCTTTTTTGACTCAAAAAGGGGCATTAGATTTCTAAAATTAACTCGGGGCGTGAATAAAACTGTCTCCTGCTTCAAAGTAATAGACTGCTGTTGAAGCATCTGTTACTAGTTTTAAGCAATGCTCCACTCCTTTGTAATTCTTGTAATACAAAGTCTTCACTCAACTCTGGCATATCGTGGTCACATGTGATATTTTCAAAATGAACAATGAATTATTTCTTTTCACAGTGCTGCAATTCACTACCCAATGAGGCCAGAGAAACTCGAGGGTCCATAGGTGGATCCATCCAGCCAACGTTTTAAACAGATTTTTCAAAGACAATTGATTCATTTGTACGCAGCATACATATAAACCAATTGACTGAATGTTGCAGCATGCAATTGTGTAATTTGCTATGACGAATCCATAAAACAAAGCAGCACATCCTGCACATGTCTTAATCAGTTCAATCTGATGGATTACTCCAGCTTTACAGCCTGTGTTATTGTTTGTACCATTGCAGCCTATTGCTGAGATACAATCGCCTGCATATGCACTCTGCATCTCTTATTACTTTTAGAATACTACTAGCAATGTCAGTACTTCTTCCTGATGAAGGTGTAACGTGAGTTAGATAATTGCCACCTGGTTCTTCGACAAGAACATAGCGATCTTCAACAATAGTATCACTATACCACTTGCTATTTTTGTTTACTTTGACTAAAGTGGAATCCTATCTCTCATCGAAGTAAATACCTGTTATTGAGTTGTGTCACTGTCTTACACCTCGCTGTAATTTTTTCCTTAATTTCTATCTCTCACGATGTACCTTGTTCTTATGAATTACAAAGCTTTGATTCGCTTTGCTTACAAAGCCAACATCGATAGACACTGCAGTTTCCAATGATGCAGCAGCTCGGTCAGGTAGGCCTATACCATACCTGTCCACTTCTTTTGCTAGGTGTGGAAGAGGTAATCGCATTTGATTTGGTCTTACACTTTCACTGCAACAGGGATCAATATCGCTATCAGAAAATACCTCAAAATGCTTTGTTAATCACTCCCTTCACTGTCATTGCCTTAAATTTGTCTTCACCAGGAGCTAGTTTATTATCACCATCCGTTGTTTTCTTTGCTTTATCTTCTTCATCCTGCTTTCGGCGCATCCTTTTTCATAGCCGTTTTGTTGATTCCACGTCAAACCTTCCAATAAGCATTTTCCTTGAATTTCCTTGAACCAATAGGAACAACCGTTCCTGTTATGGGACTTTCAAATGTTTAGGACACTGGCAAGATGTGCTGATTTGTTTCGTGAATTCGTCATAACAAACTACACAATTGCATGCTGCAATGTCAAACAAAGAGTTCAAGCTACTCAAGAAGGTGGCTTGACGTGTTGAACTTGACTTAGAACGACATAGTTCTGAACCAGTGAACATTAGTGTTTTGACACATTTCAAGACAGATGGAGAGTGAAGTGTTGGAATGGAAGCCTTGTTCCAGAGATTAACGACAGCCTCTGACACAGCTTTTTGATTGTCTTTGTGTCATTCTGTCTTGTTTTGATGTGCAAAAGTGCTGTGCAACTTGTGCATTTGTCGGCAACATATTGGAAGGAAGTCAACTAGCATGCATGCCAAATATAGCAATATAGCATGCCATGTAATGCTTCTTGTTCTCATGTCGAAACCACACTTTCCAAAATTTATACCATCAATTATTAAGCGGTATACAGTAAAACAAAAAGGCAATCAAATTACAGACGAAAGTTAGGTAGATAAAAAAATTGTTTGCCAAAAATAGCGAGCAGTAACAAGTCTGATAAATACTACAATTTTAGGGTAAAAAATGGGGCGTTTGCGATAGCGCAACTACCATTTTAGACATTATTTCTTTCTTTAGAGCTCAATTCTCAAATAATTACCAAGTTCCGTAAAGAAATTCCAAAAAATTTTATGTTTCAACCCGCCCTAATATATATATATATGACATTGTCCCCCTAATATATGGAATGTGCCCATTCATTTCTGAGTCAAATAGTGAAAACCTTTTGAAAATCTGTTCGCATTTGCCAAAGTTATGTACAAATATACTGTACAGTGGCATGTTTTTATTGATATAGTGTAGACTGATTGTCTTTTTGCAGACGGTTATCATTTTCTGAATGATTGCATTTGCCAACGAAATTCAATACAGGACGAAATTATCGAACAAGAAGCTGTTTCGGAAGTACAGAGTATGAGCAGTCTATAATTATATAATTAATCAGTCATTAATTAATTATCATTGTAATATAGTGCGTCAGAGATGCATTTAGTTCAGAGTCTTATATCGTGTAACCAACCAAAATGAAGTTAAACTGAGATGGAAAGAACACTTTGAAGAGTTACAGTATATAACACCCAGAACAAGACAGATCCAGATGTACTTCTCATCATTCATCGATTCTTTTCTAAACTTCGAATCACAAATCTTCCAACTTTCAAAAGCCTGCTACGCCCATATTCGTGACCATCGCCGCCTACGTCCTTGTCTTGATACAACAACTGTCTCCACAATCGCCACCTCCATAGTTCACTCCAAATTAGATTACTGTAACTCCCTCTACTACAACCTTCCCAAGGCCCCCATCAATAAATTGCAATCAATTAAAAATGCACTAGCCCGTGCTGTTACTAATATTCATCTAACTTCTCCCATATTTCACCCATACTAAAATCATTGCACTGGCTTAAAATAACTGAACGTATCCAATAAAAGATAATAACACTTACATATAGGCCTAGCTCACTTCAGTCATCAAAACCTGTCTACCTTAGAGCACTACTAACACGTCAGCCTCCCCGACCCACACGATCGTCATCTCATCGCACTCTTTCACGCCCGCTGAATCAGTCATCCTTGAAAATTTGCAACCGTGCCTTCTCATACGCCACACCTGAACTTTGGAACTATCTCCCAGCTTCCCTCCGCAAACTTGGACACTTTCAAACAATAAAATCTGAATCATCACTTCCTGTAATTCCTGCATTATCTCCTCAAGTCTTCAGGTCTAAGCTTAAATCCTTCCTTTTTCTGAAATCATTTCTTCCATAGCTGTGACAACCTACAGTAGCCTCACTGCCCTTTGGATATTGACTATTGCCTGGCTGATCTTTTACCTTTCCCATAACTATTTTAAGAAAGGCTGAGCGCCTACGAATAAGCAGCTACTGTTGTGCTGCTTTCCAAAGCGCTATATAAATCTACAAGATTTTACTTACTTTTTTACTAGTCAAAATACCTAGAATGAGCCAAGAGAAATCTGCAGAAGACTTCCTTAAAACAGACATAGAACAGGCAATAAAAGAACTAAAAAGAAATAAAGCACAAGGAATTGACCCAGCAGAACTAACAAAGGGCAAATGAGACACAATGGTGACACAATTTCATGCGCTACTGAATAACATATACTACTCAGACACTGGGCCAGAAGACTGGAGTAGAGGACTTATTACACCTATATAGGCCTACAAGAGAAAAGGAGATAATTGGACTGCGAAAATTGCACTCTTGAGCATCTCAGAAAAGGTCCTATCTAAAGTACTCCATAGGGGAATAGGTGCATATGTGGAATAGGTACTTGGATAGGAAAGCAGGATTTCGACCAGGAAGAAGCACAATTGACCAACTATTTTCTATTAGACAAATCTTGGAATTATATTGAAACTAACAATACCTCCTACATTAACGTTATTAACTGCAAACAAGCTTTTGATTCAGTGTGGCATGATGGGCTGTGGCAGGCAATGAGATATTTCGAAATCGAATAAAATCAAACCTACTCCAAAATTTTAATGGATCACAGAAAAAAGAGAACGTAGTGAGGTTGCACATGACCTAACAGAATGGTTCAAGGCAGAAATAGGAACAAGACAGGGATGTATTCATTAGCCAACGTTGTTTATCATGATTCTTGAGGCCATATACAAATAGCAGCCAAAGACTTAAACATTGGTGAAAAGTGCAATGGAGAAAATATTTCTAATCTAAAGTTTGCAGATGACGTCATCTAGCTTGCTTGCCGAGTTCTCGAAAGATCGACAAAACTGACAGACAAAGTCAGTATTAACTCTAGAAAGCACAGAAATTGAACAGGTCAAAAAAGTTTCATTTTTGCATACGTAAGAGGACACATAACATGAAATGGAAGCCACCAAAAAGACATCAAACAAAAAATAACAAAAGGACTACAAACAATGGGAAGATTGAAATGCTTCTGGAACTCTAAAGAAATTAAAATGAGCACCAAAGTCCAAATCTACAATACTGTTGTCATTCCACAAATACTATATGGATCTGAAACCTGGGTCACAAAAAGAGAAGATGAAAGAAGACTATTCGTTGCAGAAATGAGCTGTCTAAGAAGAATCTTGGAGTTATCAGACTTCAAAAACTTCGAAATGAAGATATATGGCAGCGAATAGGGATAAAGAATACCATAATGGACAAACTCAGAAAAAGAGGGCTAACATGGTATGGACATGTAAACAGGATGGAAGGCTCGAGACTTCCCAAAAAGGCACTCTACACATACAAGGAAGGCAAAAAAGGAAGAGGCAGACCCAGAAAAATGGATAGACAATATAAAAGAAGATTTCAAAGAAAGACAACTGACAATTGTAGAAGTCGGAAAACTAACATATGACAAAAAGCCTGAAAATGTTTTCTTTCTAGATATTGTCACTAATGAGTTGGCAGAGAGCAATAATTATGATGATGATGATGCTCAGTTGCTAAATTATACTAGGGTAGAAAAAATTGATTGCTATTTCATTCGTGAATATTTTGATTAGTTTAATGTATAAATATTATGGAAGACTCGAGACTTTCTCAAAGAAGCACTCTACCCATGCAAGAAAGGTTAAAAAAAGAGGCAAGTCCAGAAAATAAGTCAACAACATAAAAGAAGATCTAAAAGAAAAACAGCTGACAATTGCAGAACGGAAGAAAACTAGCATCGCACAGAAAAGCCTTGAAATGTTTTCTGGCTGGCTATTGCCACTAATGAGTTGGCAGAGAGCAATAATGATGATGATGATGATGATGATGATGATGATGATGATGATGATGATGATGATGACGATGATATTGCGTTTCTTAATAAAATACCACGTTATTAAGATTATTACTATTACAGGTGTTCTGATATTGCCAAGCGGATCCAAATTAAGGATTCTAATTCCCTGTATACTTGTTTTAGCCGGAATGCTGCTTTTTTCTGGAACTGCTCAGACTTGTCCTTGTTTTGGGTTAATCCACGGGTTGGGTTGGGTTTGGTTCAGATTATAAAAACGTTAATGGGTTGGGTTTTGTGAGTCTATACCTATTAGCCATGTTAAATATAGGCTTTCTGTTTACTGCTTTGACAATAGCTATAGATTCTTGTATTATGTCATATCGAATGAATCGCACCTAATGGCGCCATGTACGTTGGCCTAGATTCCATCGTAGACAGCGCATTAAATAGTCTGTACATAAGGTAAAGGTCAAGTTTATCCATAGGCTCTGTGTCCGTAGGTGCCGATGCTGATCCCCGGTTTCATGACCATCAGCCCATAGGTGGCTAAGCCATTTATCAGCGGACGGTGGCCAGTCATTCCGCCGATCCTATGTTGCCATTGCTGATCATTTTACCACCACGTAAAAGGCTGGGTCGACCTTTAGGGCTCCTGCGGGACTCAAAACCGCGACCTCCTGCTCCATCATCCAACGTTGTTAACATACCAGACCATAAAATTGCAGATTCAGCAAATCGCGTAGATGACTGTTGTTAACTTGTCTGAACATATTTCTTACGCCAGCAGCGGCTAGTTGGCAATATGCACAATAGTAAGATCTTTTCACATAGTTTATGATTTTTGGTGTTAGGCCTATAATTCAGTGCTTTATACAATCGAAATGGCAATGGCAAGTGCTGTCGAGCGTACAGTATTATTGCGGTAGTGAGTATACATAAAAACTTTCGCTATGTGCTTGAAATAAGTTCATATTGAAAACTTTTGGTTACGTGAAAATTAGACGTTGGGCGTTTATCAGAACTCGGCCTGAATATATGAATAATTTAAAAACTGCGACGGTGCTTTCATGTTTTCGTCGGGTAGGGTCGGGATGCGTTGGGTTGGGTTAGCGGACAGGGTTTCATTTGGGTTGCGTTGGAAAGTTGGTGGGTTGGGTTTAGGTTCAGAAAACCGACCCATGAACAACTCTGGAACTGCTAGTAGGCCCTATTTAGATTCTAGATAACATCGCAATGATTTTCTGAAAACTTACCAGTCGACCATTACCAGCATTACTGTACATAAGCATACCTATAATGAAGTAGGCCTATGACAAAATCACTTTGATCAGGATGCAGATTAACCTTTTAACTGGCACACTCAGCAGGAAATTGATTTTCTTTGAAACAATGTTATATTTCTACCTCTTAATTAATATGAGTCTAGAACAAAATAAAATAAGAAGAATTTTAAAGCCTTTTCTACATATGCCAAAGCATCATGTTCCTATATAATAGTATACAGGATCATTACCAACAAACGATATCATTTTTCGCAATGTGTTCATTAACAGAAACTATTTGAAAGAGTACTTGATTAACTAAAAAATTAGACACCAATTAGTGTTCAACAGTTGTTATTTGTTATAATCTGCAAAGCAAGCTTTTCCTTTGTCAGTATGCAGGCGTACTTTGCAGATACTATACATCACAATAGTGTTTTTCATGCATACACGAAAACTGCCTTACTGTTGTACCCATTCGTTCATGCTGCAACTCCTTCGCCTTTCCAACATCCAATGGAAGGTTTGCCACTTGCTGAGTGCGCAGTGTTGTATAGGTAAGAGATGTGCCCTCAGTGGCGACTCCAGGATTTGTCAAGTGGGGTGGGTGGGTAGAGTTGGGGTGACAACTTTTATGCATGGGCAACAATTTTTCATAAATCAGCACACACATGAATAATATAGCCATCGATGGGGGACCATTAGAGCCCCCATGAGGAGCAGCCTTTGTGTGCCCTTGAATAGACACAATGCATTCGCTCGTATGAATGACAAATGATCCATTTCATCATCATGTAGGATGAGAGTGTAATCTCGAAACTGCAACTGCTGAGACATTGACATTGTTCGCAAACAGTGGCCACGTCATTTTTCTACCACTTGAACACGATCTATAGCTACTGAGCAATCTCTTTCCAATAGATCAACGCCCCTACTCCTTCGTTGCATCGCCTGATTATAAACGGTTGTTCCTCAGCAACATTGGCGGTTCCCTTCACACGACAATTTGCAGTGTGCAAAGAACTGGGAATCAAACTGTTGGCTACACAGACTGCAGAATTGTCATGCCACTTGGCCACATAGACTGTTCCATCAAATCGGCAGTTAAAATGACCTCTGTTGTCTGTCAAAGTGTTTTGAAATTTCGTATTTGCACCACCAATCATAATTTAGTGATCTGTCTCTGTTGCTACAAAATCTTTTTCAGCTAACGATGTAATCAGGGCATGACTTGTAAAAAAATTATAAAAATAGATGATGGTTCTTATCAGTTGAGTGCTTTCCAATCACATTTATCATGCAATTTACCACCACTCTTGACCCAAGTAAGTAAGTAAGTAAGTAAGTAAGTAAGTAAAATCTCGTAAACTTCTACAGCGCCCCGGAAAGCAGCACAGCAGTAGCTGCTTATTCTTATGCGCTTAATCTTTCTTGAAATAGCTTTAGGTAGAGTGGTTTGTCGGTCGGGCAAAGGTCAGTGTATCCATGAGGCAGCGGGTCAGGTTGTTATTGCTATGGGGGAAATGACTTTTCGAATAGGAAGGTTTTAAGTTTAGACCTAAAGGCTTGAGGAGACAGTGAAGGAATTAAAGGAAATGAGGATTCGGAGCTTATTGTTTGACCATGTCGTAGGCTGCGGAGGGAGGCTGGAATTGAGTTCCAAAGTTCTGGTGCGGCGTATGAGAAAGCGCGGTTGCAGATTTTGAGTGATGACTGATTTAACGGGCGTGAAAGTGTGAGATGAGATGATGATCGTGTAGGTCGGGGAGGCTGAGGCGTTAAGAGTTTACGAAGGTAAACCGGTTTTGACGAATGAAGTGAACTGTAAGTAATCGTTATTATCTTGTACTGGATACGTTCGGATATTTTAAGCCAGTGTAGTGACTTCAGGATGGGTGAAATATGGCAGAACTTTGGTGATTTGGTTACTGCTCGGGCTAGTGCATTTTGAATTGATTGTAATTTGTTGATGGAGGTCTTTGGGAGGTTATAGTAAAGGGAGTTGCAGTAATCCAGTTTGGAATGGACTATTGAAGTGGCGATTGTGGATGCAGTTTTGGTGTCAAGGCAAGGACGGAGGCGACGTAGATCGCGAATATGGGCATAGCAGGATTTCGATAGTTGGGAGATCTGTGATTCTAAATTTAGGGATGAATCAATTTTGAAACCAAGATTTTTTGCAGTTGGAGCGGGGGTTATTGTGGTATCTGGAGTCAGGACTAGCTTGGGACTGTCTATTTTTTAACTTGTTGGGGTAGACCTATTAAGAGGAATTCTGTCTTGGATGGATTAAGAGCAAAGAGGTTAGATGACATCCATGACGAAATACAGTGATGGGCAACTAGTTAACTAATTAGTTGCTAACTAAAAGTTTAACTACTTCTTTTTAGTTAGCTTCATAGTTTAATTAAATATAAATAGTTTAGTTAAAATGATAGTTTAACTAAAAAAATTTAGTTAATAACTAAATAGTTTAACTAAAAAATTTTAGTTGGTGATCCGAAATTACAGTACCTTTTTATCTATTTCTGGGTAATTTTTTCATGACAACGATAACACCATATATCACTGATCTTGGTCAGAGACCAGTGTATTTTTACTTACTTACGATCTTTGATCTCGTTGGTAAGCGGGAAATGCTTTTATATGAAGTCGTTTATCTTTAGTTGAAATTATATACAATATTGAATTACATCCATTGATTACATCATAAGTAGCGTTTTCTAGAAACGGAAAAGTGAAAAATGAGTTAGTAAACATGTGTTGCGAAGAAGTCAAATTGAAGTTAAAGGACTCATAATGACTGCAAGAATTTCAGTGCCACGTGCCGCTTTTGCCGACCAAAAGTAAAGCGATGAGACTCTTGACAAACTTGTGTTCCTGCAGTCTAGACTAAGACTTAAATAGACAATCAATGATTAATTAATTCAATGGTCCATTGACTGACGTGTTGATGCTGCCAGCATCGTCTATGTTTTGAATTGTTTTCATGAACACATATTTGATACATGAAAAATAGTTGTAAAATTAGTTGCAAAAAGTTTAACTAATTTTTTTTAGTTTAGTTAACTATTTTAGAAAGTTAGTTAGCAACTAAAAGTTTAACTACTTATTTTTAGTTGAAATTTAGTTAAAGTTTAACTAATATTTTTTAGTTAGTTGCCCATCACTGACGAAATAGATGAGAATGCTGATTCAAGCAAAGTAATTGATGTGTCAAATGAGGATGGCGAAAAGGACAGGAATAACTGAGTGTCGTCGGCATAGAGTTGGTGATTCAAGTTGAGGGAATTGATTAAGGATGATAGTGGTGTGGTATAGAGACTGAACAATACAGGCCCTAGGACGGATCCTTGGGGCACTCCGAAGTTTACACTATGAGATGATGAGGTTTGTTTGAGACACGAAACTTGGAAGGAACGAGACTTGAGGTCAGATTTGAACCAGTGATGAGCTTTGTTGGATATGCCGAACCAGAGGGAGATTCGTTCGAGTAGAATATTGTGATCGATAGTGTTGAATGCGGCAGAAAGGTCGAGGAGGCAAAGACCAGTGACTTGTCGGAGACCGATAGCAGTTAAGAGTCTGTCGTAAATGTAGGCCAGATGTGCACTGGTTACAACCTAAGGGCCAGCGTACAGTTTAACGTTTCAATGTTGGCCACGTTGCAATGTTCCTATATAGGAACATGACTTTTCAAAATAAATTTTTCTGTTTTTTCTTTCGCGTATTATAGCAGCTATGCAATAGAAACTTATGGACATTTCTTCATAATTGTTTGTTACATATATCAATTATTTTGTTCTGCGGATACAGTGGCGTAGCAATATGCTCGGGGGCCCTTGGCGAAAAACGGGTGGGGGGGGTCCTTTCCAGAGACGATGTAACAAGTTTGCGAAAATCTTTACAACCTTTTTTCTTTTTTTGGCTTGTCAGTTTTGTTGACGACCTTTTTTGCTTGACGACTTTATAACTTTGTAAAAAAAATTTTTTTGCTCGGGTCGGGGGCCCTTTGCAGGTCGGGGGGGCCTTGGCATTTGGCCAGGTCGTCCATATGGCTGCTATGCCTCTGTGCGGATATGACTTTATTTAGAATTTACTTATTTGGAATCTTTATATTTAGCGGAATACAACTTAGCAGACGAAAATGTATTGCCAATGGGAAATGATGGTAATGGAATCCACAATAGGCCTAATAAAGTGAGTAAACAAATCTTTTGTTGCAATTCTTATTAAAAAAGAAGACTAAATAAAATGAGATTGTCTATTATGTAAGTTAAAGTAAATTTTGGATGAAATAAGTAACAAAGGAAGTGTTGATGTCCGTATTTCTCACTTTAATAGTTTACTGTATATTTTTATTTGCACATTTTTTGGATTGCTCCTGTCAGATAAGGCTCCTATTGCTGTTGATTATCATCTTTACGTCGTTCATGAAAACATGTATGAAAGATCCGTAGTTATAATGTAGATCCGTAAGCAAGGTTCTTTGTTACTTATCTTCCTATTAAATTTTCGGGGAGCCGTTGCCTCAAAACTACTAAATACATTATTGGCCTAATCTGTTTAGAACTGTAGGTATGAGACGAACTTGATTCAAACATTTAGCACAATTTTCATTGTTTCTTAGTTCCTAAGATGCTTGCGAACAATATTTTCGTATTTTCCTCTATCAATTGAATGCATATGAAAAATAATTAATTTTTGTCCCAGCCTTTCATAAAACTCTGCAAGACACGAAATTAAAAATATTTTTGACAAGAGTGAATTGTGCGCCGAAAAGGCATGCATTAATGCAGCTGAACAAGCATTTAGCCATATCGATGACATGAAGAAGTGACTTATAAATGTTTTGTAGTACTATGGATCAGACGGTACAGAGTACATGGAGATGAATGAAGTTTGTGCTGAATGTTCTAGCAAGGTTTCAATCATTCATCCGTCGATCTACGAATCAATTACGTACGCTAAAATTGATCACAGCATGACGCCAGAGGAGCTACAGAAAGACACAGCATAACAAAACGTTCAAGTCATCCCATTTATTACCCTTGTGCCAGTGTAGACATTAACAGTGTAATTCCAGAAAAAAGTAAATCTACACCAGCGTTGTCCAACCTTCATTCTATTGCGGGCCGCACACAAATGCTTAGACCCTTGGCGGGCCAAGCAAGTTGTAGCCAGGGTGCGATTTGTGACCTGGAGCAGTGAGGGGATATGTCGAGCTTGAGGGGGATGTAGTTGTTTGGAAAGTGTAGCAGTGCTTATACCACATGTAGTCGTATATTATACGACTACATGTGGTATAAGACTAAGTATTAGCCAAGAAATAAAAACACTTCGGTGGTAACTGCTATAAACAGCTATATTGCTAAATATTATCCTTTTAACATAGGCCTAGTATTCCAGTTAAAAATGAGTAGTAAATAAGTAAGTAAGTAAGTAAAAAAGCCTAATTAACACTATACGTACAAGACAAAAGAAGCGGATAGGTCATGTTCTGAGAGAAGAATCAAACCTACTAAGAGAAGTACTAGAAGGAAAGATGAATGGGAAATCACAGAAAGGGCGACCAAGAACATCGATGCTGGAGTGGATGTTCGACACTACGGGGAAAAACAAGTATTCAGCCCTGAAGATAAAAGCTCAAGATAGAGAGGAGTGGCGACGCTGGAGTATGGAACCTGTCTTTGGACAGAGCACCTGAAGAAGAAGAAGTAAGTAAGTAAGTAAGTAAGTATTCTACTGACTCGGTGTCTTAGTTAGACTTAGTAAGACTAGTGACAGTCATTTGATTGATTTTGATTCTGTTCAATTTCAATCTAATGATCCATTCTATTCTATTGGATGAAGACTTTCTAATCTAGTGCGAGCACTGCGGAAAAGGGTTTTCTCCAGGACCGTACGAAGTGGGGCTGCTAGGGGTGCAGCTGTGCCACCCCCTAGAAAAATTTAGGGGGATGCAGCGCACCCCCTTGAAAGAAGATGGTCTGCGCCCTGTCTGCACCCTCTTTTCAGGGGTGCAGACAGGATACAGCCCTGAAAAAGATATGTAGACGACCTTTTTTGATTGTCAAGGTATTTTTAGATAAAAATGGGTATCGACGACCTTTTTATGCTTGTCAAGGCATATTTAGTTTTTAAAAAGTTATCGACGACCTTTTTCTTGTTTTTCTTTCTTGCCTGTGAAGGGTTTTCCAGAGACAACTTTTGTCTTGAGAAAATCTGCACCCCTGCTGAAAATTCGTTCCGAAGGGCCTGGTTTTTTCTAACAACGCCATCAATGTCAATATCAATGCTTGTGGCGCCAAGTAGAATACAAGAAACGAGTGTTAATACGTTAGCACACTGCTCAAAACGGCGAAAAATTTGAACTGAGCGAGAACGAGACTTGCAGCGAGATGACAAATGTAAGTAAGTTAGTAATACGTAGCAAATAAGTAAGTTTAATAACCGCCGTCACTGTGGAGAGTGGATAAGTAAGCATTTTGGTAACGTCCTAGTATAGTCCTATAAAATAACGGTAATAACCGGCCCTCTAGATAAATTTGTTATATTCCCAAACTCGGTGGCGGGCCAGATGAAACTGGCCCGCGGGCCGGATCCGGCCCGCGGGTCGCCAGTTGGACAACCCTGATCTACACCATGAAACAAAGAGAAATCATTTATGAATTATGTTTATCTTATGTTATCTGCGTTTGCGAATGAAGATTTATATATGTTACAGTCAAAACGTGTAAATAGTCATTACACAAAATGACTAAAAGTTTCAGTCATTGCGTGTAATGCCCCATAGGGTCAGTCGTTTCATGCAATGACTAAAATAACCAGTCATTTCATGCAATGACTAAGTTTTCCAATGATTTATTTCACACTTTTTCCAATGACTTTTTTCCAATGATTTATTTCACACTTTGGCTGACCACTATATGATCCGATTTTCAAACTTTTTGATTTATTTTATTCCACTGGCATTCTCCTACAACTCGTCTGTTCAGTGGCTGAATACAGACTCTGAAATTCACTCCTAGCTTATGCATTACTTTAGTCCAAGACCGAAAACATGTCTCCGCGGTCTATCTCATTATCCGGAACCAATCAACAGAGAACTGACCGAATGGAATTCGACAAATGAACCTTAAAGATTATGGCAAAATATTTCATCTCAAACAATCCGCGACTGTTTAGAGCAACGGCACGATGGAAGCTATTGAACATGAGTTGATTTGTGTAATTAAGATTTAACATACCAATGTAATAGAGATAAATTAAAGATATTGCTTTGCATGCTTGATTAAGCCTACCAGCCGTTATTATTTTTTAATTTTCATTGCGCAATAGGCCCTAATTGTTGCAAGATCTTGTGCGAGCTCAATGACTAAAATAGGCTACGTAGCAGTGATATTTTACTGAACGGTAACGAAAATTAGAACTGAAATCAAAGGAATCCGTTAACGAAAACGAGAATTAAAATTAGGAATTTTTCAAAAAACGGTAACTGAAATAGAAATGAAATCACCCAATAAAAATAGAAATTGGAACTGAAATAGAAATATTTTTATTAACTGAATTTAACAACCCGTCGTTAAAAATGGCCTCAATTTGCTTAGGTTGTGTGATATTTGGAGCGCCATATAATATGGCTGCCCGTGAGTCTTTCTGTGTGTGTGTTTGTGTGTGTGTCCAAAGTTCAGCGTCATGCGACCATGGGTGATATGCCAGCCGTTGCTCTGAGTCATTCCTACCCCACACACATACAGTCAACTATGTGCCTGTCTGGGAGGGGGTGACTCGGTCACCACTGAGCTATCACATGCTAGTCACGAGACGGCACATGGGCCTCTCCCTTGATAACCACCATTTCGGTGTCTCTATCAGAAAACTTAAGCGCGTGCTGCTTCGTTAATTTAACGTCGGCGTTAACTTAATTGCAACAATCAATTGTTACAATATGAGTCTAGCTAAACTGTTGGCTGGAAGAAAGCGAGATAGCCCAGTTTGGGATTATTTTATGAATGACGAGAAAGCGGACAAATCTCTTTGTCACGTTCAAGTTGATCAAAGCAGCGACGGAATTTGTGGAGTGAAGCTGTCGGGGGGGAATTCGAGCAACCTGGTTGCACATTTACAGCGTTTACATAAAGATGTTTATGCACTTTGTACGGAAAAGGAAAAACAGCGACAAGTATCGAAAACTGCTAGGCTATTCCATTAAAGCGCAAGGCCTCGGGTGATAACCATGGCATTTGCAATCACACCATCAGTGAATGCTTCCAGCGTCGAATTATATCATGGCCAAGAGATTCAATCGAGAACCGTCAGCGCTAGGACAGTGTGATAGGCATATGTTAGTGGCCACGGGCTATCCAGTAACAATGCTAGATCAGCCTTCTTTTCTTCACATGATTCACACTTTGGATGCAAAGATCAATGGCGGCTCCAGGATTTGGCAAGTGGGGGGGGGCCGTTGGGGTGGCAACTCCTAATCATGGGGGCAACCATTTGTTGTTTAATATATGTAGCATTAAGTATAGGGTCCCAACAGGGCGCCACTGATGGGGGCCAGGCACTCAATAGGGGGCACGGGTCCCCCTGGTCCCCCCGGTGGAGCCGCCACTGGCAAAGATCAATCTTCTTCTACAAAACCTGATGTCAATTATTAGAAGTAAAATTAGAAATTAAACTGAAAATATTTAAACTAGAACTGAAATTATTTTAGAACTGAAATTAGAACTGAAATAGGAATTATTTCTTGAAGTATAACTGAAATAGAAATGAAAGTTAGACCTGAAATAAGAATGACAATTAAAATTAACAATTATTTTTAGAACTGAAATATCACTGCTACGTAGGTCAGAAATATTCAGTTGAAACAGTTGAAAACGTGTTTGATACACACACACACACATATATATACATATACATATATATATATATAATATTATATATATATATATTATATATATATATATATATATATATATATATATATATATATATATGAGTGTGACAAAAAGTCGTTGCTATAGCCATTCAATACTAAAAGATGCTCTTTGATCTACTGATCAAGAAAAACCCCTATTTCAATATATTATTTTTATGTCTAGGGGTCCCAACTTTGAAAAAAACTGCTTTATGAATAATATGTATATTGCATATTTCATTGCAAAGCAATGGCTTCTTAACAATAACTGCATTAACATAGTTGCTGGGATATTATAAACTGTTCTGTTGAATCTTTTGATAGTTTGTGATTAAATTTGGTAAACATAGGTGTTTAGTGTTTACTATTAAAACAATACAGACTTTTCTACAATATCCTTCATAAAGTGATCCACTTCTTGGCACGCTAGTGGGTTCTGCTTTCCTCTCATGCCCATAGCAACCATTGTATTTATGATTTCTAATAATGATCATTAAGTGGTTTTAGAGGTGAATTGTAGTTAAATTATGGCAAGCTTTAGAACAGTGGTACTCAACCCTCAGTGCTGGTAATAATGGTACTCAGGCCATAAAGGGCAAAGACTGTTCCGGTTTCGTGCGCGGAATTCCATCTTCAGTCGGTTCCCGTCAAGTTCGGCGATGGATTACTGTCTCGCAGATGACCGCCCTCAAGGATTCGCCGCCTGATTTTCGCCACGCGGAGAATTTTTCCCAGCATCCATGCGGTCCTTCAACATCCTTTCTGCGTTTTCGCTGACTCTTCGACGGAACGTCTTCTTGCGGAAGACCGCCTTCTGAAGGGTTCACTGCCCGATTTCAACACGGCAGCGAACTCTTTTGTGCCATCTGAGCGGACTTTCCCTCAAGACAAACAATCTTCCGTTCCATGTCGATTTGTCAGCGTTGTTGACAGCGCCTTTGACTTTGGCCTTCGCCATGCTACGGCGCTATAGAAGTTGTCCAGAACCATAACCATAACCCTTGGTCCGCGCGCGCGGACCACAAGTGGTCCGCAAGACGGGGTCTAGTGGGCCGCGGCGAAGTCTGAAAAAACGTAAATAAAAATTAGACATATTAATTTTCCATGTGAAAAATCTGAAAAGCGAGACGATCAAAACAAGGTCATCAGCACAAAAAGGTTATCGGCACATTTCGTGTGTATTCTGTGCATTTTCTACGTGAAAAAGCATGACAAGCAAAAAATAACAAAAGGTCATCACCGCCTTTTTGGAGCAGATGACTGCTCAATTTAGCAGGTGGTCCGCGAGAAATTTTTGAACTTCAAAAGAGGTCCGCTAGGCAAAGAGGATTGAGAACCACTGCTCTAGAACATGAAGTAACAGTTGACATTCAGTATTTGGGTTTCCAAAGAATTAGCCAAAATTCCCCAAAATGTGCTGCCAACGTGTGAAGATATTCTAAGAGCGTGTTATTTTTAACAGCAAAAAGAGACATAAGACTGTTAATGATGTTGTAAAAACTTTTGCATCTGAAGTGATTGAGATATATAATAAGGCCAGCATACCTAGTACCTACTATTGCATTTGTCAGCATAGTGAAAACAGTGAAAAGGCTATTTGAAAAATCGAATGATCTGCAGAAATATCCTGAATCAAAAAGAACGTCTAAGTCATATCAAGAAGCCCTGTAAAGTTTTTGAATTCTGATATTTGTACATGTAAATATGTTGATGCTGGAATTATTGACAAAAAAGATTGTAAATGTTCTCTTCAATGTAAGATTTCTGCAATTGAGTGGAATTTCTGGTTTGATAAAAAAACTACCTGAAAACTGGATATTGAAAAATTGATCCTGTTACATCAAGTAGGCTGCAATAACTGGAAGGCAGAAAATTAAAATTAACAAAAGTTGAAACCAAAACAGAAAAAGAAATGGGAGAAAGTAGTACTGCTTTAGAAGAGTTTGAAATGAATTACAATTCAGAAAACAGTCCAAATGACCTTTGCAGTGATGTCAGTTAAACGGGTAACACTGGTCAACAAATTTTATGCAAGTTTTTGTTTCCTCTAGAAATTTTGGTGAAAGTAATAGATTTTGACTTGCTGAACACAAATATGTAATTAGAATTTCTGTATCACGTAAGGTTTTTAAGATATCGACAATTTAGCATTTAGTATTGTAACGTCTTCTGCAACATAATCCTACAGAAGGATCTAGGCAATAATGACAAGACATGAGAAAATTAGAAATGTTTTGCTGTAGATTTTCGTTTGTAGTCACTGTCCTGTGCTTCACGTATCAGTGACCAACAGTAGTCTCCGAGCATAGACGGACTCCACTTTCCCTGGTAGCGTTTCTCGATGCTGGCAATGTCTTTGTGGTTCTCAGTGGTTCTCACACAGGGCAGTCCCTACTGAACCACTTTAAACCTTGTTATATTATATTATATTAAATCTTTCACCATATTCATCACTGACGGCGCCGAGATTGTCCGGGAAGAAGTCCAAGTGAGAATGAAGGAAGTGTATCTTCAGTGACATGTTGCATTTCATTGCCTTGTAAGCTTGTAGCAGATTTCCAACTTGTTCAACATAGTTTGGCGCCTTGTAGTTGCCCAGAAAGTTAGCAACAACATCCCTGAAGGCTGTCCAGGCAACATGCTCGGCACCCTGCAGAAGGCCCTCAAAGTGACCGTCCTTGAGCATTAGGGTGGAGTGAAAAAAACTTTTGTTGGAATTTTTAATTCCAATAGTGATCAAAAGTTGCCTATGATAGTGCACAAGTACTGCAAGAAATTTGGCAGTCACATGTTGACGTCTTCTGCCCTCTACCGGACGATTTAAAGACGCCATATTGATTTTTTGAAATTTTAAGCCATTTTCGGTTGCAACATTTCATATTGACATTACATAAGTCTATTTTTACTACTGTGCATTAGCCAAGATTTTGCAAATATACGTCGCGCACGACTACAGTGGCCTAGTTGAAGACGACGCCCTGCTAATTATTGTTTTTATCAGTAAATGCGGAATTATTATGGCTGAAAGTAGTCGGAGAAAAGCGCCGGACTGTCCAATATTTGCAGTTTCAAGCTGCAGAAAGATATGGAATATCTAATAGAGCTGCAGCAGACATTGCATCAAGCATACTTACAGACTTTGAAATGGTAACACCTGGCGATAAATCTGAAGTTATTGACCGATCAAAACTTCGAAGAGAAAGAAAACAGCTGCGTGAAGATCGCGTAGTCTGCAAGCAGAACCACGAATCTTCGTGGTTTGTACTTTGATGGCAGAAAAGACAAGACCCTAATGCAGAAAGAGGTTGGAGGTAAGCTGCATCGCAGGACTGTTTTTGAAGAGCACACAGTGCTGATTGAAGAACCCAACTCAAACTATCTGGGACATATTGCTCCAGTGTGTGGCAATGCTGCGTGTATGCAGAAGGGCATATCAGATTTCTTAGAAGAAAGAAAGATAAGCATCCATTCGTTGGCAGCCATAGGTTGCGATGGAACGACAGTTAACACGGGACATAAGGGTGGTATCATCCGACTGTTAGAAGTACATCTGAAGCGTCCACTACACTGGTTCATATGCCTATTGCATGGCAATGAGCTGCCACTACGTCACCTGTTCGAGTATCTTGACGGCAGTACAACAGGACCACGCAGTTTTTCAGGCCCACTTGGACAACAACTTCAACGATGTGAGAATATGCCAATAGTTCAGTTCAATGAATTTGAATGCGATTTACAAGTGCTACCTGACTCTGTTTTGCAGGATCTCAGCACAGATCAGAGATACTTGTACGACATGTGTCGAGCTCTCAAAAGTGGTTCGTGCGATGAGGCACTGTTGAATCAAATTCCGGGAAAACTCGTAATGTCTCGTTGGTTGACTCTAGCTAACAGAGTACTACGTCTGTACATAGCCACCAAGGAACCAAGCAAGTCTCTCTCGACAATCACAGAGTACGTATTGAAGGTCTACGCCCCTGTTTGGTTTGCAGTAAAGTGCAAGCCGTCCTGCAACGATGGTGCAAAGCATCCGTGGATGCTCGTTAACAAATCGCGATATTTGCCTGATGATTTGAAGTCTATAGTCGATCCGGTCATTGAGAGAAGCGCATTCTATGCTCATCCTGAAAATTTACTTCTCTCAATGATCATGGATGAGCGAAAAGCAATTCGAGAATTGGGACTGAGATGGATAATGAAGGCTCGATCGTGCAAGAAGCCAGGAGTTCGCATATTTCAACCTCCTAGTCTGCGATTTAATGCATCCGATTATACGGAATTAATTGATTGAGTCATGTGAAGTTACTGAGCCGTCTCTAACGAAGATCATAAGTGATGACGAACTGGACCAGTTGTTGTTCAACAATTCCGACAAATCAGCAATTGAATTCCCTCGCTTTTCTTGCCATACTCAAGCAGTCGAGAGGTCTGTTAAGGCCGTTACAGAGTCAGCATTGACGGTTGTTGGACAACTAGCAAGAGACGGATTAGTCCGAGCAAAATTTGAATCTGGAATTACAATGTCCGCATTCACAACAAAGCGTGATTTCGTTACTAAACAATTTCATTTCCAATGCAAATTAATGTGAATATTCTGAATATAAGTTTGGTCCAGCGCTATCTGTGATTACAGTGAATAGACCACACCAATTTACAAAGCTGAAGTATTACAATAAGTATTAATGTTGTTCAGTGTTCACGTTCACTCTTGGTAGATATATAAAAAATTCTTACTTTCGCATATTAATAATGTAACTGACTCGGTAGTGGGTAGAAGATGTATACATATCAAGCTCATATTTGTCACTTTTTATCTATATGTTGTTATGCAACTTTTATTAGGTATTGGATTCCTTAATTACAATTTTTATATTTTTCTCAATACTTTCACTACATCCGTCTTTAAATCGTCCGGTAGAGGGCAGAAGACGTCAACATGACACTGCCAAATTTCTTGCAGTACTTGTGCGCTATCATAAGCAACTATTGATCACTATTGGAATTAAAAATTCCCAAAAAAGTTTTTTTCACTCCACCCTATTGAGCATCTCTCGAATCTGTAGGCCGACAAAAACGCCTTCTTTTATTTTAGCATCACTGGTGCGTGGAAACGTCTGTCGTAAGTATGTAAAGGCTTCACTTTCTTTGTTCATTGCTTTGACAAAGTTTTTCATTAACCCAAGTTTGATGTGCAAAGGTGGGAGATAAATGTTCTTCGGATCAACGAGAGGATCATGTTTAACGTTCTTCTGTCCTGGAACCAAGTCCCTGCGAGGTGGCCAGACCTTTCTCACATAATGTGAATCTCTAGCTCAGCTGTCCCACTCGCAAAGAAAGCAGCAGTACTTGGCGTAGCCTAGCTGCAGACCGAGTAGAATTGCAACAACTTTCAGATCTCCACATATATTCCAGTTGTATCTCGAGTATTCATGTGTTTCAATAGCAGCTGCATGTTCTCATATGTTTCCTTCATGTAAGCAGCATGTCCAATGGGTACTGAAGGGTATGAATTGCCATTGTGCAGCAAAACAGCCTTTAAACTTAACAGCGAAGAGTCAACAAAAAGTCGCCATTCGGATGGATTGTGCTTACAGCCGAAAGCAGAAAGCAATCCATCAATGTCAATGCAAAAAGTAAGCCTGTCGATTTTTTTAAAGAATCGAGTCAAGTCTTCATGCTGTTTACGAAATACTGAAATTTTTGTACCTGGAGAGAGCAGATTCCATCCTTGCAACCTAGATCCAAGCAATTGTGCTTGATTTTTTGACAAATCTAAGTCTCTGACCAGATCATTGAGCTCTGCCTGAGAAATCAAATGAGGATTGCTGGATGTCGATGGCTCAAACTCTGGGTCTTCCGTAGCTGAATCATCAACTATCTGCAGCATTTCATCTGTCTCTGCATGCTCGTCCTCGTCCTCCAGTGTCCAAAACTCGGGGGGGGTTGGAACAGGAAGACTCTCGTCGTGTGGAACTGGTGTCATTGCCGAGGCAAGGTTAGGATACTCAATAGACTTCCTATTCTTTGAAGAAAATCCTGTAACATTCGTCATGCAGAAATAGCAATCCGTTACATGATTATTCTGCTCCCTTCATATCATTGGTATGGCGAATGGCATGGATGGACGCTTACCTGCAAGCCAAGCTTGCAGACTGGTAGCACAAGGTGAACAACATATATGAGGTGCCCATACTTTGTCCTGGTCGCCAATTTTGCATCCAAAGTATAACTCATATCTTTTCTTTATGATTGCTGTCATACTCCGCTTCTGTGATTTCAACGTAAACTCTCCACAGATTTAGCAGTGTCACTGCTATTGCGACATCGACGCGACATTTCAGAAACTTTAATTAAATTAGTTAATATATTCAATTCACAGCCTTTAACTAAACAGTTATATCTCATCAAATAGAAAGACTGCAGCTGCTTCCTAGTGCTGCTTGGTATTTATATAGGACTGCGTAACCATAGCAACAATACATGCTAGGCATGTAGTCTTGAAGACAGGTTTGGGCGCGTCTGGGCATGTCTGGGCATGTCTAATTATACTAATTTTCAAAATCCATGTAGTTAAGTGAGCCAGCAGTGCATATTACATCTGTTATGGCGGTCACATAAGATTCTTGCCTAACCTGAATACCCATAACTCAGATAACTCTCGAAAACCACGATTTTAAAATTCTTATAATTTTAAAATTTAAAATCAGCTTTTTCTCAAAAAACTTACGTGATAGGAAAATTTCAAAATTATTCCTGTAATCAGCATGACAAAATCTACCTGGAACACCAGAAATTGCACAGGAAACAAAAACCTTGTTGACCAGTGTAATGAGGAGGCAGAAGAGGAAGATAGTGGCAATCAGTGCTGTTCTAGCACTGGTCCACAGAATAAACATCAGTATCTAGCTGCTGTTGGTGATGAGGACGAAAATATAAGAAAATTTGCTTATGCGAAATTTCGCTAGTTTGGAGTAATCATCAACACAGTGGTAGATTTCGTTTTTTTGACAAGAACAATATTACAATCAACTTCACTTCAGACTCCTACATCAACATTAATTGGGAACGGGTGAAATTTGACATCCCTCCACTCGTGCATGACATCACTTCAGGAGCCATTGAAAATCATGCAGAAATAAGTATGCCATATTATCCATGTCATGCACAAGATGTGGAAAGACATATCAAGGATGTTTCTGTAGCCTTCCATAAAGTTTATGGACATGATTCACGCCTTGGAGTTATAATTCAAATGAAGAAATCAAGATCAGAGTTGCCAACTATAGAAAGCAAATCACATTTACTGCACTAATAGTTAAACTGCAGCACTGTAGCATACGTATGATTTTGTTTTTATTTGGTCAGTTTTGTTCAATTTAGATGATATGCTGCTTGGCTCGTAGCATATAAGTTAGAATGGTGCAAAAGTAAAAGTAAAATCCTTCCCGATCACTCTTGGCTAACTTCAGGACTCATAAGGCGCTGATCTCCGTTACCAAGGCCCTCAGCCAGGCGACTGGTGCAAGTTACATGATACGGGGCCAGTATTCTCATGAAACGCGACTGTTTACTCCGCGGATTAATTCGCTACTCATTTGCCATCGCCATTTGGAGAAAGAAGGCTGAATCGACCTTAGGGCTCCTGCCAGAGTTGAACCCGCGACCTTCTGCTCCATCGTCCAGTGTTGTTATCACTCTGTTAACTTCTTGCCCCTGCCAACTTCCCACCCCTGCTAATTTCCCTGTATTATATATATTTCCCTGCTATATTACACCATGGTGTAATGGTGCAATGGTGTAACTTGCTAATACTCTGTAATGTCAGACTGGGTCGGAAAATGACAATGCAATGCAAAAATTTCGCAAAATTGACTTGCATTCTTAACAAAGTTGTTAGAAATGAGTGATTCATATGAAATATCTGTTTTCAACAGCTTATTTACTTTAATATGGATCATCGATTTCTGTTTGTACAGGATGTGAACTCTGAAATTTTGTACTTTTTGTGACACCTAATATATATATATATATATATATATATATATATATATATATATATATATATATATATATTAGGGCTGTTGATTAATCGCCGTTAACGCATGCGATTAACGCGAAAAATTTTAACGCGATTAAATTTTTTAACGCCGATTAATTATTTTAACGCAAGGTATCGGTGATTAATTTTTTTAGCGCTGACTATTTATTTTAGCGCAAGCTACCGCCGAATAATTTCTTAAACGTAAAGAAATTGGTGAAATGGCGCTACATGAACACTTACGAAAGCATAGTCATGCTTAAAATATTATTAGTTCCGTGGCCTAGTTTACAGTAAATTTCCGCTTCCGGTCAATTTGGCTATCTACAGAAAGTCCTTACTCCATGTAGGTCTGCTACTGAATTTTTAGGTGGAGATAAGTACATTTCTTGTTCAATAATTCTTCCAACTCTCTGTCATCTTCAGTTTGAGATGCTAGAGTCTGATGATGATCCGACATTTATTATACGATTTAAGGAGTCGCTAAAGGCTGATATGGAACAACGAAAACAGTCTGGAGCATAGCCAATACCTAGTTCCGTTGTTCTTTTCTCAGACATTTCAAATTCTTAAAACGTGGGTCAAGACAGGTTGCCAATGTCAACCACGACAGATTGAAATTCTGGTTTGCCAAATGCATACATTACATGACTAACAGGTACAAAGTGTAAAGAAAACATATTCAAATATTGCATTTTTTAATTAAGACAAAATATTTGCAATTTATAAATTATGCGATTAAACAGCGATTAATTACGATTAAATATTTTAATCGTGCGATTAATTTCGATTAAAATTTTTAATCGCACAACAGCTCTAATATATATATATATACCTTCTCGATTTTGTCAGGTCTTGTTATTGTATCTTGTAAGAACAAGATGACCTTTTTCTTCGATAATCCTATCGAGGTAGTCGCGTTGTTGGTAATTTCAGATTCATCTTTGGTGTCTATCTCTCTATATTCTTTATTATTATAATATAAGCCATGCATATTTCTTTGTTAGAGCGAACATAAGAATTAACCTTATACCACAGAGCTAAGGATTTTGGCATGGTGTCAGGAAAATCAGCCTGAGTATATAAGCCAGTAATCGCACTTTGGATGTTGTGACTCATCATCATCGGGTGTGACAGACACATAAGATACATTGTAGCGAATGTGCACACACTGATATGCATCCATTATCTTTTTAGAAGTTTGCATCATTCAACTATTATTTCTAATGACCTGCGCAGGTTAAGTATTCTCTAGGGTCTTTATGTGCTATTACTTATTAAAGCTAGACGGAGAACCAGTAGAATACTACCTTACTTTTCCACAGATTGCCTCCTCACTCGTAGTAGGAGATTATACAAGTGGATCGAATGATCGCAAGCTTAGTTATATTTATTTCAACTTGTAGGATTTTCAATTCGTCTATGAAGATGAGCCCGAATTCGCTCAGAATGAATTGATCATAAAATTTGAGGATGCTCAGGACTAGGAAATTTATATAAATTGATATGCAGGAAATAAGATAAAAAACATAAGGAACTTTTAAAAAACATCAAAAAACATGTTTCTTAAGAAAAAATTAAAAAAACATAAAAAAAGTTTTTACATCTATGGGGACCACCACCTCCTCTTATACCTTGGGGTCCGTTAATACATAAGAAATTTCAAATTTTCTTTGCCAGGAAACACCACTTGATTCCGAGAGCGGAATCACTTTTTTTAACGGGAAGGTACTGTAGTAAATAGTAAAGTCCATCAGTAGCTATAAGTAATCCAGAGGAAAACCCATGCTCTCGTCACCTGACTCCGGAATCGTGACTTGTAAAACACATGACCGATCACCACATAGTCAGAGCGGATGACTGGCATAATGTAACACCTGATAGATCAGACCATATTGCCCTTGAATGTCATTGGTCGTACTAATGTAGTCTGTGCATGTGACAATGTATCATCTGATTGTTGAATTCAATCAAACCTCGCTGAGGGTAGGGGGAACGGATCTCACTCGCTCTCAGACTTCAATAACATCAGAGTTGAGGCGAGGGGCCGCTCCGGAGCCTGAAGCAGCATAATCATCGAGCTTTGGAGTCGCTAGTTCCTCAGTAGTAGGCCAGACTCACTATCTGGTCTAATACAGATCACAAAATTCTGCTCGAGCGACTCTTTCTCTGGTTTGGCATATCTGAAAAACCTCACAACTGGTTTGCATCTTACCTTAACACGTTGAGCGCTAGGGACGTCAACTGACGTCCTTATTTTAGTTTCTCAGGGCGCTAGGGACGTCATATGACGTCCCTCGTTCAATGCAAACTATTTTAGCTTATGCGGATCTTGGAATCATTCTTCTGCTTCCTTTAGCTACTAGAATGAGGGATCAATCAAAAAAGCGTATTCTATGGAAGATGTATGAATATTTGTCCTATAAACATTTGTTCAAAATACCACAATAATACTCAACCACAGCCTCGTAATTATAATCATCCCTGACGCGTCGTATAAACGTACACCTGGAGAATTCCTGCTACGATGTAATTACGTGGCTTGCATTGTCAAGTCTTCCATCCAGTGAAGCGGACAATTTTTGGCCCCGGGGGTGAGGAAGGCATTTGGACCAGATAATAAAGGCTGGAATTTTAATTGAAGTTGTGTCCATTTTATGGCAGTAATTTCTCCAATCGCCATTGTTGAGCTAACTATTGGTCCGTCACCTTACAGGTCACCGGCAGTTTTCCTATGAATTGGCGCATACCAGAGTAAAGAGAACATGATACTAGTAACAGATGGCTTCTAAACGCATCTGCTTCAAAATATTTTCCTTTACAGGCGTCTAACGTGATTGTGTCTTGAAAATAATCTAGCGGCATTCACGCTGGCGACTGGTCACGCATTAACGCATTCTACAACACCCGCGCCTCAGTAATCAATCGTATCGCAGTCAACGTGTGGCGTGGTGCCAAGCAATGGTTGAGTCTTTATCTATCGACGTACGGACAACGAGTGTCTGCCTTCAGCTATACTACAGTTCAGCGTCCTAGTTAGTGTTCGTCTATTGGATGGGAGGCGGAGCTTGTCTACTTAGAATGCCATCACGTGACATCTTCTCTTCTTACTTTTTAAAGCTAAAAGTCTAACAGAGTGAAAACCTAGATTCTAAAAAGTCCACAGAAAACTGCAAGCCTATAATGTCAGTGCTTTCTATCTTTAAAGTTCGCTTGGAGTTTTCTATTGCAAAGTCTCTATAGGGCTTTATGGCTATTCAGCTTCTAGTCAGTAATAAGGGTCTGTTAGATAATTAGTGCCTTCGGGCGATGGATGTCGATGGCGATCATCGGCTTCCAACAGTTCAGATTGGACACAGATATTTCTTCGGCTGACTCGATCTGTCTCAGTCTCTGTCTCAGTCTCAGTCTCTGTGTTTTTCTTTTCCATCGCGTATGCTTCTGCTTGAATTTAATCCGCTTGAATGTTGGTCTCTCTGTCTGCTTGGTTCTTCCTGACGCATCGGTGGTGCGGAGGGGTGAGTCGCGTCTTCCTCCTCTTCTCTTGAAATCGTTTCGAGTCGGCGTCTGCTTGTCCGAGTAAACGCCTTTGAAAATGAACTTCCACTCGGCGGAGGGGTCGACATTAAAGATAATGTCGGACACGTCTTTCAGTGCTGGCAACGGTGGGAGAGGAGAGGCAATTTCCCCTCTCAGTTCGGCCTCGGCAGATGTCGTTCGGAGTTGAATCCTTTCAAGTGGGACCATCTCGATCGAAGACGGAAAGTGCGTGGGAGAGTCGGTTTCCGATATCAGTTCGTTCTTAGAATCCAGTGAATCCTTCAGGCGTAAATACATGTAATTATAGTTCCCGACTTTAAGTGTCATCGGCTGTAATGCGGAGGGGTGGTCGATCGTTGGGAATGTAGAGGCGGTCATCTGAATAGAGTCCATCTGTGACTCGATCTTTTCGACGGTAGAGGGCATTTAGCTCGCATTTCAGTGTTCGCAAAATCGCCTGTTTTCTCATTTATTTCTTCATCGTCTGCTGCTTCTTCTCCTTCTCTTGCTTCTGCTGCTTCAATCAGTTCGGAGGTGGGGGTTGAATCCACCAACGGCTTGGCTAGGCTCCGATCATCAAGTGTCGGCTGGAGCGGGGAGGGTGGAATTCGCATCGTCCCTTCCGTGTCTTTCTTTCTCACGACCTCAGGGTCAACGGCCCTGGTCGAAGTGGTCGGTGAGAAAATTGTAATTGGATCCATCAGTGAGCAGGAATGCAAGTCTGCTTCAAAATCACTAGTCCAGCGGCTTTCTCTACGCTGAATAGGGATCGCAATGAATATTTCAAATTCATCTTCGTCGTCATCCTCATCTTCATCGTCAAAATTATTCACAATTTCATCTTCAAAATCATTCGCCAAATCGTCTGTAGCTTCAAAATCGTTAGCAATATCGTCAATAGCTTCATTTTTATCGAATAATGCTCTCTCCTTTCCACAGAATGAATCGCAAAATTTATCAGAATTGCTTGCTTCAGAGTCGTCTATTTCCTCGTCTGTTTCATCAAACATAGATTCGCTTCCGACATTCGTCGTTGATTCCTTGTTGAGCATCAGTCTCACACATTCTTCATTCTCAAATTCTGTGTTATCTTTGAATAATTCCACAACTGCTATGAAAATATCATCTTCCTCGTCATAATCGTCTGCATTTGCATCTTCACATAATCTCTTATTTCCACAGAATAAATTACAAAAATCTGCAGAATTGTCAACTTCTTTTGCATGAATAATTTCTTGAATTGAATCGTCTGCTTCAGAATTTAATTTCTCAGTGTAAATTCTCTCGGTTGATGCTTTCTCACGGCAAACAACATTATAATATGATTCGTGTGACGTCGACGTACCTCGTAGTCGGAAATTCTTCGCTGAATGGTTCAAGCGCACCTTCAGGTCATTGTCTTCGTTGTCGTCGTTCTGCAAACAGTGTCGGTCACTTCGCGCTCGCCTTCGTGGCGGAAATTTTCGTGGCGCCTCCATCTCTTCCAGATGATTCCGGCGCTGCTTCGACTCGCTGTCGTCGTGACAGTGGTCATCATCTCGGCTGCTTTCCGTGCGCGTTCTCGGCGGGAATTCATGGGGCAGCTCCTCCATCTTTTCGCTGACGTCATCAACGCAATGACGTTCGAAAGCTTCTAACAGAGCGCTCGGGCTCTGACGCTGGGCATCAGTCAAGTTCATCTCCATGTAGAAACAGAAAGCGTCTGTTCCCAGGAAACACAGCAGAATCGCGGCCTGTCGAGCCTCGTCTTCACGGTCGATTCCTGCCGCTTTCGAATACTCCAACCATTTCTGTGCGAAAGTCTTCCATTCGCTCGCTAGATCGGTCGCATCCAGGTTCAGTGCCTCTGGAATTTGAATGTTCGACGCAAAAGACATTTCGACGCCGTACAGTGTTCGAAGCTGCTACGATCGAAATTCTTAATCTACTTAATCGACTTAATTAACTTAACTAACTTCTGACACCATGTGGCGTGGTGCCAAGCAATGGTTGAGTCTTTATCTATCGACGTACGGACAACGAGTGTCTGCCTTCAGCTATACTACAGTTCAGCGTCCTAGTTAGTGTTCGTCTATTGGATGGGAGGCGGAGCTTGTCTACTTAGAATGCCATCACGTGACAAATCTCGGTCTTTTCAAGCGTCCTGTCTTGGCCAAATTTCTCTATCTCACAGTGTAGATTTTGGAGTGCCTCAAGGTTCGGTTTTTGGACATGTACTGTTCAGCCTTTACACCACACCACTCTCATCTTTAACTAATTCCTTCAATATAAATCACCAACTCTATGCCGATGACACTCAGCTATTTATTTATTTTATATATACTCATGAAATATGAAGAATGTCATTGTAAATGTTATATTTTTCTTTTCATATTCTTGTAGATAATTAATCAAAAGCCCTTTCAATTGATATATACACTGTCAATATTGTTATGATATTTGAATTAAAACATTTTGGGAAACTGTTGAGGGGTAAATTCTGTAATGAGGAGAAGTTGGTAGAAGGTTGCATATCTAGGTAGTAGTACGTTTATTTAACCTGCTTATAAAATGACTAATTAATATAATGGCATGATAATTATAGTATTACGAAGAAGCAATGTAGCGCTGTAGGAGGAAAAATGTGGGAGGAGGGGAGGTAGTAGGAGATCTAAAAATAGGTTGCCCGTATAGTCAAAATTTTGCCGGTAGGTGGCGGAGCGTCAAGACATCTATATAAACCCCGTTTTCTTGCTGAGAGAGTTAGAGAGTTAGAGCAGAGCCAGAGCAGAGGGAACAGAAAAATTGCAAGAGGATTCAGAAATGTGGGAATAACAGATGTATTAGGCAGTTTTTAAAGAAAAATGAGACCTGTAGGAGTATTATTAAAGAAAAAAAGAATAGTAAAATTTAAATAGGTTTAAAGCATGGAGTAAAATCGAGGAAATGCGAAGGTAAGAGTTGTAAAAAGTATAAAAATGATAAGGAGTCAGAAAGAAGTGCAGTAAGTAAAAATCGTATGTTTGCTAAAAGTATGAAACTTTAAAAGGGTAAAACTTTGTGACGTAGAAAAAGGGAGTAAACCGATGGTTAAACAAATTTAGGGTACCAGAAGAGAAAGAGATCGATATAGTCTATAGGGATTGCTTCTTTGCGTAGAAAAATTATATTTTTATAAAGTTATGTACGAACGTCTTTGACGCGAACACGTTATGCATATTGTCGAAGAAACGTTTATAAGAACAATACGCATTGCATTATATATAATTATATACTGTTATTTTCATAATTTGGAAGGCTGAACATTTATAATATCAATGAAACTTTCGAGTTCAATTTTTATAGATAAGGCATGGTAATAATAATAATTAATACTTCATAAAACTCATATTCATATCAAATTAAATCTTGATTCCAATTTTCTATCAAGTGAACCCGGACATAGGGCCTGCCACACATCCTGGTACTGCTCATTACGGGCAGTGACGGCACAGTAAAAACAATATGGCTGCCTGAGAGTTAATGCATCTATTGTTGAGCTCGAATCTGCATTCTCATCAATCACTGCATGGATGTCATCTAATCTTCTCGATCTCAACCCATCTAAGACAGAGTTTCTTTTAATTGGACTACCTCAAAAACTCAAAAAAATTAAAAATTCCAAGCTACATGTAGTTTTTTGCTCCTGACACTACAAACAATAACCTCTGTTCTAACTGCAAGAAATCTCGGATTCAAATTTGATTCCTTTCTAAACTTTGATTCACAAATTTCCCAACTTTCAAAAGCCTGCTATGTTCATATTCGTGACATTCGTCGCCTGCTTCCTTGCCTCGATACCAAAACTGCCTCCACAATTGCCACCTCAATAGTCCACTCCAAATTAGAGTACTGGAACTCCCTCCACTATAACCTTCTCAAAGCCCCCATCAACAAATTGCAATCAATACAAAAAGCTCTAACTCGCGCTGTTGTTAAGTCACCTAAATTCTACCATATTTCACCCATACTAAAATCATTGCATTGGCTTAAAATAACTGAACGTATCCAATATAAGATAATAACACTTACATATAGCTCACTTCAGTCGTCAAAACCTGTCTACCTTAGATCACTATTAACCCCTCAGCCTCCTCGACCCACACGTTCCTCATCTTACGGTCTTACCTCACTCTGTCACGCCCATTAGTTATCCCTGCAAATTTGCAACCGTGCCTTTTCATACACTGAACCTGAACATTGGAACTCGATCCCAGCTTCCCTCCGCAGACTTGGACACTTCCACACAATAAAATCGGAATCCTCATTCCTATAATTCCTGCATTGTCTCCTCAGGTCTTCAGGTATAAGCTTAAATCTGTCCTTTTTCTTAAATCGTTTCCTCCATAGCTGTTATAACTTACATCCTAGCCTCACTGCAGTTCGGATGTTGACTATTGCCTGGCTGATCATATACCTTCCCCATAGCTATTTTAAGAAAGGCTGAGCGCCTACGAATAAGCAGCTACTGTTGTGCTGCTTTCCTAGGCGCTATAGAAATCCACGAGATTTTATTTACTTACTTACATACCTTTGTAGCATTGCTTTATAAAAGTGGTATAGTTTGTGTGCATTATTGCTTGTAGATATGGCATAATTTTTGAAACTTTACAGTTTTTCTAGGAACTATGTTATTTTTTACTTCTAGTTGTTTGATGGCCCTGAAAAAGACCGTTTAAACCACAAAAGTGGTTTTAATATCGGATTGGCCATCCCTTATTGCTTATCACCAGGCGACATCGCTTTGGCATCGTGTGGATCACTTTCTAAATGTAATCTTTGATGACAATATGATGCCAGGCTTCAATTATGGCTTCAATCAGCTCCCTCTTATTTGTTGGATGTTTTTACTGACTTCATAGCCAATTTTGGACCACACATTTTCTATGAGGTTCAGATCCGGGTTCTGAGCTGGCCAGTGGGGTGGAGTGAAATTTTTTATCTTCAATTCTCAAAAGCACTAGTTATCAAAAGTTGTGCATGACACTATATAACTTTTATGCAAATATGACCTTTGAGACTTAATATCTTGTGCTACCTCCCAGAGCTTTTGTGACGTCAGTGGTATATGATGTTTTTTGCCTATGTCGACAGCTATAATTACTCTATCAATATTTACGTGTGATTTCATATGGAAAACCATTTTAGAATAATGCTATTAATTGCAAATCAAGCTTGATTGTGTTTTCAACAAGAATATATGCAAACGTAAGCACAGCTGTAGTTTTGGTCAATTTAGGATCTAAATCAACCAATGTGCGGCGACGCTGGGTCACATATCAAAGCTCGCATAAGCTATCTGAAAGCAGCAAATCATCGCAGCCATTGATTTGGCTATATATGTATTCAAACGGCCCGGAATTTATATTTCTCTTTGGCTCTGGCTAAGGATGAAGGCCTTTGCGTTCACCAGCATTGAGCAGCGGCATCGCATCATTGTGTTCCACGAAGAAGGCCATTCTTCTACAGAAATAGCCCACAGGGTGAAATGTCAACGCACTACAGTGAGCAGAATGATTGCAAAATATAAACAGAATAGCTCTGTTGTTGACAGACACTGTTCTGGTAGGCCAAGGAAATCCACGGAGCGTCAAAACTGGACTCTGAGACGCATGTCAATGAACAATAGAAAGTTGACTTCACCACAAATCACTAGGATCTGGAGTAAAACATGCAGTGTAAAGGTGTGCACTGCTTGCCAAAGGTCTCAAAGACTGCAGGGCTAGAAGTAAACCCTTGTTAACAAACCATCACCGAACATGCAGACTTGCTTGGGCGAAGAAGCATGCCAATTGGACTCCTAAGCAGTGGGGAAAGGTCATCTTTTGTGATGAAATCAATTTCTACTTGACTGGAAATCAGTGTAACAAATAATAGGTCAGGAGAGTTCCAGGTGAAGAATTCAAACCATACTGCCTGAATCTCTGTCAAGCATCCACTGCATGTCATGATATGAAGCTGCATCGCAGCATGTGCTGTTGATCAGATAAAGATAATCCAGGGAATGATGAATGCCAAGCAGTACATGAGAGTCTTGGAATGTACTCTGCTTCCTTCAGTTCATCAACTTGTGAGGAAGGACTTCTTCGTCCAGGATGCCAATGCTCCTTGTCATCGAGCCAAATCCGCGCAACAGTGGATGAAAAGCATAGAATTCGTCTTCTCGACTGGCCACTAAGTTCATGTAGCTTCATTTGGGCCTCGGCCTCAAATGGGCTTGGTCTCACACTGGGGTCTGGGACTTGGCCATTTGTCTCACTTGTTTGCTAGAAAGCTCTTAAACACTGCTTGTCCACTTGTGTTGTATGTACGTAAAAATCACGCTACTTCATCAAGCTCCGCCACTAACATAGCGTTACGCTGTACACAGGGCCTCCGAGAGAGGGGGCAGGCAGGGGGCAAATTGTGGCGACCCCGGCGGCTCGCGGTCTCGTAGCGCGGCCGGCGGTCGGGCGGCCCCCAACGCCCGCTCGGTCTCCCGATCGCCATCAGCCGCCGACTCTGCCTGATCGGCGGCGTCAGTTTCCCTTTCCGGCTCTCCGACATCAGAGGAGGTGTCCGCGGCTGCCGGGCAGGCCGCACACTGAGGACGGCCGCTCCTCAACGTAGGGTTCTCATTTTCCTCCTCTGACTCTCTATCCGTTCCGGCCCCGGCCTCGTCCGAGAGACCCTTTAACTCACGCCTCTTATCGCTGGCCACCGCTTGGTCTCGGCGCCTTAAGCGATTTCGATATGTATTCCTGGTCTCTGACTTCGACTTGGCCCCACGTCTCTTCATTCTTGGTAATTTAGCCGTTTTCTGCTCTGTTATAGACAGGCGGCGTTGTCTCTAACCTGTTGCGGCTTCTTAGCACGCTTTCCCCAAACCCGAGGTTATCCGTGCCTGAATGGACGGCGGTCCACTCTTTCCTTGGCCGTCGATTCACCCAAACTGTCTCCCCGCGCCTTTACGACAGGCGGGCGTCTGTCTCCTCCCTTGGCTCAGAATTGACCTCCTGGGCACTAACGTGACCTCAGGTAGGCGAGGTTCATCACAGCCAAGGCTCACCTTCACGGACAGTGCGTTGAGACTCCGGCGTCACAGCGACTTTCAAAGACACGAACACAACTTGCCTTTATTGGTTTATTTTTATTTATTTATTAATAAACCAAGCAACAATGACAACAATGGCTACAGTGGCAACACTGGTAACACGGACAAAGACGCGGTAGCTAGACGCAGTCCGGACAGCCACAATAACTAGCGTCAACGGAAATGCAATCAATAGCCTTTGATACGTCAGTATGAAACGATAAGCTTTAGCACTTTAAACGGGCTCCAAATACTCGCTTTCAATCGCTGTGCTTTCTTTACTCTATCGCCTCACAGTATAAGCGACCACACTGCGAAAAGCACATGTGATGTCAGTGACTGACAATTTTCAGAGTTTTGAAACTCTTTGACGGACACTTAGGCGGATTTTTTGTCAGTTGTCTGTATTTTCGCGTAGTTGCCGTCAATATGAAAAAGTAGGGACCTGTCTAATAGCGTTTTCGTTAGCGGTGGTCAGGGGCTTAGTCTACGGCTAAGCGGCGCGGCAATAGCTCCTGCCAGCTGGGCGCGCGTCTCAAGCGAACTTTAGATACACAGCCGCCTGCGTCCGCCTATTGACGCGTGCTACATAAATTCCCATATTTCGGAGAGTTTCGATTTTTAGAACCAGCCATTGAGGGCGCTCGCTCCCAAATGTCCCTATCTACGCTTTTTATCCGTCAGAAAGTTTAACTTCGGACCCCCCCTGGCGTCGTCGGCAGTGGCGATAGGTGCCTCGCCGCCGGCGAGGCGCATCGCCGCCGGCGAGGCGCATCGCCGTCGGAACCTTGTTCCCGGGCGCCGCTCTTTAGGCGGAATTTTTAAACTGTAGGGCCGTGAAAGCAGGGACCCCAGGCAACGGCATCGTCGTTATCGGTGGTAAGCGACCCCGTCTACGGCCCAACCCTTCGCTAATCACCTTTGGTAACCGGGCGCCGGTGTTCAGGCGTACGCGTCGACTACACAACCGGCCGACCGCTGCCGTTCTCTCTCCTTTCCATCGCTCCAACCGCCTGTTCCCTTCGTCAGCAGCTAGCCAGCCGCCGTCTCCGCGCAGCCTCTGTCAAACAGGCGACGATCTTTCAGCGGCCAAACTCTCTACTCGCTAAAGCCCGAAGGCTCTCCCGAGAACCTAGAATCGTTGCCGGTTTTTATAACCTATCTCTCGGTCTTTGGGCGGGCGTGGCGATTCTAAAAATTTTACCGAAGCCTTAGCGTCGTAGCCTAGCGCGTGCTCTGTCCGTTTTACATGAATTAAAACTTTATTAATTAACAAAAATTAGTACAAAATACATTAATTATAAACGCTAATTAATTGGATTAAATTATTAACTAACAAGTTTATGCAGTTAAGCAATCTTTAATAATAATAATAATAATAATAATAATAATAATAATAATAATAATAATGCTATCTGTGGCACATGGTCGCCACAAAATGCACAGGGGCTCGGCGGTCTGGAGGGGGCGGGCCGATGATGAATATACATAATTAACAATAATACCAATAATAACACTAAAGAAAGGGGGCCCGGCGAGTAAAAAGGGGCCTGGACCTGAGGACATCAAAAGCATAAAAATGAACAGTGTGAACAGTCGCGTTTGGAGAGGGGCAGGCGGGCCCCCAAGGAAAATGAAGAATTAATGTATTAAGTAAATAAATAAATGTGAAATGTGCAAAAAATCGCCAAAATTGTCCAAAATTTGCCCAAAAATGTCAAAAAGTTTCAAATTTGCCAAAATTGGTCCAAAAGTTGACCAAAATTTGCCTATAATTGCCAAAATTTGCCCATAATTTGCCCAAATTTGGCCAAAAAATTATCTCGCCCCCAAGAAAAGTTTGAAATGACGCTAATGAGTGTGGAAAAGAGCTTCAAGAAAAAAGGTCATCACTAGTTTTCGAGAGTTGCAACATGACATCGTGTTGGTTTATTTGGGTTAAACCAAAGACAAGCAAAAAAGGTTCGTCAGCAATTTTAAAAAATTTGTCGTGGCCCGCCGGCCATTCTGCACAGCGGCCCGGAATTTCTCTCATGATTTCTCTCTCATGGTCCTGGCTGTACACATTATATATATATATATATATATATATATATATATATATATTACAGCGTGTGTAATGTACATATAATACTACTACTACTACTACTACCACTACTACTACTACTACTACTACTACTACTACTACTACTACTACTACTACTACTAATAATAATAATAATAATAATAATGTGATTTTAAGTGGTTTAGGAGGCTAAGTAAGCCTGTGTGAAAATCACTGATGTAACCATCTGCATTCAATAACCTAGTTTATCGAGATAGCCTTTGAATCCGTTTACTGTTTCAACTGTCACTCCTACCTCGTCCAAACTGTTCCATTTGTCCACAACCCTTGCACTAAAAATTTTTTTTCTTGGACCAACCCTCTGCTTAAACAATTTGCATTTGTGGCCTCTTGTGTTGCTATAGTGTGCCAATGTACAGGACCTCCGAGAGGGAGGGGCAGGGGGGCAAATTCACAGGGGCCCGGAGGTCTCGAGGGGGCCCGGGCCGATGATGAATATGCATAATTAACAATAATAACAATAATAACAATAAAGAAAGGGGGCCCGGCGAGTAAAAAGGGGGCCGGACCTGAGGACATCAAAAGCATCAAAATGAACAATGTGAACAGGGGAGTCATTTGGGAGAGGGGCAGGCGGGCCCTCCCCAAGGCAAATGAAGAAATAATGTATTGAGTGAATAAATAAATGTGAAATGTGCAAGAAATCGCCAAAATTGTCGAAAATTTGCCAAAAAGGTCAAAAATTTTCAACCTTGCCAAAATTGGTCCAAAATTGCCCAAAATTTATTTGCCTATTATTGCCCAAAATTTGCCCATAATTTGCCAAAATTTGGCGAAATCTGGCCAAAAAATTACCTCGCCCCCAAGAAAAGTGTGAAATGGCGCTACTTAGTGTGAAAAAGAGCGACAAGATAAAAAGGTCATCACTAGTTTTCGAGAGTTGCAACATGACATCGTGTCAGTTAATTTGGGTTAAACCAATGACAATGACAATGACAAACCAATGTCAGCAATTTTTAAAAAATTTCGGGGCCCGACGGCCATTCTGCACAGGGGCCCCGAATTTCTCTCGGTGGGCCTGCCAATGTAAAGAATCGATCGTATGGCACATCTATGGCACGCGCTTGCCTAGACACTAAAACTGCCTCCAAAATTGCCACCTCAATAGCCACTCCAAATTAGATTACTGTAACTCCCTCTACTATAACCTTCCCAAAACCTCCATCAACAAATTGCAATCAATACAAAATGCACTAGCTCGCGCGGTTAATAATGCACCTAAATTCTCCCATATTTCACCCATGCTAAAATCATTACATTGGCTTAAAATAACACTGGTCAACAAGGTTTTTGTTTCCTGTGCAATTTCTGGTGTTCCAGGTAGGTTTTGTCATGCTGATTACAGGAATAATTTTAAAATTTTCCTATCACGTAAGTTTTTTTAGAAAAAGCTGATTTAACCCCTTAACTGGGGATCCCGGATATATCCATCCATTTTACATTGAGTTACAGTTAAATACACGGTTAAGGGGTTAAATTTTAAAATTATAAGAATTTTAAAATCGTGGTTTTCGAGAGTTATCTGAGTTATGGGTATTCAGGTTAGGCAAGAATCTTATGTGACCGCCATATCAGATGTAATATGCACTGCTGGCTCACTTAACTACATGGATTTTGAAAATTAGTATAATTAGGCATGTCCAGACATGCCCAGACGCGCCCAAACCTGTCTTCAAGACTACATGCCTAGCATGTATTGTTGCTATGGTTACGCAGTCCTATATAAATACCAAGCAGCACTAGGAAGCAGCTGCAGTCTTTCTATTTGATGAGATATAACTGTTTAGTTAAAGGCTGTGAATTGAATATATTAACTAATTTAATTAAAGTTTCTGAAATGTCGCGTCGATGTCGCAATAGCAGTGACACTGCTAAATCTGTGGAGAGTTTACGTTGAAATCACAGAAGCGGAGTATGACAGCAATCATAAAGAAAGGATATGAGTTATACTTTGGATGCAAAATTGGCGACCAGGACAAAGTATGGGCACCTCATATATGTTGTTCATCTTGTGCTACCAGTCTGCGAGCTTGGCTTGCAGGTAAGCGTCCATCCATGCCATTCGCCATACCAATGATATGAAGGGAGCAGAATAATCATGTAACGGATTGCTATTTCTGCATGACGAATGTTACAGGATTTTCTTCAAAGAATAGGAAGTCTATTGAGTATCCTAACCTTGCCTCGGCAATGAGACCAGTTCCACACGACGAGAGTCTTCCTGTTCCAACCCCGAGTTTTGGACACTGGAGGACGAGGACGAGCATGCAGAGACAGATGAAATGCTGCAGATAGTTGATGATTCAGCTACGGAAGACCCAGAGTTTGAGCCATCGACATCCAGCAATCCTCATTTGATTTCTCAGGCAGAGCTCAATGATCTGGTCAGAGACTTAGATTTGTCAAAAAATCAAGCACAATTGCTTGGATCTAGGTTGCAAGGATGGAATCTGCTCTCTCCAGGTACAAAAATTTCAGTATTTTGTAAACGGCATAAAGACTTGATTCGATTCTTCAAAAAATCGACAGTCTTACTTTTTGCATTGACATTGATGGATTGCTTTCTGCTTTCGGCTGTAAGCACAATCCATCCGAATGGCGACTTTTTGTTGACTCTTCGCTGTTAAGTTTAAAGGCTGTTTTGCTGCACAATGGCAATTCATACCCTTCAGTACCCATTGGACATGCTGCTTACATGAAGGAAACATATGAGAACATGCAGCTGCTATTGAAACGCATAGAATACTCGAGATACAACTGGAATATATGTGGAGATCTGAAAGTTGTTGCAATTCTACTCGGTCTGCAGCTAGGCTACACCAAGTACTGCTGCTTTCTTTGCGAGTGGGACAGCCGAGCTAGAGATTCACATTATGTGAGAAAGGTCTGGCCAACTCGCAGGGACTTGGTTCCAGGAGAGAAGAACGTTAAACATGATCTTCTCGTTGATCCGAAGAACTCCCACCTTTGCACATCAAACTTGGGTTAATGAAAAACTTTGTCAAAGCAATGAACAAAGAAAGTGAAGCCTTTACATACTTACGACAGAGGTTTCCACGCACCAGTGATGCTAAAATAAAAGAAGGCGTTTTTGTTGGCCCACACATTCGAGAGATGCTCAAGGACAGTCACTTTGAGGGCCTTCTGCAGGGTGCCGAGCATGTTGCCTGGACAGCCTTCAGGGATGTTGTTGCTAACTTTCTGGGCAACTACAAGACGCCAAACTATGTTGAACAAGTTGGATATCTGCTACAAGCTTACAAGGCAATAAAATGCAACATGTCACTGAAGATACACTTCCTTCATTATCACTTGGACTTCTTCCCGGACAATCTCGGCGCCGTCAGTGATGAACATGGTGAAAGATTTCACAAAGACATTGCCAGCATCGAGAAACGCTACCAGGGAAAGTGGAGTCCATCTATGCTCGGAGACTACTGTTGGTCACTGATAAGTGAAGCACAGGACAGTGACTACAAACGAAAATCTACAGCAAAACATTTCTAATTTTCTCATGTCTTGTCATTATTGCCTAGATCCTTCTGTAGGATTATGTTGCAGAAGACGTTACAATACTAAATGCTAAATTGTCGATTTCTTAAAAACCTTACGTGATACAGAAATTCTAATTACATATTTGTGTTCAGCAAGTCAAAATCTATTAGTTTCACCAAAATGTGTAGAGGAAACAAAAACTTGCATACAATTTGTTGACCAGTGTAACTGAACGTATCCAGTATAAGATAATAACACTTGCATAGGCCTATAGCTCACTTCAGTCATCAAAACCTGTCTACCTTAGTTCACTATTTACCCCTCAGCCTCCTCGACCCACACGTTCATCATCTTACCTCACTCTGTCACGCCCACTGAATCAGTCATCCCTGAAAATTTGCAACCGTGCCTTCTCATACGCCTCACCTGAACTTTGGAACTCGATCCCAGCTTCCCTCCGCAGACTTGGACACTTACAAACAATAAAATCGGAATCCTTATTTCCTATAATTCCTGCATTATCTCCTCAAGTCTTCAGGTCTAAGCTTAAATCCTTCCTTTTTCTAAAATCATATCCTTAGTAAGAATGAAAGGTCGTCAATACTGGCGCCAGGCGATCGACTCTGCGCATGCTGGTACCAAGCAGACGTGGAAAGTATTGGACAGTCTTCTTGGAAAGAACGACATATCACCTCGCGTGCCTTCCAATTTCACGGCTGCTGACTATCATGCCTTTATTGACTGTAAGGTTATGAACATTCGGGATAGAACAGCTGAAGCTGGACCAACGACTTACCACGTCTACTCCGGTCCCTCCTTTGTCGGGTGTCTGCCGCCGACACTGGCAGAAGTCGTAGCGAGTGTCAGATCGTCACCCAACAAGAAGTGCTCATCTGACCTACTGCCTATGTGGCTTCTTAAGGATGTGATCCTCACGTTGGCTCTGTTTCTGACGGCCAGAATGACTGCTTCCCTCGTTAATGGCGAGTTTCCGTTGCCATGAAAGCATGCCGTTACCCGCCCGCACCGTAAGCGGGCAGGCCTTGACCCCACCGACCTATCCTGTTTCAGACCAATAGCCAACCTTCCATTCCTGTCGAAGCTGCTCGAGAGACTGGTGAACACGCAACTCGTCAGGCACCTGGCCTGTAACGGTCTCATGCCGCGTCATCAGTCTGCCTATCGAGCGGGCCACTCCACTGAGACAGCCCTGCTCAGAATTTTCAACGACATTGTTGACGCGATTACAAATGGGGATCAGGCGCTTCTGTGTATGCGTGACCTCTCCGCAGCGTTCGATACCGTCGACCACTCTATCCTCATTCGCCGCCTCGAGCTATCCTTCGGGATTAAAGACCAAGCGCTACTCTGGCTGTGTGACTACCTCTCCGAGAGGACGCAGTCTGTCACCTGGGAGGGCCGCACGTCAGCTAAATGTCCTGTACGCTGCGGAGTACCACAAGGGTCGATCCTAGGCCCACTCCTGTTTATCTTATACGTCGCGGATGTGGGACGCATTGTAGACTCGCATGGGCTTAACTGGCATGCTTATGCTGATGACGGGCAGGTGTACTCCTCCTGCCCATCCCTGGAGACGGATCATCTGCGATCTCGCCTACAAGACTGCATCTGCGAGATAATGCAGTGGACAGCGACAAATCGCCTTGCGTTAAACCCCGAAAAACTGATCCGTTGTGGATTAACACCCCTCGAAGGGTCCACCAGATCAGTCAAACGCCGTTTACGATCGGAGATGCTGTCGTCGCTCCGTCTACCGAAGTGTGCCTCCACGGTGTTCTCCTTGATGACTCCCTATCGTTTGTCGGCCAAGTGAACTTCGTAACCCGCGCTTGTTACTTTCAGCTCCGAAAGATTAGAGAGATTCGTTGTTATATCTCCACATCAGCTGCGATACATCTAGTCCGTACCTTGGTATTATCTAGGCTGGATTATTGTAATAGCCTCCTCCTCGGCCTTCCCGACTATCAGCTGGGCCGACTGCAATCGGTCCTGAACGCCGCCGCCAGGATGATTTTCGGTGCCATGTGGCATGACCACGTTACCCCGTTATTGAGGGATAAGTTCCATTGGCTCAAGATCCCGGAGCGTATTGTTTTTAAACGCTGCTCGCTGACCTTCCGAGCCTTGTATGACCCTTTCTGCCCGGAATATATTTCGGCGTTGATACGCAGGCCGGTGATGACAGAATGTCGCAAACAGCTTCGTTCTAGCAAACGATCTCACCTCTACGTTCCCCTCCGTCTAAGACCGTGAAGCTTGGAGAAAGATCCGTGACTCGGGGCAATCCTCTCCTTTGGAACGCACTTCCAGTTTCAGTGACCATGGCAACCAACTTCGAGTCGTTCTTATCGAACCTTAAAACGCATTTATTTCGTATATCGTATGACTGCCTTTTGTAAAACGCTCTTGCCTTTGACCTTGGCCCTGCTATAGCGCTACATAAATTATCAAGTAGAATATAATAGAATAGAATAATTAATAATAATAATAATAATAATTTTTATTATTATTATTATTATTATTATTATTATTATTATTATTATTATATAACGTAATAACGAAATGTACCTATATGACGATGTGTATTATATTCATTAATTTAAAAACGAGGATTTTAAGCAATGAAGAGGATTGCGAGCAGCGATTGTTGCCGGAGAGGGGTTGGAAGAAAGAGGTCTATGGTGAGGAATTGGGGAGGAAGGGGATTGTGCGAGTTTGGGAGCAAGAGGTAAGGAAAGGGGGTTGGAATCAGAGGTTGTGGATGTGACTTTGTGGTCGGGATGGTTGGAAAAAGGTGGTGGGGTCGGGGGCCGGGAGAGGGTTTTGGTGGAGGAAATGAGTTGTGCGGGTCCCGGAGCGGGGGTTGTGGCCGAGAGGCTGAGGCTGAGGTGTTGGGAGATGGAGTCAGGCGTTGGGAGGAGGAAAGGGGTTATTGTTATTGTTCAAGACAATTTATATCGCGCGTAACAGCGAGGGCCAAAGTGAAGAGCGCTTTACAGGGAACGTGGAAACGAGATGTTGAATAAATACGTCTTTTGTTTGCTCGCGAACTCTCTAAAGGAAGTAATAGACGACACGCTATCCGGCAAGGAATTTTAAAAGAGTGAATTTCCGCGCGAGAACGAACGTTCTTCGAACTTAACAGTCTTCGACGGGGGTGGAACGAACAGTTGGATTCACTTACTGGAAAGAAGGTGGAGCCGTCGATCGCTCCACACAGACCTTCGAACGAGCGTCGCAAGGTATTCCGGGCAGAATGGATCGTGTGGAGCCTGGAACGTCAAAGAACAGCGTCTGAACACGATACGCTCTGGGACCCGTATCCAGTGCAGTTTGTCCCGAAGTAAAAAGTCACGTGGTCGTGCTAGCGCACCCTGAAGAACAAGCGAGCGGTGGCGTTGAGGATCGACTGTAGCCGGGCGAGCTGACGATCGGGAAGGCCCACAAGTAACCCGTTACAGTAATCGATTCGTGTTACGACGAAGGTGCGAATCAGTTGTTTGACCGCCGCAGTCGAAATGTACAGACGGACCTCTCTAATCCTTCGGAGATACCGGAACACGCACAAGTCACATTATCGACATGGCCGGCGAACGACAACGTTTCATCGAAAAGTACTCATGCAAGCAGCCGCCGCTCCGTCGGCGTAGACGGTCAATTGTCGGCTTCTTCAAGGTGAAACTCGGTGCGAGCGATCAAAGGTTTCATCCTCGGAGTGCTAAATCAAATAAGCTCGGTCTTCTTATGGTTGAGAGCCACCCGGTTGACAGCGGCCCAGAGCGCGATCTCGCGTATGCAGTCCTTAACAAACATCAAAAGATGATCGGGCTCCGACTCCGGTTTTGCGGGTTTTCGGAGCGGGATGTGAAAGCTTTGGAAACGGAGGGTTGGGGCCGGATGGGTGGAGCGTGGATGGATTTGGGCCGAGGTAGTGCGGATGGTGTCGGGTGTGGGGCTGGGACTAGGGGAGGGGTACAACGTGCAGGTAATCAGGACGCTTCGTCAAAAGTTCCGCCGATTATAAAGTTTGATTGTCAACGACGTTGTTCGACATCTGCTGTGTAGCGTGACCACAAAATTAACAGACATATCTAGGACAGTATTATATAAGAAGATTCATAAAGGAAATGAAATGAAAATAGCTCTGGGCCGCTTTCAACCGGGTGGCTCTCAACCATAAGAAGACCGAGCTTATTTGATTTAGCACTCCGAGGATGAAATGAAATGCAAATTGAAATAATGATCAATGAAGTAAGTAAGTAAACACGAAATTTCTATAGCGCTGCCCGAAAGCTTGGCGCAGTGCACCAGCTTATTAACGAGCGCTCAATCTAGGTAAATCCATAGTCCGTAATCTGTAGTCCGTGGTGGTCAAGGTTGTAGATCCAGGTAGGCAGTCGCAGCAAAGTAAGTCTATTTTATGGAGGATGATTATAAGATTTGTGGTGGATAGAATGCAGGCCTCTAGTAAGGATTTCATCATAGAATTTCTTAGAATAGTTTTAAGTTGTTTTCGAAAAGATTGTGCAGTGATGGCCAACGGTGACTGATTTATGGACTGAAGAGGACCAGAGTGAGTGAAATTAAATGTCAATCACTTGCATAAATCAAAAGCCATTTCACACGGCCCATGGTGCTCCATGGGCCCCGTTACAGTGTATCGGCCGCATCCACTCTTTTCAGGCATCATTGAAGCAAACTTCAGCAAAGTCGATGTCGAGGTTTGTATCGAACGAGAAACTTGATGACAACTATTAGATATGTCTAAACTGTATGGAGTTTTATTGTCAACGATCACGTCCTAATCATATAGGCCTATATTATCCTATTCCAGGGTTCGGTTCTTGGACCTCTGTTCACTTTATACACGACGACTTCTGGTTCATTACTGTCAGACCATCGCCTAGCCTATCACCTATATGCAGATGACACTCAGATTATTATTTCATTTGATAACTTTTTGTCAGAACATTCACTGGTAACCTTTTTCAAGCATTATCTCATATTCAGTCCTGGATGGATTATAATAAATTGCCTCAGCTGAAGAAATTTGAGTTTATCACCTCTATTAAACTTCGGAACTCGACCATGCCTAGGTCTCCTGTCACATTTGACGGACAATCAGCTATATATATAATGACCGCTAGGTGGCCTTTATATATATATATATATATATATATATATATATATATATGCTCGCATCAATATACAGTAGGCACCTCTTTAGCAGTGGATCCATTTAGATAAGAAACACAATGATTGTATGCTTAAATAAAAAAGGAACGCTGGACTAGCAACTCAATAGTAGTACTATTGCATTAAAGAAACATTTGTATTCATAAAATTAAATAATATTAAATTTAGTCAAAAAATACAACTGGTTTTCTGTTGCTAAAGTCATCTGCCTTGAACGAAGATGGACGACGCCCATAGACCAGGACTACAGTAGGCCCTATATCTAATAATTACATCCTGCATCATACAGTAAACGCTATACTTAACCTCGTCGAGGCGGCTGGTCGGGTGCTCGAGAGGGCGATTCGGTGTATGAGGTCGGCTCCGGGAGGACAGGCAAACGGGGAGACAGGAGGAGCTGACGAGCGGTGTTGAGAAGGGATTTACGGGGCGCGAGGCGTAGCGAAGGCAAAGCAAAAAGGGGTCCTTGGAGTGTGTGTGTTAATAAGTTTATTTAAAGACGCATCCGTAACAAAGACGATGAGCGTCTGTAAAAACCATGTACAAATCCGCAGGTTTAGGACCCGGGTCAACTAGAGTTCATATTTGTTTACAATTGTCCAGGGTTTGGGAGGCGTCACAAGTGATGCCGCGAGCCGGCTACCCAACCTAAAAACCTGCGTACAGGAAGTAGGAGGTAGGTTTACCCAATGCTCTGACCAGCGAAGGGAGTTTTCTCTCCCCCCTGTGACGCAATTAAGCTAGGGGCATAAAGTTCGAAATTCTTTAGTCTTTCGCTCGATGATGTATATTCTTTCTTCTTTCTTCTCGCCGATCTTTCTTTGCCTTTTCCTGGTGTTGTTCTTCGTTTCCGGGTTGTTCGTCTGATGTTGTTGACGGTCGTCTTCTTTCTCTCGTTTGACGGTACGAGAGCCACCGTGGACACTGGGCGCCCTCTCGTTTAAACGGTACGAGAGCCACCGTCGACACTGGGCACCCTCTCGTTTAACGGTACGAGAGCCACCGTGGACACTGGGCACCCTCTCATTTAACGGTACGAGAGCCACCGTGGACACCGGGGTCTTCCTCCCGTTTAATCGGCACGAGAGCCACCGCGCCGTCTCAGTCTGCTAACGCAGGCTGAGAGTGAGCATGCAGCATTATCACCTTGACAACCTCTTCGGTCGGAAGATCGAAGTCAATGCAGACCATCCTCACGAGCTGCATAAGTACGTCCCCGTGGGCATCGGTTTCTTTGCCTGCTACCAGATTAGGTACAAGTATGCGTTCAACGTAGCTGAGCAGTTTCAGCATTGTCTCAATCATGGCGCGCACGGGCGCAACCATTTCTTGTCCCGACTGGGTCGCCGGAGTGGTCTGTATCTCCGGTGCCATAGCTTCGCCACCAGTTCGACTGGTAGTTGGGCTCGGTGGAAGGACGACGACCGTCTCTTGAGCCGCGGGGCCCAATTCCTGCACGGTCATTGAACTCTTCCTTGATGGCAATGCCGCCGCGACCGCCGTCCCCCTCGCAGGGGCAGTCTCTTGCACGGCCGCTGCGTCCCGCCTTGGATTTTCCTGAGCAGAGGCTTTCGCCTCCCTCCGCACAGCCTTTAACGCCTGTGCATACGTTTTACCGGTCACTGCTGCTTGCGAAGCAGCTTGTTTTGCCTCTGCGTAAGCAGGGCAATTGGCATCAAACGTGGTGTGCTCGCCGCCACACCGTGCACACCTTGGCGACTCCGCCTTGTCGCACTCGGTATGCTTGTGCTCTCCTGCACAGAACGAGCATTTCTGCCCCTTCTGGCAGTGAGCAGCTACATGGCCGAAGCCCAGGCACCTGTAGCACCTCGTGGGAGGTGCTACATAGTCACGAACCTTGTACCGACAGAATCCGATCGGGATTCTGTTTGGCACCTCAGTTCCAATCGGAAAGTCGACCAAAACAGCGGATGTTTTGACGTGGTTACCGTCACTCTTTTTCAAGAGACGCCTAACAGCAACGACAGGAGTCGAGGCTGATATCTCGTCCTTGATATCCTGTTCGTCGATGTCCACGGGGACACCGACAATGATTTTTCGTATCGCCTTGCGCGTGGTCTGAGCACGCTCTCTTACAAGGCTTCTTGGCTCGCTTACACGAACGGTGTAAGGCCAATCTGGGTCATTGCCAAAGGCGGGTCTTCTGCTCCACGCTGTTCAAAAACAACGCGGAGAAAATTCCCGCTCGGACGTAGGCCAGAGCACCCCACGGTGTTGGCCAGCTCCCGCTTCACCATGACAGAGTTGATTTTGTTGATCTGCTGATCAACGAACTCGACAAAGACGACGTTGTTCAACAGATGCCTCGGGCCATCTAGCTCTTGCGACGACTCGGACGGCAGGATGGGTGGGGTACTGGACCGGTTTAGAGACTTTGTACCTCGACGAACCTCAACGAAAGGCTCCTCTTCGACAGCGGATCCTTCGTCAGAACTCGATCTGGTCCTCTTCTTCAGAGCGGCAGCGAGGCTCAGGTCCTCTGCCATGTCCATCTCTAAAGAGAACTATAATGGAAAGCACCAAAGACAACAATGCAGATTAAAATAGGATACAGGCGATCACCTGCCACAATCAGGCAAGACAAAGATCATGCGTTCTGAAAAGAACACTCTCATCCAACACTCTCAAAACCTCCGATCTCAAAAAACCACGCCACCCGGGTCCTTGGAGAGAGCGGCGTCTGCTTTTATAGATGCGCGGCGCGTCGGCGCTTGGTCACGTGACTCGTGGCTTACGGTACAGTGGAGGCGGATAGCAAGGCTACTACAGGCGTTAAGAGCCTAGGGCTTGGGCGCGGTAAATCACACGGGGTAGGCACTAGGCAGCTACATCACAAGGGGAAAATCTCAACATATATATATATATATATATATATATATATATATATATATATATATATATATATATATCGACGTCAGCAAACCAGTAGAACGCAAAAGACACTGGACCGCGATTATATCACGGTTCAAGATGATAGGTCACACAAACCAACGGAAACCATTAGGGTTTCCGTTGGTTTGTATATTATGGTATATTAGGTATATTAGGGTGCCCGTCAAAACTGAAGTTCTTAATTTCTACTGTGGTACCCTCCCATTTTTTATGTGTTGTGAAATAAGTTCTCTGTAATTTTTTCAGATTTTTAAAGTCAAATTTAAAGGTTGCTCAACAACGGCTCTAAAAGTTATCAGATTTCTATATTGAGGAAAATTTTTACACACGGAAATTCCATATACGTTCTTCGGCAGTTTAATGCATACTTCTAATACTCTGAGGCACCAAGTTAACAATTAAGTTGCTATAAATATTCTTAAGAACTAGAAGGTTCAATTGCCTCCAAGAAAATTATCCGTTCACATTGTATTAAACCCATGAATCTCAAGTCTCTAGTGCGGACAGCGGAACATCAACATTGGCACCGACAAACAGCGACTTTCTTGCTTCTGGATACTTTGCTCTGCTTCTTGATACAAGATACTTTACTGTTCTTTATTTGTCACAATACTGTATATTTGTGAAAGTCCTGTATCAGTTTTGACAGCTCACTCTGTTCTGTTATTTACAACTGCCAAACTGTTGAGGTATTTTTTTGGTTAACCAAAATTCATCACGGGTTTACCAGCTGTCTGGGTCTGCTAATGTGAGGAAATCAGCATTCAGGCCAAGAGTATTAAAGAAAGACGTAGTATTGTTTATGACAAAGCCGCTGGGTTACTTTTCGGAAATGGCACTGGGCTCGAACTGAATTCCTTTAGGTGTTTCTGTCTACTAAGTGCATTGCTTATCTTGTGTTTGATGCAGCTGTCTCCAATGTCGTCAAAACTGCAAAAGCTATTACTTCCTCACTCAGGTACCATGTATGTATGCTGATCTGCAGCATCGGAAATGCCCTTGTTCAAAGCCACATAGTATTTTGCTAGCTTACAAGAGCTCCTATCATTGGCAGGAACAACTGCTGGTCTTGGACATAATGTCCAGGCTTTTGTGTACAACAGGCATCCAATCCAAAAAGGCTCATCTTCTTCAGTGCAGTTTCTTCACGTGCTGCTAGTTTGAACTGCTCTATAAACATCCACACTTTTACACAATACAGCAGCTTGACCATCCACTGGACTTTGTACATAGATCTGGGTGCCATAAATTGTGAGTAAGCCAATATCTGGACCAGAGATGATCGGCCACAACAGTCTCTACAAACATCACCAACTACTACTTCTCGTGCATGAAGATGGCATGCCAGATGCAAAAGGTTCTTGTAAAGCTTCATATCTGTCATGACACAAACTCCACTTCGTATGCCAGTAATCGAAGCTGTCGAAGCATATGGCTTTCACGTGACTTTGAATGCCCATTCTGTAATCATTGGACAACTGCATTGCTCTGGTACATATAGATAGGTTTGGGAAACCAAGTACCTGTTCCACTTGAAACCTTGATACCAAGATTGGCAGCCCATCAACTTGTTTACAGCCTACAATATCTGGCATCATCTTGTCATCCCAGTGTACTACTGAAGGTAAGGATGAATCAAAATTAGATTTGCCAGTCTTTGCCATCTGTTCACGAGACTGTAATCAAGCTATTCTAATTACTTTAAGCAGATTACACGCTGATCTAAAATGTACTAATGCGTTCCATAATTTCATTTCATATTACAACAATATTTTGCCAAGAATATGCCTACTACAAACAATAGCTGCATTACACAATTCATACATAACCTGAAATTTGTACTATCACTCATATTATTAACCATAGGTGACATAAAACAATACTGTACACATACTGGTAGTTGGTAATAAAGACATGATAATTTGCTAAATAATTACTTAAATTTTAATTGTATTTTGACAAAGCGCACTTGTTACAGTTTAATGCTTGTAAATGCTAACCGGTGGCAGTGCTAATTTGACAGTTAATAATACATTATAAATGTTGTCTGTAAATGCAAAAATGGTAATCATAGAATATTTATATATTTAAAAAATCAAATATTCAAATAAATAAGTAGCAGATGTCAATGGCATTGAGCATTGAGCAATAAAAATTGCACAAGAAGCAAGTTTTGAGAAAATTCGGTAAATGGCACTTATCAATAAACGTTCAACATGTTGAGCGACCAGTAAATGTTGTCCTGAAGAGCTAACATTTTGCACTGTTGTTGCTCTTATATGGTGCAACAAGTTGAGGGGGTACCACATTAACATTTCTCAACTTCAAATTTTTACATTGATTTGGCGGGCGCCTAATATATATATATATATATATATATATATATATATATATATATATATATATATATATATATATATACGCCGTATATCGAATTTCATTTATGGCGGTAATCGCCTGTCCGTATGGATGATTCAATCCCTCTGCATCTTCCTCTACTGAAGTGCAGTGATGGTCAATGGTGACTGATTTATGGGCTGAAGTGGACCAGAGTGAATGAAATTAAATTTCAATCACTTGCATAAATCAAAAGCCCTTTCACACGGCCCATGGTGCTCCATGGGCCCCCGTTACAGTGTATCGGCCGCATCCCCTCTCCTCAGGCCTCATTGGAGCAAAGTCGATGTCGAGGTTTGTATCGAAAGAGAAACTTGATGACAACTATTATATATGTTTAAACTTTGTGGAGTTTTATTGTCAAAGATCACGTTCTAATCGTATAATATATATATATGCATATATATATATATATATATATATATATATATATATATATATATATATATATATGCTCGCATCAATATACAGTAGGTACCACATTAGCAGTGGATCCATTTAGAGAAGGAACACAATGGCTGTATGCTTAAATAAGAAATGAACGCTGGACTAGCTACTCTAGAGTAGTGCTATTGTATTAAAGAGCCCTTTATGATCCACACTGTCCAGAATATCTGAGTGCGCTGGTGCAGCGAACGACGTCAAATGAGTCGAGAATGAAACTTCGGTCGAGTCGTCGAGTCCTGCTGCTTGTCCCTCCTCCGTCAAAGACCTCCAAGTTTGGAGAAAGGTCATTCTCCAAAGGGAATCCATTACTTTGGAATTCATTACCTGACGTTGTGTCGGAAGCTGTCTCTGCGGAATCCTTTCTTAGGAACTTAAAAACACACTTATTTAATATCGGATTTTATTGATAGAATTATGTCAAAGCGCTTTTGTCGTAGGCCTTAGCCTTGTTTACTGCGCTGGAGAAATTGTCTAGAAAAATAATAATAATAATAATGAAGAAGCATCTGTATTAATAAAATTAGATAATATTAAATTTAGCCAAAAAATGCAATTGTTTTTCTGTTGCTAGATTCATCTGCCTTGAACGAAGATGGACGACGCCCATAGGCCAGGACTACAGTAGGCCCTATATCTAATAATTACATCCCGCATCATACAGTAAACGCCCTTCTGTTCAAATTTTCAATATATTTTCTGTTTTGCTTTGAATCAATTGTCGAAGTTACATTTCCTCATAAGAAATACGAGCACAGCAGTTTTCAGTAACTGCAGTCATAGTTTTCTTTTGCAGCGCTGCGTAAGTCAAATACAACTGACCTAAATCGTAGTCGGACGGTCTATATGCCATACATACATAAAGACCAACGGAACTGCCGGTAGATATTTCTTCCGAAAATGTTCAGTGAACGGTGGCCATGAGGTTTTTTATATCAAGCAGTGAAGGTTATAGCGTAATACCATTCAGTTGCTCGATCGGACTTGTTGCTATGCTGACAGTTTGGATTTTTTAAAATACGAATAGATGGCAAAGTAAACGTTAAAAGCGCACTGTCAAAATGAATATATTTTATGAATTGATCTTGTTGATTGATATCGGTAAGCGACTTCATTATTTACTTTTTACAACCTATCTTCGAGTTCATGTATCAACGCAAATAAGTTTACTGGCTAATGTATAGACCTAGAAGTAGAACAAGGTGCCAGGTAAACTAATACGCTAGACAATCGTTTTACGTAATGCTGCTTGAGAAAAGTCACATATAAGACAATCAAAATCAACACCCATATTAATTATATTTTTAAAATATTATAATTCGTAGTCAGTAAATTCAATCAATCAAACGATTCAGGGATAGATCACTCGTCCTATCGATTTATAGGCAGGGGCCGTCGAGAGAAAATCCGGGTCCGGTGACAAATATTGATTCCGGGCCTCTTGTTTCGCTCTCCATATGACATGAACACAAAATTTCGAGGATGCTAAATATTGTGTTCTATAATTTAGGCTGTCCTTTAATTACGTTAGCAATTTTTGACTCCTCCTTGTCAACAATTGTCGACTTTCAGTGACGCCTATATAATTATTTCAAAACTTTTGACCCCGCACTAAGATCATTGACAGGTCCCCTAAAAGTTTAGAAGGTTATTACTTTTGCAGTGATGACTTTTCCATTTCTTTGTTCATCAAGTGTCATAATGTCGTGGTGATGACCTCTTTTTTGTCAGGCATTTTCCAGTTGTGCTAAATAGTATTCCGTGAAATTTCCTATTTTATTATCATTTGTAAAAATGAAATTGTTGGCGTCAACTTCTCTTGACCGCCCCTGTCAGCAACTATCAAACGTTTTCAAACCCCGCCCCAAATTTCTAATACAAGTTATACTGTAGGTACAGTAGGTACTTATAAAAATCCGTGAATCAGCATTATCTGTAATAGTGTTAACGACTTAACGTTTATTTTAAATCGTGCCGCGGATCGAATTTGACCTTCGTTCATAGTTCAATAATAAGTTATTAACAGCATTAAAGAGTTAAACATGCTTTTCTAGAATTTATTGAAAATTTTCGAAAATTTCGAATTTTTGTTTGTTTTGAAATCATGATTACTTATTTAAATTACCTCCTGGCTTCATGAATGACCTTTACATATGATACGCACTTTTTGAAACTGTAGGACCCTAAGCAATTTTCTATGAAGTTGCGTAGATATGTCAGTTAATATTTTTTCTTTTTATGCTTAGCGCGGGCCTTTGTTTTTCGCCGGGCCCGGTGATAATGTACCTCTGTCCCTCCTCTCGTCGGGCTGATCATAGGCCTAGGCAACAAGTGATTGGAAAAGCACATGCATAGTAACTTAGACTTGGGAAGCTGATTTTTATTGCCCATAATTGACACTTGTTATTTATGAGTTTTCTGCATTTGTTAAAGCTACGGCAATTATGCTGTATGGTCCTGAAAGCCAACTAGCTCTTGTTGGGAATCCTGCGGCGATGTCGTGTGGAAGTGATGACACCGAATGCTTTAGTCACTGGTACTTCCTGGGACTTAAAGCAACGGATATCCTAATCTACAACACCAAATATACTAAACCAGGGTAATCATTTCGACAGATATCATTCGATGATAAATATTTAAGATGCTTAAACCATCAAAATCAAGAAACTTTATACAGCAATTATATTAGTAAAATATCGTCATTTTTAGTCAGAAAATCCAAGAATCGCCAGTAAACATTTAGAATAATCAAAATATTCGCGAATAAAATAGCAATCAATTTTTTCTACCGTAGAATAATTTAGCAACTGAGCATCATCATAATCATAATTATTGCTCTCTGCCAACTCATTAGTGACAATATCTAGTCAGAAAACATTTCCAGGCTTTTTTGTCAAATGTTAGTTTTCCGACTTCTATAATTGTCAGTTGTCTTTCTTTGGAATCTTCTTTTATATTGTCTATCAATATTTCTGGGCCTGCCTCTTCATTTTTGCCTTCCTTGTATGTGTAGAGTGCCTTTTTGGGAAATCTCGAGCCCTCCATCCTGTTTACATGTCCATACCATGTTATCTCCCTTTTTCTGAGTTTGTACATTATGGTATTCTTTATCCCTATTCGCTGCCATATATCTTCATTTCGAAATTTTTGAAGTCTGCTAACTCCAAGATTTCTTCTTAGGCAGATCATTTCTGCAACGAGTAGTCTTGTTTCATCTTCTCTTTTTGTGACCCAGGTTTCAGCTACATATAGTATTTGTGGAATGACAACGGTATATTAGATCTGGACTTTGGTGCTTATTTTAATTTCTTTAGTGTTCCAGGTGCGTTTCAGTCTTCCCATTGTTTGTAATCCTTTTGATATTTTCTGTTTGATGTCTTCTTGGTGGCTTCCATCGCTTGTTATTTGTCCCCTTACATACGTAAAGCTTTTGGCCTCCTCAATTTCTGTACTTTCTAGAGTTAATCGCATCTTCTTTTCTCCTGTTTTGCTGACCACCATGGTTTTAGTGTTTGCTGCGTCTATCGTAAAGCTATCTTTGGCTCGTGACATTGACGTTTGTCAGTTTTTGTAGATCTTTCCTGGATTCTGCAAGCAAGGTGACATCACCTGCAAACATTAAATTAGAAATATTTTCTCCATAACACTTTACACCAATGTTTAAGTCTTTGGTTGCTATTTTGTATATGGCCTCAAGAACTATGATAAACAGCATTGGCGAAAGAATACACCCCTGTCTTGTTCCTACTTCTGTCGTGAACCATTCTGTTAGTTCATGTTCCACCCTCACAGCGTTTTCTGCTCTTCTAAAAACCGTTCGGATTAGGCTTATTAATTTTTCTTCAATTCAGAAATTTCTCATTGCTTGTTACAGCCCATCATGCCACACTGAATCAAAAGCTTGTTTGTAGTCAATAAAGTTATTGTAGCATGTATTGTTAGTTTCAATATATTTTTCCAAGATTTGTCTAATAGTAAATAGTTGGTCAACTGTGCTTCTTCCAGGTCGAAATCCTGGTTGCTCCTCCCCAAGTATTTCTTCCACATATGCACTTATTCTTCGCTGGAGTATGCCTACTTTAGATAGGACCTTCCCTGGGATGCTCAGGGGTGTAATTTCTCGATAATTGTTGCAGTCCAACAACTGATGTTAGCGAAATATTGTAAAATGATATCCGGAACTATATTCAAAAAGCAGACAAAAGAGCTGAATTTATGTTGCTTCTGTAATATTTCTCAACTGGTGCTGGTGAATGAATGTTAATCTAGATCATTGGTATAATTGATATGATTTCAGTATTAATGTCATCATAACTGAACAGAGAATCCACACACTGAAAATTGAAAACGTAACATCTGACGATGCAGGAATTTATCGCTGTCTTTTGCGCAAATTTGAGAGCGGTGGAACGAGAACAGTGGCCGAATACAAAGCAGACTTAATAGTCTTCGGTGAGAATCATTCAAGTAGGCCTACCTGTATTAAAACTAGTGAAAAATTACATAACGAAAGAATTTAGAGTCTGGGCTAGGTCCTTTCGAAATATATTTCAAGACATTCTCCTATGGTATCGGAGGCAAGGTTCTCGCCTGGCTACGCGACTACCTTACGGACAGAACGCAGTCAGTCTGCTGGAAAGGACAAACGTCGTCCCCGCGCCGGGTCCTCAGTGGAGTGCCGCAGGGGTCGGTTTTAGGACCCCTGCTCTTCATTCTTTATGTCGCAGAGATTAGCGACATAGTCAGGTCCTGCGGTTTGGAGGCGCACGCTTACGCGGATGATATGCAAATTTACTCTTTTTGCCTCCCCTCTGACACCGAGGGACTCCGTGCTCGCATCTCTGACTGCGTCACCAGGATCAAAAAGTGGACGGACGTGAATCGCCTTGCGCTAAATCCTCGCAAGACAGAACTATTGTGGCTCGCGACTCCGAGGAGGAGACACCTGATCAGTTGCGCCCCGTTCCTGATCGACGGAGAGCACGTCCTTCCATCCTCTGATGTACGCCTCTTGGGAGTCCACTTCGACGCATCGCTTACGTTTGACGTTCATATTGGAAACGTCTCCCGGTCCTGCTATTATCAGCTGCGGCGGATCAGAGAGATTCGCCGTCACCTACCAACCTCGGCTGCGACTCTCCTAGTCCGGGCTTTCATCATCAATCGGGTCGATTACTGCAACAGTATTCTCTGGGGCCTGCCCGACTACCAGCTCAATCGGCTGCAGATGGTTCTTAACACCTCTGCCCGGATGATCTTCGGAGTTCGAAGGGGAGAGCACATCTCCCCTTTTCTGAAAGAGAAGCTAAATTGGCTTCGCATCCCGGAGCGTGTTGCCTACAAGAGGTGCATCCTCACGTTCCGTGCCCTGCACGATCCAGCTTTCCCGGACTATCTGGCGTCGTTGGTCCTAAGACCAACGTCTACCGACAGGCGTCTGCAACTGAGGTCCAGTCGAGACGTCAGACTGGTTGTTCCTCCTCCGTCTCGAACGGCAAAGTTTGGCGAGAGGTCGTTCAAGTGCGGAAACCCTATTCTTTGGAATGCATTACCCGGTCATGTGACCAGAGAGTCCAATCTTGAATCGTTCGCAAGGAAACTTAAAGCTCATTTCTTCGAGACATCGTATTAGTGTAAAGAGCTCTAGCCTTTGACTTTTCGTTCATGTTTTTGCGCTATATAAATCGACTTTCTAACCTAACCTAACCTAACACGCAATATTCCACTGCATTGGTATATTTATATGGATGCGAAGTTAATGCAGCACAATTAATTATAGTGTAATTTTAATAACACTTTTAAATTATTCTACGTATTCTTCTGAATTCATTTTCATTTAGAGTCACATCCAGTGTGTGCTTTAAACAAGTCAGGAGAGAGCTCTGATATAGTGGCAGGTGACATGGTGGGGTTATTTTGTTCCGTCGTCTATTATGGCAACTGGGTTCCTGCTATGGAATGGTCAAGAAACGACGGGAAGTCTACTGAGACAGAAATAATCAAAACTCCAAACGACAAAATAATTACATCGACGGCTAAGATTTTGGCGGAACCCGAAGATAACGGAGTAACCTTCTCTTGCACGATGACTTTTCAATATTCCGTCTTGAGCAGGAATATCAGCCGACCCCTGAACTACGATTTAAATTGGAATTACACACTAAATGTGTTGTGTAAGACGCTTTTACTTATTGCGTAGAAGAGTAATAGTAATAATATTTAGTAGCCCTTTGGGTTCGACGATGACTTATTGAAGAATCTGTCGATTTATATTTCTCTCTCATTTCATCAACAACTCACAACATATATTTTCTATCTTATTGTAAGCAACATACAGGGTGTAAACGTTAAAAGGGGACCGTTTTTTAGCATTTAATATCTCGGCCGTGTGTCCAGTGATTTCAATAAAACTATAGGCCATATACCTAGGAATGTGTCTGATGTAATTGTCAAATTTCATGCTGATATCTTTGGTAATAGCTGAAATCTGGCCCAAAAACTAAAGAGCCACAATTTTTAAAATTGACAACATCGCAGTCAGGAATAAGCGCTTGTCTCGCTGCAGACGTTTGATGCGACGCTTGACTGTGACCAAACTTAAGAGGGTCTTTTTCACTTACGAAAAGGCCTTCTACCTTGGTCCGCCAGTCAAAAGTCAGGGCAAGCGAGTGTGGAGTTTAGGAAGGAAAAGAGATTTGCCATCAGAACAACTTGTCAGGCAGCGGGCTAAGGTTTCCAGACATGTCATGGTGTCTGCTGGAGTGTGCCATCAGGGCCAGGGTCGCCTGCACTTCGTACCAGACAAATCCAAAGTGAACGCAGAGTGCTACGTAAATCAGCTGCTACCAGATCTCCTGCAGGACTGTCATGATTTGCTAGGAGAAGATTTTATATTCCAGCAAGACGGAGCACCTGCCCACTATGCTCTCAGGACCCAGGATTTTCTGGAGCAAAATTGTCCAGATTTCATCAAGATGACTGGCCACCCAACTCTCCAGATACCAATCCACTTGACTTCCACGTCTGGAGAATCATGCTCGACAGATATCAAAAGTATCAGCTAAAGCCACAGAACATCTTAGAGTTGGAGACTGTGCTGAAGAATATCTGGGAGAGTTTGCCTGAGGACCAGATCAAGAAGTCGATACTGTCAGTGAAGAAGCGCTTGTCGTCATGTGTGAAGGGTAAGGGTACATGGGCATTTTAGGCACTTGCTCCCGCAACAAATCATTTAAAACCTCTTTTAAGACGGCCTTTTCAGAGCCAAAAAATAAAAAATAATAATTTTTTTCACTTTATAATGCCATTATATTACGTTGTCAATTTTAAAATTTGTGTCTCTTTAGTTTTTTGCCATATTTTAGCAAACACTAAAGATATCAGCATGAAATTTGCAAGTTACATCAGACACTTTCCCAGGTATATGGCCTATAAATTTTGTGAAAGAACTACACACGCGGCCGAGATATTAAATGTTAAACATTGGTCCTTTTTACTTTTACACCCTGTATACATGTAAACTGATTGTTTGGATATTCTGTGCTCTAAATTCTATGCATCATTACCAAACGTATAACGCACTACACGAATAAGAACACGAAGTTTTAACATTAGAAAGCTACCAATTTAAATAGTTCATCAATTTAGTCCCAGGGCATTAATGATGTTTTTAAATTTGCACTTTGACATGTGAATATTTTAGATTTGATTCGGAACATAGAGATAGAACCAAAATCTGCAAGTTATTTTCCGAACGATCAACTCTACTGTCTGGCAATTGGAAATCCAACGCCTTCATGTAAGTGGACTGATGCTGAAACAAACAAAGTCCTATCCCATCACTGTCATCTCGTTTTGGATGAAAAGGTAACCGTCGATGACCTGCATACGTTTCAGTGTACAGCAGAAAATCTGGTGGCGAACATTTCCAACACAACTTCCATCAGAGTTATATTAACCGGTCAGTTGAGTTCATGCAAGATTACTTTTTAGTGAAAATGATGCATCAAATGCTGATGTATTGAGAGCGTCACTGAATCATATTAGAAATTCGTTGTTTGTGTTATAACATATTGTTTGCTTGTCTTTGTTATCTATGCTGCAATTTCGGACATTTCAACAAAATGTCCAACATGATGTCCCGCAAGGCTCGGTCCTGGGACCCCTGCTTTTTATTCTTTATGTGGCGGACATTGGGACAATTGTGAAGTCCTTCGGGCTGTCATTTCATGCATACGCAGATGACGGACAAATTTATCCATCCTGTCCCCCGTCAGAGTCAGAGCCGCTCCGGAAGTCTTTCGATAGCTGCCTCTCCGCTGTTATAATCCAACCTCGACTGCAGTCACATCGCGCGGTTCGCACTTCCCCGACGATATCACCACGTCCAAGAGTCCGCCGTGCACGTGGGTTGAATCATGAACGAATTGCTTGAAGTCGAACGAGGAAATGAGAAGTTCAAGCTTCTGACTGTCGACATCTGACGGGCAAGAGCAAGCGCTCTTGTGCATGCTCGACCTCTTCGCGACGTTCGACACTGTCGACCACTCCATGCTTATACGGCATCTCGATCTTTCCTTTGGGATAAAAAACACAGCGTTACTTTGGCTGCGCAATTACCTTTCCGAAAGAACGCAGTCCGTCTCCTGGAAAGGTCACACGTCAGCCAAACGTCCCGTCCGCTGTGGAGTATCACAAGGTTCACCCTTAGGTCCGCTCCTTTTTATCCTCTACGCAGCGGATCTGGGACTGATCGCCGGATCGTATGGATTGAACTGGCATGCCTTCGCGGATGATGGGCAAGTGTACGCCTCCTGCCGTCCCTCAGATACGGGGCACCTGCGATCTTGGTTTGAAGATTGTCTACCTGAGATCATGTCATGGACCGCGAAAAATCGCCTCGCACTTAATCCCGGTAAAACAGAATTGTTATGGATCAGTGCTCCTAGGAAGGCTCTTCTATTAGGTCGTTCTCCTTTTACGATCGGTGACGCTGGCTGTCATCGCTCCGTCTACGGAGGTACGCATTCTTGGCGTACTTCTTGACGACTCTCTATTCCTCGCCGGCCAAGTGAGCTTCGTAACTCGGGGCTGCTACTTTCATCTGCGCAGGATCGCAGAGATTCGACGGTATATCTCTACATCAGCAGCCATCCACGTAGTCCGGGCACTAGTGCTATTCAGGTTGGATTATTGTAACAGGATTCTTCTGGGGCTTCCGAAATACCAGCTAGACCGTCTCCAATCGGTCATGAACGCTGCAGCCCGATTAATCTTCACCGTGAGATAGAGGGATCATGTGACTCCATTGCTAAAGGAAAGGCTACACTGGCTGAAGATCTCGGAGCGTGTAGTTTATAAACGTTGTACGTTGACATTCCGAGAACTGAAGGATTCTATCTACCCGATTGAGGAGCGTCCATCATCATTAGGCCTACGCGGCCTGTGTATATCCAGTCGTTGATTAATAACGAAATCTGCCCGGAGTATATTTCTGCGCTAATACAGCGGCCGATACCGACAGACTGTCGGAAACAGCTGCGATCAAACAAGCGACTTCGTCTTTATGTCCCTCCTCCGTCCAAGACGAAGATGCTGGGGGAAAGATCCGTGACCAGCGGTAACACTCTTCTCTGGAATGCTCTTTCCGCCTCAGTGACATCTATTACATCCTTCGAGGCGTTTGCGACTGCCCTCTAGACGCACTTATTTCGCACATCTTTTGAACATTTGTAAATCGCTCCTGATTTTAGGTCTAGCTATGTTATAGCGTTAAATAAATTATCTAGGGAATATAATATAATATGTCATTTCCAAAGCTAACCCGATCCTATGGAACGAGTTACCTGACATCGTGACCGAGGCAGCCTCAGCTGAATCTTTCCGCAAAAACCTAAAAACATATTTATTTAAGATAGGGTTTGACTCCACTTTTTAAGCGCTCTTGTCTTGGACCTTAGTCTTGTCTATTGCGCTGAAGAAATTGTCTGGTAATAATAATAATAATAATAATAATAATAATAATAATAATAATAATAATAATAATAATAATAAAATGAAAACAAGTAACAGGATTTGTACGTATGATCTGAAGTGCCGGATTTCGTTTTACAATCATCATTTTCTTTATCGACAGCGCGCTAATATATAAATAAATTACACTGAACCTCTGAGGCGGCATGACCGTCCTTCGCCTGCGGCAAGCTATCTCTGAATCTTTGTCGTACTGCCAACACAGCTTACAGCCTATTAGAGTAATCATTCAGTCTTTCAGCAACGTTGCGTTCCTTTGATTCAAGCATGACACTGTTCTCTTTTAGAAAACAACTGAAGACATTCTTGTTTGTTTGATCCGGTGTCGTATAAATTTATTTCCGCCATAAAATTATTTCCTGGGCGGAGCCTGCGGTTGCTAGGGAAATAAAATTGTGTGGCATACGTATAAATTTATTTCCGTATAAATTTATTTCCGCCTATCAACATAATATCTAAAAATAGCCTTAATCACTTTAATGCATACGGTTAGTAGCAGGCAATAACTTTATTTTCTACATATAACTATATAGCCTGCTGTTGGTGGGGAAATAAAATTATAACCGGTAATAAATTTATTTCCTATCTTCTGTCTATCTATACCTGTGCATAGCATTGGTTGGAAATAAAATGATATCCCATGGGTAATAAATTTATTTCCTAGGAAATAAAATTATAACCGGTAATAAATTTATTTCCTATCTATCTATACCTGTGCATAGCATTGGTTGGAAATGATATCCTATGGGTAATAAATATATTTCTAGAAAATAAAATTATAGCCGGTTATAAATTTATTTCTAGTCTGATTTATCTATCTATACCTGTGTATAGCATTGGTTGGAAATGATATCCTATGGGTAATAAATTTATTTCCTAGAAATAAATTTATTACCCATGGGATATCATTTCATTTGTTGGAAATGATATCCTATGGGTAATAAATTTATTTCCTAGAAATAAATTTATTACCCATGGGATATCATTTCATTTCCAACCATTGTTATATACAGGTATAGATATACCGTAGACTAAGAAATAAATTTATAACCGGCTATAATTAAGGTGGGAAGTTGAAGACTCGGCGTTGCTCATCACTTGGCGTTGCGATGATTCTAATTCTAACTCTTGTTGACGTTCTCCACAAGCTGACTCGCAATGTCCGACGAAAAATTTTAATAGACTACGAAATTTGCGATTTGCGAGAGACGCAGAGACGGGGGGTTTTTCGCTACCCCTCATCTCTACCAAATGTAGTAGACCAGATATTGGGTCTGGCCTACTACTGGGGAACTAGCTGAGATTAAATCATTGTAGATAGTTAAACAGCCTGACACTAGCTCACGGTACGGATCTCTCTCTAGATGTTATTAGAGTTCAGTGTCCCAGAAGACTTCGAGAGAACCGCCGAGAGAACCGTTCCCCCTTGCCCTAGTGCAGTGCCCTTTTATTAACATTAGCAACCAATAACAATTCTGCATAGCACAAGCTCAACCCATCCACATGATCTAATATATGACAGACATCAGGCCTAGCCAATTAAGAGTGACTAGTACTGATTATACAGGTTGGAGAAGACTCGTCGCCCAATGTTCCAGAGGGAACAGGAGGAACTAAGTCTAAGTCTAAGTACTGATTATAAGCATTATGCTAACAATGATCCCCTAGTCCTAAAGAGAGGTGAATGATGATTATTACAACTGTTACTATTAAGGTCCACCCCTGGTATTTATAACTAATGGACTTTGGTATTCACTACAATACAATTATAATCCAAATGCTCATTCGCTCAATCATTCGTATCAATCAAACCACTCTCTATCTGAATAGAAAAAGAAATAGAAAAGAAAAGATTATGGTTACTGTTTTCGCAATTGCTAGCCAGATGTAGAGACATACAGTCGACGGCGATATTGTGGTGACCCCGGCTCGCGGTCTCGTAGCGCGGCCGGCGGTCGGGCGGCCCCCAACGCCCGCTCAGTTTCCCGATCGCCATCTGTCGCCGACTCTGCCTGATCGGCGGCGCCTGTTTGCCTTTCCCTTTCACCGACATCAGACGAGGTGTTCGCGGCTGCCGGGCAGGCCGCGTACTGATGATGGCCGCTCCTCAATACAGGGTTCTGATTTTCCTCGTCTGTGTCTGTTCCGTCTCCGGCCTCGTCCGAGAGACCTTTTAATTGTCCCCTCCTTTCGCTGGCCACCGCTTGGTCTCGGCGCCTTAAGCGATTTCGGGACATATTCTTGGTCACTGGCTTCGACTTTGTATTACGCCACTTCATTTTCGATAACTTCCGCTCCCCTAAAGACAGGCGGCGTTGTCTATCCTCTGTTGCGGCTTCTTAGCACGCTTGGTAACTTCTGCGCTCACTCCTAGACGGGCAGCGGCGTCTATTTGTTTCCTCACACTTTCACCTAAACCCGGGTTTAACCGTGCCTGATGGACGGCGGTCCACTTTTTCTTGACGGTCATTTCACTCAAACTGACTCTCCGTGCCTTTACGACAGGCGGGCGTCTGTCTCCTCCCTTGGCTCAGAATTGACCTCCTGGGCACTAACGCGACCTCAGGTAGGCGATTCTCATCACAGCCAAGACTCACCTTCACTGAAAGTGCGCTGAGACTCCGACGACACAGCGACTTCCAAAGACACGAATACAACTTGCCTTTTATTGGTTTTTATTATTTATTAACAAACTAAGCAACAATGAAAACAATGGCTACAGTGGCAACACTGGCAACACGGACAAAGACGCGTTGTCTAGACGCACCCCTGGTTCGCCAAAATAACTAGCGCCACTCGAGGAGTACAATCAATAGCCTTTGATGCGTCAATATGAAACGATAAACTTTTTAGCACTTTATCGGGCTCCAATGCTCACATTCGCTTTCAATCGCTGTGCATTGCTCTATCGCTTCACAATATAAGCGAGGCGACCACGAATACATGGTCTCATCTAGATGACTTAAATTTTTAGAGATATGAAACTTTTTGACGGGTACTCAGGTGGATTTCGCAACAGTTGTCTGTATTTTCGCGTAATTGCCGCAATAGGAAAAACTAGGGTCCCATCTGACAGCATCGTCGTTAGCGGTAGTAAGGAGCTTCGTCTACGGCAGGCGCCTCGCCAATCACTCCTGCTAGCTGGGCGCCGCGATTCAAGCAGACTTTAGTTACAACTGCTGCTTGCGTCCCCCTCTTGACGCGTGATACAAAATTGCCAATTTTCAGAGATTTTCGAATTTTTAGAACCGGCGCTTGAGGGCGCTCGTCCACTGCTGTCCCCACTTCGCCGTAAAAGCCGCCAGAAAGCCAAAATTTGGACCCATCCCCCTTAGCGTCGTCGGCAGCGGCGATAAGAAGCAGTGATGTTAATTCTTGTCCTGGTCCTTGTCCTTAGGGACTCCTTAAGGACCAATTTGAAGTCCTTGTTCTTGTCCTCGTCCTTGGAGGTTCAGTCCTCGTCCTTATCCTCGTCCTTGCAGATCGGTCCTTGTCCTGGTCCTTGTAACTTAGTCCTTGAAAAATCCTTATAAGGACCAAATTATTCGTATACCATGTTCAATTGTACTGATAATTATGTTCCAAGGTAAGAGTATATATGGATTTATATTTACATACTGGCTTTGAGTTAGTCTACATGTGTAGGTATCGTTTCCTTTATAATACCCATAAATTTATTATACCACATGATATTAAAGACTATGATAATACCAGTTGAGCCAAGAGTTGAGCAGATGAACTTCCTTTTCCTGTTTGAAAGCGTTTGAACCAGATGCATGCATTTTTAAAATTTATATTATTCTTTAGCTGTATCTTAAAATACAGATAAATATAATAATTAACACGTTGACTGCGGCCTATTAAATAAGTCAGGCGCGGATACTATGGACGAGTCTACGACCTCCTTGGCTTTCCAGTTCCTATACAAAATGCGTGCGATCATGCGTGAAGTGAGTGACAGCCGTTAGATTATTCCCAAGGCCCGATCACGTTAGACGCCTACAGGGAAGAAAATATTTTGAAACAGAGGCAAGTGTTTAGAAATTAGAGCCATCTGTTACTAGTATCATGTTCTCTTTACTCAGGTATGCACCAATTCATACGAAAAAATGCAGGTGGTCTGTAATGTGCTCCATAACCGCGCTACGTAGACTTTGTCAGGGACAAGTAGTTATCTCAACAATGGAGATTGGATAAAACAATCAATGTCACGGGTCAAGAATGCAAGGCAATAAAATTGGCCATCACTGTGGCAAAATGGACGCTATAGCCGATATAAATTCAGGACCTTAGTAAGGACCTCAATTATCTAGTGATTCTAGTCCAAAAACGCTGACGGCATTACGCCTATGGTGACACAAGTTATTTGGGGTATTTATATTGAAGCTGAGGCGTGGGGTTTAGAAGGTGGGCCTTTTAGGAGGCCAATCGACGTTCTTCAGTAGAATGTGGCGCTTCCGATTGGTCATTTAGTCCACCTGCAACAATAGACGGCGCGCCAATCTCAAGTGAAACCAAGACTTCTATTGTAATTAGCATGGAGTGAATTGAGCTTCTTTATTGAGGCAGCGGAGCATGAGTATATTGTGGTTTTTTCAACAGGTGTTTATAGGACAAATATTCACACATTTTCTATAAAATTTGCTTTTCTTGATCGGTCACTCATTCTAGTAGCTAGAGGAAGCAGAAGAATGATTCCAAGATCCGTATAAGATAAAATATTTGGCATTGAACCAAGGACGTCATATGACGTCCCTAGCGCCCTGAGAAACCAAAATAAGGACGTCAGTTGACGTCCCTAGCGTTCAACGTGTTAATATCAATCATAATGCAGGGAGAAGGATCACCTTTAGGGTATACACAGCCGCGAGTTGTGAAATTCTCGTTTAAAGACTTCAAGATCGTCGACACTAAATGGATTGCTACTTGTAAGCAGGCCTGCCGAGAGAAATTCCGAGGACCTGTGCAAAGAGAAATTCTGGGTCCCTGTGCGGAATAAAATTTCTTGACAACTTTTTTTCCCTGTCAGCCTTTTCGCGCCGGGCCCCCTTTTACTTGTCGGGCCCCCTTACTTTTCTATTATTATTGATGCTATTCTTAATTGTACATATTCGTCATCAGCCCGCCCCAGACCGCCGGGCCCCTATGCAGTTGCCCCTCTGCCCCCTCTCGGAGGCCCTGCTTGTAAGAAATATAACAAACACATCCAAGATAAGATATCAGCCACAAGTGCCTTCACAAAGTAAGTGCTAGGCCTAATACTATTCATATTTTTAATTAAAGCAAACACCCGAAAGCTCAAGGAAAGGTAGACTGATTTGGTCACCCCCGAAAGTCATAGATAAAAAGTGCTACGTGCATGGAGGCGCTTTACTGCATTTGATTAAAATTCAGGTTTTAACGAATTCCCTTAAACTCTGATTTTATTCTCATACCGGACGCTCCCAAACACTTGGGGCATTTATACGAACCGCTTGCAACCTTCTAAATATCTCAGCGTCTTCCCAAGGAAAAGCTGATATTGTACCGGTATTTCGGTGCAGTCTTTGTATTTGTTAGTTAGTTAGCTATATGGTCTATTATTTGTATATCTTCTTTGAAAATCTACAAATATATAGGAAGTGCTTACTAAATTTAAAGGTCGGTCCTTGTCCTTGGTTCTTGTCCTTGTCCTTGGAGGTCAGTCCTTGTGGTCCTTGTGCTTGAGGGCAGGTCCTCGTCCTTGTTCTCGTCCTTGGGGGGGTCGGTCCTTGTCATTGTCCTGGTCCTTGGGGGTCAGTCCTTGTCCTTATTCTGGTCCTTGGGGGTCAGTCCTTGGGGGTCAGTCCTTGTTCTTATCCTGGTCCTTGGGGGTTCAGTCCTTGTTAACATCACTGATAAGAAACGTCGCCGCCGGCGAAGCGCATCGCCGACAGGACCTGGTTTCGGGCGCCGGTTTTTAGGCGGAGTTTTCAACTGCTCTGCCGCGTTCGCTTAGATGCCGTGAATGGAGAGTAGACTAGGAGACTTAGGGGGCGGCGTCGCCGTTAGCGGTGGTAAGCGACCCCGTCTACGGTCCAACCCTTCGCCAATCACCCCTGGTAACCGGGTGCCGGTGCTCAGGCGAACGCAGCGACTACACAGCTGGCCGACCGCTGCCGTTCTCTCTCCCTCTTTCCATCGCTCCAACTGCCTGTTATCTTCGTCAGCGGCAGCCAGCCAGCCGCCCGCAAACAGGCGACGGTCTTCAGCGGCCAAAGTCTCCAGTCGCTGAAGACCGAAGGCTCTCCCGTAGACCTATTATAGTCGTTGCTGGTTTCTATAACTCAACTCTCGGTCTTTGGGCGGACGTGGCGATTCTAATAATTTTACCGAAGTCTTAGCGTCTTGTGATGAACATGGTGAAAGATTTCACAAAGACATTGCCAGCATCGAGAAACGCTACCAGGGAAAGTGGAGTCCGTCTATGCTCGGAGACTACTGTTGGTCGCCACAATATCTTCTACCAGCCGTCGAATATAGAACATACAGCTAACAGCGATATCTTCTGCCAGTTGTTAGATACAGGGAAATACAGTTAACGGCGATATCTTCTACTAGCCGTTGAATATAGAAGCATACAGTACAGCTGACGACTTTCTCGGCCAGGAGTCAGATATAGAAAACAAATACAACCGATGGCGATATCGTCTACCAGTCGTCGGTACAACTAGGCAAACGGTCGCTTATTCAACGCACAGTTGGTAATCATGCACAACAAAGACAATCTGACAGCGAGACGTCTTCAGCCAGAAGTCAGATACGTCAAACAATACAATCTGGCAGCAATTAGCTAAATAGTCCAGGGGCAAGTGATAGTAAAAATTTCTCCCGTGGCAGTTTTAATGAAGGAATGGTGTGTCATATGTCATTGGAAGCAGAAAAGTATGTAGAATAACAATTTCGATGGTGGGAGTTGGTCAGAGGTGGCCGAGCGGCGATATCCACCTACTTCCAAGATGGCCGCCAAAATCACATACATTTCAAAATAACTTAGAAACCAGTACTGTAAACACAAAATACCAAGAGATCATTTATGTTCAGAATGAAAAGACCTTCAATTTGGTATATTACACAATAGTCTACGACACCTGACAGTTGAAATATTTATTTTTTTCGAAACCAAGACTACACTAATTAACCCATTAGCGCATGAGTTTTCAAATTTCTTTCAAATTTGCTGTAAAGTTGTGTTTTTAGTGGCACATCAACATGCAAGAGCTATAATTTAAAAAAATTAATATTACGTGAAATATTAGACAAAAAAATTTTGTCCTTAAAAAAGGACGCTATGCAGTATATGGTGCATGAACTTTTACTATTTTGTTGAACAACTGGAAACTACTTAATCGTCAAGAAACTGTTTGGAAGAGTGCAGCCTATAATAGGGCACCATTGATTAGTCGATCGAATTGTCTTGCTGAACAGACCAATTTTGCACATCAGTGGCGTAACCAGGACTCCAAAATAGGGGGCACTTTGAGACGCAAAAATACATGGTTGTCACCCCAAACGCATTAAAGTCTGCTGTCTGGTGCACTTTTCTTGATCTAATAGTGCCCCTATCTCCAACCACTCAGGTTTTGGAAAAATCTTAATACCGGTCCCGATACTAATAGGGGCCGTGGCCCCCGTGGATTCCCCGTGACTACGCCGAATGCACATATCGTTCAACCAGCATCAAAGAGGACGAATTTTTGCTAGCTGGTCCAGTGCATCAAGGTCAGTGTTGTCACTCACATGGATGTACCGCAACCAGGGGCGTAGCGACGGAGGGTATATCAATATACCCCAGAGATGGACATGGGTCCATTTTTTAGAACCCAACCCAACCCGACCCATCAAATCTCCAACCCAACCCAACCCAACCCATGCCGGCAATTGCAAGTATTCATCCAACCCAATCCAACCCACCCAAGCTTCAAGTAAACATATTCAGCAAATTTATTGCTAAGCAACAATTTGTCAATTACTGCATACAAATCATTTTAAAAATTACCTCTCATATGTCGCTGTAGGGCCTATGTTTTCCGCCATTATAATTATCATTGGCGTGTAAAAGAATGTAGACGTCCGTGTTATAATTTGTACTCATACTATCTTAAATTCAGCTTCAAATGTTGAAAGACTAACGAATATTAAGGAACCCTAGAGCCATTATAGCATTTGCTTAGCAAGTTCGCACGCACTCCCACGCAGTAGCTCATAAATGTTATTGGAGTCAATAAGGGGATTAAGATGGATTTACAGTGGATGGTTCAAAGAAAGTTACTTCGTTCAAAGAAAGTTACTTCCTTCTTTCATCAATTTCGACTCTCGATTCCAATGCCTTGAATTATTTACTTCCACCGGTCTTATGCAAATATCTCGTGGCTGCGGATCAACATTTACCTATAGGTATAATTATGACGCTGCACAATATCGAGAAAGCAACGGCCACAACGGCGAGGGGGGTTTTATGTATCAAAGGAGATAGACTTATGCCTTTAATGCTTTATTATATAGGAACAACTGTGTTTGGATCAATGGAACCAGGGGCTCAAGACAGTTCTGAATATAACCCCCCACCCGCCAATCGCTTAACTAATAGCCGTCATAAGCCAGTATGGCCAGCGACAGTTCGGCGGCAATTTGTTACATGAAAATGCGGAAAACGATAACCATTTTTTTATAACCAATGTATGGTGTGTGCACTGTGCCAAGTGCAAATCAGCGTTTTGCAACCCAACCAAACCCAACCCACCACAACTGCCTAAATTTATGACCCAACCCAATCCAACCCAACCCAACCCAACCCATGGGTTAACCCAACCCATGTCCATCTCTGATATACCCCCCAAAATCAGACTACCTTAAAATTTTCAATGTATTTTTTAGCCTACCTATCGGTAATGTTTTTAAAATGTATACCCCTTAATCACATTATACCCCAAAACAAATTCCTGGCTACGCCCCTGACGACAACAACTCCTCAAAACTGTTTTCTGTCATAGCACTGTTGACTGCTGCACGGTGCACATCCTCGCTGCCCTCCCACTACATTCGTATGTTCACCAACGGAAATGCCTCTCCTGGAGCGAGTGCCGCCTGGGGCGGTGCGCCCCCACTGTCCCCTCGCTACCCCACTGTCGGTGCTTTGAAAGTCGTCAACCTCAAGCATGCTGACTACTTCAACAACTGTGTGACGCCTAATAAAATTCTGTTAAATTTCGTAATACAAATATTGTGATGCAACGACAAGTATGTTTAAGTAAGTAACAAGCGTGCACAACGTGGTACATGCAGCAGTGGCGGCTCCACATGGGGGTCGGGGTGGCCGTGTCCCCTATTGAATGCCTGGTCCCTCCAGTGGCCTCCCCTGTTCAGACCCTATACTTACTACTACTGTACATACCTATCACAAATGGTTGTCCCAATGCTTAGAACTTGCCACCCCAACACCCCACTTGCCAAATCCTGGAGCCGCAACTGGCACGTAGTCTAGTCTAAAGCTAGGTAGGTATGTGGATGAGTATAAAATAAGAATTCAGTCGTCACATTTGCAGAAAACATGCACAAAATTATGTGTTAACTGCACTGTTTACATGCATCAAAATTGACAAACTTCCAGGCATAGCCTAATGCTTGACTACAGTAGCAAGTCAGATATATTTGCAGACTATTTATCACAAAAGTGTTAAGAAAATATGAACAAAGCGTGTCAAACTTATTTTTGATGTTGAGCCATTAAAAATTCAGAAAATTTTGAATAACTTCACAAATCAGCGTTAATCAAACACATAAAAACAAGCATGATGCCAAATTTTTCGGTTCAGACCATTAAAACAATATCATGGGAGTGTACAGGGTCGCTTAAGATTGCATGATACTTAAAGATTTTACGATAGCATTTAGTCATACAAAGTGTCTTTTAAAAACGACGCCAGTCGCTAATGGGTTAAGTCTATGTCTAGGATTTTGGTCCACCTACTCAATGGAAGCTACTAATCAAAAAGTATCTCTAGTAATGATCAAATGTACACGCTACGGACAGTCATTCCAAAGACCATATCATTGCCTGGAAATTGACTCTTTTGAGCAACAATATCCAAAAGTGCCATCACCTGTTGACCATGGTTGGCACTCCATAGACGGTTAGCTGGTGCCTGTCATGTGCGAACTGCCTTGCGCTCCAGCAGCCATTCTGCAGTTAGTAAAATGTTCTTGCAGCAAAAGCAGGTGTGATGCAGCATGCAAATGTCGATCAAACAGTCTTCCATGCACAGAAATGCGAGGCTGCACTGGTCATATATACCCTCCGTCGCTACGCCCCTGGTTGCGGTACATCCATGTGAGTGACAACACTGACCTTGATGCACTGGACCAGCTAGCAAAAATTCGTCTTCTTTGATGCTGGTTGAACGATATGTGCATTCGGCGTAGTCACGGGGAATCCATTAGGCCACGGCCCTATTAGTATCGGGACCGGTATTAAGATTTTTCCAAAACCTGAGTGGTTGGAGATAGGGGCACTATTAGATCAAGAAAAGTGCACCAGACAGCAGACTTTAATGCGTTTGGGGTGACAACCATGTATTTTTGCGTCTCAAAGTGCCCCCTATTTTGGAGTCCTGGTTACGCCACTGATGTGCAGAATTGGTCTGTTCAGCAAGACAATTCGATCGACTAATCAATGGTGCCCTATTATAGGCTGCACTCTTCCAAACAGTTTCTTGACGATTAAGTAGTTTCCAGTTGTTCAACAAAATAGTAAAAGTTCATGCACCATATACTGCATAGCGTCCTTTTTTAAGGACAAAATTTTTTGTCTAATATTTCACGTAATATTAATTTTTTAAAATTATAGCTCTTGCATGTTGATGTGCCACTAAAAACACAACTTTACAGCAAATTTGAAAGAAATTTGAAAACTCATGCGCTAATGGGTTAATTAGTGTAGTCTTGGTTTCGAAAAAAATAAATATTTCAACTGTCAGGTGTCGTAGACTATTGTGTAATATACCAAATTGAAGGTCTTTTCATTCTGAACATAAATGATCTCTTGGTATTTTGTGTTTACAGTACTGGTTTCTAAGTTATTTTGAAATGTATGTGATTTTGGCGGCCATCTTGGAAGTAGGTGGATATCGCCGCTCGGCCACCTCTGACCAACTCCCACCGTCGAAATTGTTATTCTACATACTTTTCTGCTTCCAATGACATATGACACACCATTCCTTCATTAAAACTGCCACGGGACACCACATGCCCCCTGACTAAAACCAGAAATCAGAAGAGAAGAGAAGAAGAAAAAGAGTCAGAAACACTAAAATATGTAATATAAGTATATCAACACAATAATAGCTCTCCATACAGACATGTAATTATTCACATGTCCACTCACCTATTGTCGTTCAATCCACATCATTATATCGCTCACTATCGTTAAAGTAAAGCGAAAGAGATATACATGTAGGAAAAGCGGCATCGATTTATTCAGCCAGCCGCCAACAGAGCATAAGGAAGAAAGAATGAACGAACCAAGAAAACGACATTGCACGCGTCGGATATGTTCGCAACTTAACCAGTTTGTTCCTTTAGATCATTTAACTAGGTTTTAAAGCAGTAGGCCTAAATGCTAAAGAAAGTACTTTTAAAATTCAGAGGTTGATTGCACGTGAGTGTATGTTGCGAGAATTTCAGTTCACAGCATCAACAGGTGATGGATATATCGACCATTGCCTGGCTGATCATTCATCTTTCCCATAGTTATTTTAAGAAATACTAAGTTTCTAAGTATAAGCAGCTACCGTTGTACTACTCTCCAAAGCGCTATATATATAAGCGCTATATATATATATATATATATATATATATAATCCACGACATTTTACTTACTAACTTACTTACTTAATGATCCTGCGGAATCATGTTGAATAGACACTTGGAAGCGTTGTTGTCAGTGGCGCATTTTCTGTCATGCTCTCTGAGTTTTGCCAGAGGTGGCAATGGGTCATGGGTCAAATGGGTCACCAATCCTCGATGGGTAACATGGGTCAGAGGTCAATGGGTCTTGACCCATACGGCCATGACTAATCAAGCTTTCAAGACTGCGAGTGCAGATATGCAGCACATGAAATTTTCAGTTCACCTCAATTGACAAATAAAATGTTTTCAGTGCAATTTTGCAGTTTCTCAAAGGTAATGACGTCACTCTTGATTACTTGTCATGTTGGTCAAAGCGTTGATTGTTTTTTCTGTGACATTTATACTATGGTAGCCAGGTGCTTTTATTTTCAATCGATACTCAACAATAGTTTTGACATGGTTTGGCGCCTTTGAAAGATTGACAATATATAGTTATTTAATTGTCAGTGATTCATAGGTCATGGTTGACATGGGTCATGGACTCATGGGTCAAGTGCTCGGTGGATTATGTCGGTTATGATCCATCTTGAGGTACCATTTGCCTTCTCCGGTTTAGGCTATAATGGTTCGGAGATGCAAAAACTTTCATATGAAATATGCAGATGACACGGCCTCTCATATATTTGAAGAGAAGTGAAATCGACGTTGGTTACCACCGTACGGAGGTTAGGCAATGCATCATTGGTGCATAGCTGCCAGATGTTTGCTAAGATCAGAGACCTGTTAAATTAAGAACTGACGTCAGCCAATCGCGGGTTCACCAACTCGGGTCCATTTAGTTGGTTAAAATCAATGTATTTCGCAGTACGATGACGTCATCAACTTCCGGTTACTTGAATTGCGAAGAGAGTTCATTTCTGAGAGTGACTAGCAAATTTCATAGCTGCATCACTGTGCAAACTCCAGCTGCATCATTTAATAAATTAATAGATGCTATGGCGTTAAAAAACTCAATGGACCCAAGTTACTGGATCCGAGCATGGCTGACGTCAGTCCTTACTTTAAGAGGTCTATGGCTAAGATACAAGTGTCTGCTGTTATTTAGAGAGGCGCATCGTATACCATGTTACAATTGGCTTGGGAATCGTCTGTCTTTGCATAGCAATTCCGGCAATCTACATCGGCAGAAGCTACATAAATGGTAAAGTTGCCTATATTCTCATTTTTTTAAAATGCAGAATTTAAATATGTTATTGCAGCAAGTTGCAAAAATAAGAAAATGCGGGTTTACGATAACCATTTCGATTGTCATTGTACTGATGAGGATTCGACTACTCTGAGTTTGTTGCTCCCAAAATATTAAACCTAAATTTCGGATTGGCTGCATAGTCTAAACATTGAAGTTTATAAATAGCATGCTTATTATATCAATTATTTGATTTATTATGAAATCAATATTTTTACTTCCAACTTTCGCATAGTTTTGTTTACTCTATTCCAGGACCGTCGGAACGAATTTTGGTCAGGAGGTACTGATTTTTCCGAAGTTAATTTTTTCTCTTTCAAATTCTTGAGAAGCAAAAAAAGGTCCTCTGAACACTCTGCACCCCTCTGCACCCCCTGTATTTCAGGATACAGGGGGTGCAGAGGGGGTGCAGACCATCACCTTTCCAGGGGGTTCATTGCACCTCTACATTTTTCCAGAGGGTGCAGCTGCACCCCCTGCACCCCCACTTCGGGCGGGCCTGCTCTATTCAGAACCTAATACATAACTAAGGTTTGTCTGCATGTATCACAATAAGCAAGATCCTTGGAACGCCAACTGTGCATGAAATAGCGAATGAAAGTTTTCATCGACACTAGAAATTCAGAAATTCTATTACTTTTCGAAATGAGCTATGAATTTGGTATACTTTAGATTTATAACTTCATCTTGTTTTACTTGTCGACATGGCCCTAATCGAGTACATATCAATAGTAATTAGGCCTACTGTACGTTCGTAAATCTAATTTGGATGAGATCTCAAAAATGCATCGAAATTGCCATTGAAATTTATAAAACATTTTTCCAGCCGGTCCTTCCTTGTAGAACTATATTCCAGCGCGATAAATCAGTGGATTTTGGGAAGTCAGTAGGCCTAAAGCTAATTTTCATCGAATTGTAAGATGGCTCTTAGTCCCAAAATGAATGATAAAGGCTGGAAAAGGAAATTGAACGTATAAGAGCACAGGTGTTGTACTGGCTTGACGATACACCCCCTCTCTCTCTTCATCTCTCGAATGAAGAATGTTGGTGTAATTACTTAAATTGGTTTATAATACAGAATAATTGCCTTTATTTATAACAACTTATCTATTACGCACAAGGTCGACGAGAGGGGGATAAGGGGTAAAACATCATCATTTTTACCCGGGCTCGGCGATAAACAAAGGGCCCGCGCTGGCCAGAAAAAATTATTTCAATGTAAAAGATGCAAGTGACGACATTCTTTGCTCGTCAGCATTTATTTAACACTAGCTGTTTACCCGTCAAAAATGACGGGGGAGAATGGCTGTTTTACTACCCGATTTTTTGCACATGTCATAGCATTTTGCGCAGTGAATTGGAATTGTCCTTAACTCGCCGCCTTTCCTGCAACCGATTTAACGTCCATTCACAGCCGAGTCGACTGGGAGCGCTTGGTACGGAAACAATAGAATGTTGATAAAGAATTCTGAGAAAAGAGATAATAAGTTTCTATTTGGAATATTATTTAAAACCATTTACGGGGCTCTAATGAGAAATGTGGAACATATAAAGTCACGGTCGTCAAATGGTTAGTTCAATAATTCATTAATAACAACATTTTTTGTGAATATGCGATTGTTGTTGAAAATTTTTCCTTGATCGCCACAGGTGTTGACGAGGACCTTTAAATTAGCATGGTTGCGACATCTGGTGAGGGCAACGTTCAGTTGTCCATGAGAAAAGACTGGTTCTGGCAAATAAACTCCCACGTGATCAAACGATTTTCCCTGCGCCTTATTAATTGTCATAGCAAATGCTAACATAACCGGAAATTGACGGCGTTTCAGTTTGAATGGTAGAATCTCGTTGTTTGAAACCAAATCAATACGGGGGATGCACACTTCGTCTCATTTGTGACTACCAGTGATAATATCAGCCTTGATGCTGTTGCGATGGAGGCTTTTAACAATCAAGCGAGTCCCGTTAAGCAAACCCTTTTGTTGTTTGAGATTTCGAAGTAGCATAATGAGTGAACCAAGCTTCAACTCCAAAACATGACGCGGCATTCCAGATGGATTTTGTGTTTGAAGAAATTCAATAGGAAAGTCGATGACATCATTTGGATCATCCGATTCAATAGAATCAACGCTCAAATCCACTTCATTTCTAGGTAATAGGTGCAAAATACTGTGGTTGAGTTTGGTGGTAACGTCATTCTTGGGTGTAAGGATAATTGTTCGTGATGCTACGGCTTGGAGTGGAAACACGGATTTCAGTTCCAAAAATTGATTCAATGATTTGTCCATCGGCAGCCATATACTGAGACATTTCAATAATTGAGGAATCCATTTCAGGAAGAAAATTTTGAAGCTTACCATCTCTCAAACGCAATATCCAATCATTGAATTCATGCTGACCCGCTGAGCGCATATTAGTGATCAAGCTTCTATGATTTACATGGCGCCAAAACGGAGAATTCTTAATGCAAAGTTCAATAATTATTTCAGTGACGGTACCACGTGGAAAAATGTTGGAAGTTTGACGAAAATCGCCTCCCAAGATCAATAATTTACCACCAAAAGGACGGTCATCATTCATTATCTCTCTTAGCAGCAAATCTATAACACGAAGGGAGTGTGTTGACAGCATGGACGCCTCATCAATAATTACAGAAGCGGAGTATGACAGCAATCATAAAGAAAGGATATGAGATGGATGCAAAATTGGCGACCAGGACAAAGTATGGGCACCTCATATATGTTGTTCATCTTGTGCTACCAGTCTGCGAGCTTGGCTTGCAGGTAAGCGTCCATCCATGCCATTCCCCATACCAATGATATGGAGGGAGCAGAATAATCATGTAACGGATTGCTATTTCTGTATGACGAATGTTACAGGATTTTCTTCAAACAATATGAAGTCTATTGAGTATCCTAACCTTGCCTCGGCAATGAGACCAGTTCCACACGACGAGAGTCTTCCTGTTCCAACCCCCCCCCCGAGTTTTGGACACTGGAGGACGAGGACGAGCATGCGGAGACAGATGAAATGCTGCAGATAGTTGATGATTCAGCTACGGAAGACCCAGAGTTTGAGCCATCGACATCCAGCAATCCTCATTTGATTTCTCAGGCAGAGCTCAATGATCTGGTCAGAGACTTAGATGTGTCAAAAAATCAATCAGAATTTCTTGGATCTAGGTTGCAAGGATGGAATCTGCTCTCTCCAGGTACAAAAATTTCAGTATTTCGTAAACGGCATGAAGACTTGACTCGATTCTTCAAAAAATCGACAGTCTTACTTTTTGCATTGACATTGATGGATTACTTTCTGCTTTCGGCTGTAAGCACAATCCATCCGAATGGCGACTTTTTGTTGACTCTTCGCTGTTAAGTTTAAAGGCTGTTTTGCTGCACAATGGCAATTCATACCCGTCAGTACCCATTGGACATGCTGCTTACATGAAGGAAACATATGAGAACATGCAGCTGCTATTGAAACACATAGAATACTCGAGATACAACTGGAATATATGTGGAGACCTGAAAGTTGTTGCAATTCTACTCGGTCTGCACCTAGGCTACACCAAGTACTGCTGCTTTCTTTGCGAGTGGGACAGCCGAGCTAGAGATTCACATTATGTGAGAAAGGTCTGGCCACCTCGCAGGGACTTGGTTCCAGGACAGAAGAACGTTAAACATGATCCTCTCGTTGATCCGAAGAACATTTATCTCCCACCTTTGCACATCAAACTTGGGTTAATGAAAAACTTTGTCAAAGCAATGAACAAAGAAAGTGAAGCCTTTACATACTTACGACAGAGGTTTCCACGCACCAGTGATGCTAAAATAAAAGATGGCGTTTTTGTTGGCCCACAAGATTCGAGAGATGCTCAAGGACAGTCACTTTGAGGGCCTTCTGCAGGGTGCCGAGCATGTTGCCTGTCAGCCTTCAGGGATGTTGTTGCTAACTTTCTGGGCAACTACAAGGCGCCAAACTACAGGTATGTTGAACAAGTTGGAAATCTGCTACAAAACTTACAAGACAATGAAATGCAACATGTCACTGAAGATACACTTCTTTCATTCTCACTTGGACTTCTTCCCGGACAATCTCGGCGCCGTCAGTGATGAACATGGTGAAAGATCTCACAAAGACATTGCCAGCATCGAGAAACGCTACCAGGGAAAGTGGAGTCCGTCTATTCTCGGAGACTACTGTTGGTCACTGATACGTGAAGCACAGCACAGTGACTACAAACGAAAATCTACAGCAAAACATTTCTAATTTTCTCATGTCTTGTCATTATTGCCTAGATCCTTCTGTAGGATTATGTTGCAGAAGACGTTACAATACTAAATGCTAAATTGTCGATTTCTTAAAAACCTTACGTGATACAGAAATTCTAATTACATATTTGTGTTCAGCAAGACAAAATCTATTAGTTTCACCAAAATTTGTAGAGGAAACAAATGCTTGCATAAAAGTTGTTGACCAGTGTAATTAAAGCTGCGGCTTCCTTAAATCTGTTTGCTTCAAGCGATGGGACTGTCATGTTTGAAACCGATGTTTCATTTGGCGAAAGAGGAATTTTAAATCCACTGTGCACCGTTCTTCCACTAACCAAGAGATCTGCCGAAATTCCTGTTGTTGAAAAAGCCAAAACAGATTTTTGTTCTACTCTGAAGAAGCACTTAAGACGTTGTAAAGGTACGTCTTGCCGGAACCACCGGCCCCGGATCGAGGAAGAAGAAGCGAGAAGGAGCCAACGAATCGTGTGCCATTTTGACAAGCTCGTTAAAAATGTCGCGTTGCATTGGATTAAGAGTTGAAATTAGATCAAATGCTTGTTCTGCTTGTTCAGGTGCATCGAAGACTTGTTCAACATGTTGAATTGGACCTGGATCTGGAAGTTTAAAATCACGACACTTCATTCCGTACATTCTAAGAACTACTTCGATGTCTTGTAAAGCTTTTTTTACAGAACTAAAGGCATTCACGTGTCTTATGTAATCAGCAGTTAAGGGCTCCCGAAACTTTTCGAAGAGCATTGATGGATCTCTAGGCGAGTTAAAGACACATATCAATGCAAAAGTGAAGCGTAATTGAGAAGGAATGCAAACTTGGCTTGCCTCATCCAAACATTTTCCCCATTCGCTGTCATCTTCTATGATATTTAAATTGATTACAGCTTCTTTAACCTCTTCACCGGCAACCCCGAATATATTCAGCATCAATCTCGTTGTAAACTTGTAATAAGGCCCCGCATTCGTAGCGGCAACCCCGAAGATATTCGTCCGCTACTTTCCAGACCGCTAGTTAGCCGGCGACCCAGAAGAAATGCGTCTAAACGCTAAATATAGCTTCGGTATCGTTCTCTTCGGTAAATGTAGTTGATATATCGAGTAGTTTGGCGAATATTCGTCATAATTCGAATTTATTTCGCCCACTCCAAAGAATAGTTGATACACTAGCGGCAGCGCCTTGGCGGAGATTCGCTTGGAGATTCGTTGCTATGCAGCGATATTACAACAGAAAGTGAGGACAAATCGCCCGAAATCAAAAGCAAAAGTTAATATAAATAGAATTAGAGCCAATTTTAAGTTTCTGGCTGCAGTAGAATTGAAATTTACGATGCTGAACAGGAGTTGCCTTGGTTCTAGCAAGCGGCCTTTTGTTATAGCGTTCGCAACAAATTCGTTGGATGTCCGAGTAAAAATTCAGTGATTGAGGACATAAAGTGATAAAGCAATACTGAATGTGACCTAATTATCAAATTTTTAATATTTCCTTTGCTTCTACATCTCAAATTCTGAAGTATATTTGACTATCTAAAATAATACACTGTCGTGTAAGATATAAATGGCTGCCATGGCAACGGATTTGAAAATTTTAATGGACGGTAAAGGGTTAAACGTTTCTGCAATAACTGTATTGGCTGTTTTTTTTCTTTGAAGCTTCGTGCACCCTGAAAATGTTGCAGTAGCAGACAAAATAAAATCGTTCTTGATCTTAAGGGCTGACAGCGTACATGCGTACAATGACTTTTTGTTCTTTTTGCCGAGTTTTCCATTTGCATTGACGTTTGTCGAAGACATAATTGTTATTGTTATTGTTCATGACAATTTATATAGCGCCGTAACATAGCAAGGGCCAAAGTCAAGGGTGCTTTACAATAAACGTGGAAACGAAATGTTGAATAGGTGCGTCTTTAACTTGTTCGCAAACTCTCCGAAGGAAGTTACGGACGACACGCAGTCCGGCAGTGAATTCCACAGGAGAGGATTTCCGCGCGAGAAAGAGCGTTCTCCAAACTTGACGGTCTTCGACGGAGGTGGAACATAAAGTTGAATTCGACTTCTGGAACGAAGGTGATCTGTCCGTGCCGGTCTCCGAACGAGCGTCGCAAGATATTCCGGGCAGAATGGGTCGTGTAGAGTCCGAAACGTTAGCCAGCAGCGCTTGAACACGATTCGCTCCAGGACACGTAGCCAGTGCAACTTGTCCCGGAGTAGTGAAGTCAAGTGATCATGCCACCGCACCCTGAAGATCACCCGAGCGGAGGCATTGAGGATTGATTGGAGCCGGGCGAGCTGGCGATCAGGAAGGCCCAGCAGTGTCCCGTTGCAGTAGTCAATTCGTGTTACGACGAAGGCGCGAGCCAGTTGTATGGCGGCCGCCGTCGAGATGAATCGACGTACCTCTCTGATCGTTCAGAGTTGCCGGAAACACGCTCGGGTCACGTTCTCGACATGGCCCACGAACGACAGCGTCTCATCTAAAAGTACTCCGAGCAGACGCACCTCCGTCGGCGGTTGGATGTCGGCTTCGTCAAGGTGAAGCTCAGTACGAGGGATCAAATATTTCTTCCTCGGTGTGCTGAACCAGATCAGCTCGGTCTTCCTGGGGTTCAGGGCCAGCCGATTGATGGCGGCCTAACGCGCGATCTCAAATATGCAATCTTTAAGACGCTTCAAGAGAAGATCAGTCTTCGACGGCAGACAGGAGGAATATACCTGTCCATCATCGGCGTACGCTTGCCAGGATAAACCGAACGATTCGACGATCCGCCCGACATCCGCCACGTAGAGTACGAATAGGAGTGGGCCGAGGGCTGACCCCTGCGGCATGCCGCTGATTACTCTGCGTGAGGCTGACAGGGAACCGTCCCAGGACACTGACTGTGTGCGGTCCGCAAGATAGTCCTTCAGCCACGCCAAAGCTGGACCCGTGACCCCGAAGGTAAGTTCGAGACGACGAGCAAGCGTAGCATGATCTACCGTATCAAAAGCTCCAGAGAAGTCGAGCAGACATAAGAGCGACAGCCCTCCGTTTGCTGTCGAGTCAAAGATGTCAGTATCTTCATCAAGGCTGTCTCGGTGGAGTGGCCTTGACGATAGGCCGATTGGTGTTTTGGCAATAGGCCGTTTCTGATGAGGTAAGTTACGAGTTGCCTATTAACCAGACGCTCTAGCAGTTTGGACAGGAACGGGAGATTTGACACTGGACGAAAGTTGGGAGGAGGAAAGTGGGTTGTACGGGTTTTCGGAGCAGCGTTGTTTTGGGTTTGGAAACGGGGTTTGGGGCCGGTGGGGTAGGGCGGAGCGGGGATGGGTTGGGGCCTGGGCGTGGATGCGTTGGGACCGGGCGATTAGAAGAGGGATGGGGAGAGTGAAGGGGGATTGGGAGAGGGATGGGTAGAGTGAAGGGAGACTGGGAGAGGGATGGGGCGAGGAAGGGGAACGGGGGTTTGGAGCCTTAGGGGTAGGGCGGGGCGGATATGGGTTTGGGGCCGGGGCGGGGATGGGTTGGTGCCAATTCAAGGACATGACGCCTGCAAGCGAGATAAAATATTTTTTTAAAATGCGGGTGGCTGTTCCACCAGAGTAGCTGAACCTTTACATATGCCACTTTAAGCTGTGGCGCGGAGAGTGGTGGGCGCCCGAGCCAAGCCTAAAAAATGTTTGACGAGCAAAACAATGAAGGTCGCCGAGTCAAATTTGGCACCTCCATCTGGTCAGCGCCCGGGGCCACGCCTCCCACAAATCCCCTCTGCACGCTACTGACTCTATGGACACGGCCCAAAGATAATACAAAGAAAATGAGTCTATTATGACATATCCATGATTATTTTAGAGAGTTATGAAGCATTTAGTCCCAATCATTGTGCAGTTTTCAATGGTTTGGGGGTTCATGCGTTCAAGAGCTTTGAGGGACCCCAGGACATCATAGAAGTATGAAATAAAATGTGTCTCTGAATTCAATAATGATAGTAGCATGAGAAACCGTCCAGTAGGCATAGCATTTTGGAAATTATATTTTTCTGAACACCCCTAATCTACCGTGTATCGTGACCGACAGACCGTCAGACATCGAGAATTATATATATAGACTAGCTGCTAACCCGTCAAAAATGACGGAAAAGAATGACTGTTTTACCACCCGATTTTGTGCAGGCGCAATAGCATTTTGCGCAATTAATTGTCCTTAACTCGCCGCCTTTGCCTTCAACTGAGTTAACGCCCAATCGCATGAATGTTCTGAAACTTGATAGTCAACGTAAGCGTAATGATTTGGCAGTGTCGAACGACGTGCAGTGTGTGATTCTCTTTTTTGCTGTGCTGCTTTTGCACGCCGAACAACAGCCTGCTCTCCGATCTCACTTGCTTGTCGGAAATCTCGTGAACGCCTGACTTTTTGTGTACTTTGAGAGCGCCGAGCACCTAGAGTCTCCGGACTTTGTTTTCTTCGAGAATTATGTTTTCGCTCTCGCGCCATTCGCTGTCTTTGTTCTTCTGGAGTCTCGACATTCATTCACACTTCGTCCATTGTCAGTTATATAAAGATATTATCCAGACTTTGTTATAGCGGAGTCTACATATACGAATAAGCTTATTGCAATCGAGGAATTACGCGCACGCATCAGCTGGTTCAATGCTGATCCAGAAGAATAACGCTATATGAACAACGTTTCAATATTGTCCACATGTATACTATATATAGATATTATATATGCACAGTTGCATTTGTATATACGTAAAAATCACGCCACTTAGCCAAGCTCCTCCCACCAACGCATTGTGACGCTGTGCACATTATGTAAATAATAACGCAATAATGAACACTTGTAAATGAACATATGTATAGTATTTATTAATTAAATTAAAAATAGGTATTGAGGTTAGGAAAGAGTAACTATATATAATAACGGGGGATAGGGCATTGGGAGGAGGAAGGGAGGTTAGGGAAGAGGAAAGTGGGTTGTACGGGTTTTCGGAGCAGCGTTGTGTGGGTTTGGGAACGGGGTTTGGGACCGGTGGGGTAGGGCGGAGCGGGGATGGGTTGGGGCTTGGGCGGGATGCGCTGGGGTCTGGGCGGGGATATGTTGGGGCCGGGGCGATTAGGAGAGGGATGGGGAGAGAGAGAAGAGGAACGGGGTTTGGGGTCTGTGGGGTAGGGCAGGGCGGGGATGCGTTAGGGCCGGGGCGGGATGCGTTGGGGCCGGGGCGGAGATAAGTTGGTGCCGGGGCGATAAGGAGAGGGATGAGAAGGAGGAAAGAGGATATGAGAGGTAGAGGTGAGGCAGAGGAAGAGGGGAGGAGAGAGAGAGAGAGGGGATGGAATTGAAAGAGGAGGAACAGGAAGAGGATGATGAGGCTAACAGGAACAGCAGGTGGAGAGGGAGAGTAAATAACGTTAACCCATCTGATCCCAACTTTTAGTCTTGTATTCAAAATTAAATTTAATGCAATATTTGCAGTGTATAAGCAAAAATTAAAGCATATCCAGACCAGTTATGAAATATTTTAGTGGTAACTCGGTTTTTCAAAGTGACCATATATGGGACTGTGGGATCGTACGGGTAGGAGATCTTCAATTATAGCGTTTTACTCAAAGTTCAATTACATGCTGATCCAATATAATCAGGAAAATTTCTAAAGAGTTAATTAATTTTCAGCAAAATCAAGGATTTGGTTTGAAAAGAACAAGACTCCAGGCAGTAAGAAATAGTATAATGGATCCATAACGAAAGATTGACGACCGAGATTTTCTAAGGTGTCACATGCTCTTCTACCCCTTTGACATGCGGTGAAGCATGACATGTGAATTCAATGTTGCACTTCAAGTAGATAATTCGTTCTTTTGAAGAACAATATTCACAGGAACGGTGGGTGGTACTCACGGCAGCCCCCACGTCCCACTTTGTCTCACATCCGACAACACACACACACACCGAGAAGGATAGCCGAATTAAGCGATTGCAACGCGTCACAGAGTACCTCTAGTTACTATATAAGATTATTCCTAGTGTATAATAAAAATTGTAACGGTTGCTTACTTCCGTTAATGCGTTTCAGTGTGTACGAAATTAAATTTCTCGTCGACGATACTACCTGAAGTGGCTTACATGCTTTGGTAAGCTGCTCCTGGAACTAATTCTTGAACTACTGTTCACTTTTACAGGAAAATGCTTTAATTCACCCCGCCAGTATGAAGAGGACGAGGAAACCTGCGAGTATGAAAACGAAACTGATTTTTCTGCAATGCCAACGGAAACAAATATGGATTCAGTTGAGGAACGCACGATTGAAACTTTTACCGATGTCGAGGCATTCATAGAAACCGATCTACCAAGCAGCGAGTGTGAATATTCGAATCTATCATGTAACCGTCCTCGTCCAGTTACTCCGATTTATACGAAGATAGAGAATGCAATTACTGAATCAGCTGAGTCTCACAGTTCGGGCAGTTCGGAGTCGATGAATTACGTCAACGCTGATGAAACTCCCGAAGTAGAAACCATATAGCAGAACCAGGTGACAATTCGATGTTTTACTATTGCAGTTATCTTTCTTATTCTATCTTTATTTGTATTCGTCATTGTTGATACTTCATGGACCATCACCATCAAATTCTCTGTCCTGAGACAGGTTCATGGATCCATTCTTTCCATTTCTCTCTGCGAGTTTCCTCTTTTTTCAGTTTTGCATAGGTTTTATTAGGTTGTGAATCTGTCTTCGTCCAGTCCAAAGCATCCTCTTTGGTATTCCTTTTGTCTTTGCTTCCTGGTACACTTCCCTCCATTACTGTTTTTAACACTGATTTTCCTATTAGCACATGTCCAATCCAGTTACTGTACCTTCTTTTGTTGGTGTTGATCAGAGATTGCTGTTCTCGCACCATATGCAATACTGTTACCATATGCAATACTGTTCCTCTTCATCTGAAGAGTCTGCTCACTTGATCTTTTCCATCTTCCTCCATAATCCCATTTCGAATGCCTCCAACTTGTGTATGTCCTCTTACTGTAGAGCCCAGGTTTCCGAGGCATATAGGGTTACGCTCCAGAACAACGGTTTTTTCTGGCTCTTCTTTAGCTCCATGCTTAGACTTCTTCTAAAGGATTCTCCTCTCTCCAAAACCCCTGTTCACTCTTCGCCATTTAAGCATATCTGCGGGTATTTCATCAATTTATAGGTCTACAGCCTTGTTGTTTTCTCAGTTCTTTAACTGTCTCCTCTATTTCATACTCGAACAGTTCAGGTCCTTTGTCCTCCATATCTTCTTATGGTTCTAATGGAATCTCATCAGATCTTGCCACTTGTTTGTAAATCATGACAAACATTCAGAAATCAGTTAGCAATTCAAATGATCAGCGATTGAATATACAAGGCCTCATTAAATATTCGATGAGCGTTGATAGCCACATTCATGCAGAAATTATCTTCACATTTACACCAACAGACGTGTGATAGGCCTATATAATTTTTAGCCTTATACCCATCTTCAGACAATAGCTATTTATTTTGAGCATAAATAAGGAAGCAATTTGATTTTAAGGCTTCTTGATTTTGCCAGTTTAGCATAAATCTGGCAAACAAATTTATTTCTTGCTAGGATTGTCATTATAACTTACATGATACATAACCAATCATAATTTATTTTCGCGCGCGTACTGTACAGTAAAAGAGGTAAAAGTAAAGTTCGCCCCTACTCGATTTCGATCGTCGAGTCCAGCGCTGATCTCCGGTGTCAGATAAGCAGCGACGAAGGTGGCTAAAACCATTGATCTGGAGTAGTTTGCCATGGCTTTCTCCAGACCTGCGTTTTACCTTCGCAGTCGCAGCTCAGTTGCCACCGCCCTCTAGCGAATGAAGCCTAAGACTAAGTCGATCTTAGGGAGCTCCTGCGGGGTTGAGCCCGTTCCGTCAGCGTGCCTGTCTAGCCTGTTACCAATTTGCCATCTTCCCGCACAGTAGTTTGTTTAATTGGCTAACAACTGTTTGTGTATTCTCATTTGACAGACACGTAATGAAATCCGTGGCGAAGTCATTCCAAAGAAAGAATTATTGTAAACAGAATATCTGAGAGAACAGGCAAAAGTATTGCAGCTCATCAGATTCTGGAGACATAGTCTGTGACTTTATCGTGTAGTATCACAGTGATTCAAAAATTTTATTTAGACCTAGATAAGTTTCATAAATTAAACTTTCGAAAATTTTATATATTTATATAACTGGTAGACGGCGAATACCAAACCATAACGAAATGGAGTACATGAAAAATCAATCTATGGAAATATGAACACGGTTTTATTATTCAGAAAAAGCATCCTAACCCAGCCTGAAACGTTTAGCTAAATGACGCGCATACAACTATCTAACTAATTGCAGTCTCTCTTCATGCTAAATATTGTAGCTCTAATCCGTTTGTTAGCCAATAAGCGGTCTAAGACATGCTCATATTCGGAGTCCCAGACTGATTTAAGAATAAGCCTGTTGAATCAAGTCATTTGCTGTAATTAAAATTTGCTTAATGTAATGAAAAGAAGATGTATAAACATCCTAGAAGTAAGTGTTATAAAGAAATTAAACAGAATTTACTAAAGTCGTTTTTCAATCAACGAGTTTTCAGTTGCCTTTGTTACTCCAAAATCCTATAAATCTTAATTAATAAAAATGAAATGTTTTTGAACATAATGGCTAATCTTCGAAAGTTCTTGACCGTTTGCTTTGAAAATTTGTACAAAACCTTCCGTTCGATTACGAGATACTTTTTATCACACACTTTCGTCAAATCACCGTTAAATTTTAGATTCACCTGCGTTCGAATTTAGGCGAACGAACGCAAGAAACAACATGATTGTAAAATGCAAAGGCTCGACTAATCAGCAAGGCGACCAGCGCTGTTAACCCCTTAACTGGGGAATAAATCTGTAACTCAATGTAAACTGGACGGCTCTGAGCCGTCGAGCCCGGTTAAAAGGTTAAAAGAGCTTCAAACTTAATAAAATAATCGACCCAAAAATCAACTCTAAATTAACTATGACTTGATGGTATCTGTGCAAAGTTCAAATTTGTGTGCAAAAAAGCCGCCGTGTGAATTTTTATGCAAAACGAACGAGTTTTTTCAAAAGTTGAACAAACAGCTACAGCAGCTCGTGCTCATATGGCAGAGGATCGACTGGAATCCTTAATAATGCTGCATACGCACGATGACGCCAGACATTGACATCATTATAACGCGATTTGCTGAAACAGGAGCTCGCAGACTGAACATTACTTTGTGACTTTGAAAACATAATAAAACCACTGAATTTTAACTGTTAACCTGTTAATAGGCTGTTTCTCTGCCAAGTCTGCTAATCTGGAATGAACTGTTGACTGTTATGTTGCCTGTTATCAGATACATTATTAATCTAGTGTTGGATATATAATCAAGAACAATGACTCATTGCAATTAAAGTGTAACAATGTTAACAGTGGTTAATATTGCAGCTTAAAATTTGACTATGCATCTGCACTCTGCACCATATGTTATATTCGCACTATGCTACACATGTTAAAATTTGCACTCTGTAACATATAAAATAATCGTATTTGTACAATCAAAATTATTTCTTTTAAAAAATTGCATTTGTATCTAGAATATGTGAACTTGTTTGTATCTGTTAAAAGAATATAAGAATTGATTCATAGGGACTGCAGGCTTTGGACAGAGAATGTTTCTCTTCTCTGCTTTTCTCTTTAGTATCCTAATCCTTTAACGTCAATTTTATACAGTATACCAAATATGTAACTTATTAAATATCGAAATATTACATATTTTACCATTTGTCTTAACATCTTTTTTCTATGTTGAATTGTTATATTGACGATCTTTGGTGACTTTGACACTAATAAACAGATTGATTGATGATTAACAAATTAATTGACCATTGCTTTGATTTTAGGAATTTTATTGTATTAATTTAGCTTTGCCGCCTGATCAGTCCCATCACTGTCATTATATAGTCAAATTGAGACAAGTTTGCTCGAGTGACGAGTCGATTATCGATATGCATGTCCATTTTTTAAATATAAGAATTGCACCTCCAAGACAAATTTCTAGCTACGCCACTGTGAATGACCCCACCTTTGGCTATAGCCAGGCCTACTTCATTTTAAGATTAAGCGCCTATGAATAAGGAGCTACTTCGGTTCTGCTTTTGAAAGCGTTATAGAAATTAACGAGATTTTACTTACTTACTTAAATATACTAACAATCTACTACTGCAAAATTTGTATAAAATGGATTATTTTACCACCAATAAAAATATACATACTTATTATGTAAGACTTAGTGAGCACTTTATTAGTCCTTATGCACGCATACAGAACAGAGAGCAGAACACAGAATATGCAGAAAAGAAAATAAGAGACTAAATAACCAGCTACGAAGATCAACAGAAAAGGCGAAAGAGAAATGGTGGGAGAATAAATGACAAGAAATAGAACAGTTACAAGGACAAGGAAAACAAGATCAAGTATATAAGGAGGTAAAAGATTTAACAAAAAAGGAAGGTATACAAGGGAGCAGGGCGGGTATCAAAGACAAACAAAGTAATACATTCACAACTCAACGAGAAGTGGAAGAGAGATGGAAAGAATATATTGAAGAACTATACCGGAAAGACTACAACCCAATGGAACTCAATATAGAGGAACAACAAAAAGTTGAAAGAGAAGAGCTAGGACCAGAACTGATGAAAGAAGAAATTCTGCTCGCATTAGAAGAGATGAAAAGCAACAAAGCAGAAGGAGTGGATCACATACCAGCAAAAGCATTAAAGATACTAGGAGAAAATGCAATGAACGAACTGGTCGAAATCTGCCAACAAATCTATATTACAGGAGAATGGCCGAAAGATTTTCTGCAATCAATAATGATTTCGATTAAAAAGAAAGTAAATTCAATGGAATGCGGGGACCATAGGACTATCAGTCTAGTGTCTCATGCGGCGAAGATAATACTCAAGGTCATCACAAAAAGAGTACAAGCTAAAACAGATGCAATAGGATTCCTTGGAGAGGATCAGTTTGGGTTTCGGAGAGATGCAATCGGATGCTTAAGAATGCTAAGTGAGAGAAAGACTTCAAAATGGAAAAATATCTTTATCTGCTTCGTGGATTATGAAAAAGCTTTTGACAGAGTAGACTGGAAGATTTTGATGATAGCACCGAAAAGGGTGGGGTGGATTGGAGAGACAGAAGACTGATAGCAAACCTATACCTTGGACAGTCAGTGAAGGTGAGAATAGAGGGAGAACTGAGTGAAGCGTGTATGATTGGGAGAGGAGTAGGGCAGGGATGTCCACTGTCACCGCTGCTGTTTAACATATACATCGAAGGATTAGTACAAGAGGCGATGGAGAATACAAATGAGGGAGTCAAAGTCGGAGGAGTACTAGTAAAGGCGCTGCGATTTGTAGACGATCAGGCCATGTTAGCAGGTAGACAAAAAGGGCTACAGGAAGTAATAGATAAACTGACACAAGTACCAGAAAAGTATGGAATGAGGATAAATACAAAAAAGACTAAAGTTATGATAATAAGCAAAAAAAAGAGAGTGGAAATAAAGGTTTATGGACAAAACATAGAGCAAGTGAAAGAATTTAGCTATCTAGGAAGTCTGATAACAACCGATGCCAAATGCAATAAAGAGACAAGAAGACGTATAGCAATAGCAAAGGAAGCTTTCTATAAGAGAAAGGAGCTGATGAAAAGTAAACTAAACCTAAACCTAAAAAAGAGATTGGCAAAAACATTGATATGGAGTGTGGCGTTGTGTGGGGCGGAGACGTGGACAATGAGAGGACGATATAAAACGATTAGAGGCTTTTGAAATGTGGATTTGGAGGAAAATGCAAAAAGTAAAATACACAGAACATAAGACAAACGAGAAAGTCATGAAGGAGATAGAGGAAGAAAGAAGCCTGATTGATACAATCCGGAAAAGGCAGAGAAATTGGATGGGACATGCCCTCCGGCATGACTCTCTACTAAGAACAATAATCGAAGGAAAAATGGAAAGAAAGAGAGTGAGAGGTAGACCGAGGAAGATAATGTTGGAGTGGATGATGGATAAAGGCTACCAAGAACTTAAAGAATAAGCAAGCAACCGATGGGAGTGGGACAAATGGATACCTGAGCCTGTCGAAGGAGAAGGACAGAAACACTGATGATGATGCACGCACAAACACCAGATTATTTACTGTAAAATTCTTTGGCCCACTTATATGGAATTCACAGCCTACAATGCATACGGACATATTAAACTTTAATTAACTTAAATATAAATTGAAACAATATATCTTAGACGAGCAAAATGATTTGTGCATGTAACCAATTACTTAAGATAATAGGTAATAAATAATTTATTCAAGTTATTTACTAATCCATCACTAATTAATTATACTTTTAAATACTGATATATTGACATTGGACATCTACCTACTTACCTGTATGTAGAATTATTTTACCGGTTTACGGGAATTTTATTCACTCTGGTACCTCTTGTTTCCAATCAGTAGTCTAAAATACATTCGTTACGCGGATGCGCATAACTTTGTTGTAGGCTGCGTATGTTTCTGTTAATCAGCTCAATGACTTGGACAGAACTTTTATAAACAGATTCATGCTTCTGAGACGGACCCTGACCTACAAATGCCTAAGGAAGTAATCGCGACTAAGCTTGCCTGACAAATTGAGAAATTCATGCGCCAATTGTCCAAATAGGCGAATACAATCTACAGTATCTACTGTGGGAAGTCTACAATTGCTTCATTTTACAAATATGTTACGTTAGTCAATGAAAAGCCAGGAGGTATACTAAAGTGTCTAACAGTCGTGTTTTTAATTGGCGCTATCTATTGAGACTCACTTTCTCGTTCATAGGAATCGCTTCACAGTAAATATGTTTCTAGAAGTAAAAAGCGTGTTTTTGTGGTTCTCTCTGCTACACTCTCTAGCAATTGAATCAAGTCTCGTACACGGAGATCATTCAGGTAACCTGGACAGAATTGTAGATATACAGTATAGGCCTATTCATAAATAGGCCTACATTACTTTGGCGATTTCAAACATTGCTAATCATTGAGTCAATCAGCAATCAATCCCCAACAAATGAAACAATATGCATTAATCTGATTTATCATTCATTGGTAATAATTGCTTGTGGCTAAATATGTCTGACCGTTTCTCTGCTTCCGTGTCTAATGTGTGCTTATTTGACTTTGATATACTGCATTTGTGCTAAAGAGCGACATTTGTGACAAAGACTTAAGCGTATAGAGCAGCTGCAAACATGGACCATACGAGAGCCATACACGCAGGGCCGTCGAGAGAAAATACAGGCTGGGGGACAAATATTGATTCCGGGCCTCCTGTTTCAAAATATTGACAAGCAAAAATGTATCCTTTAATCCTCATATTAAATAAATGCTGACAAGCAACAGTAGCGTCATTTCACACTTTTCTTGGGGAAAGATAATTTTTGGGCCAATTTTTGGCAATTTTTTCGCAAATTTTTGGCAACCTTTGGCAAATTTTGGGCCAATTTTGGCAAATTTGTATATTTTTGACATTTTTTGCAAATTTTTGGCGATTTTTTGCATATTTCACATTAATTGATTTATTTCATTAATACATTCTAAATTATGTCTTCATTTCCTTGGGGCGACTCCTCTCCAAATGACGCCCGTGACAAGCAAAAAGAAAAAAGTCGTCACATATTAAATAATTGCTGTCAAGCAAAAAAGTAAGTAACTGCTGACAAGGAAGAAGGTCGTCATTTACATCTTTTACATTTAATTAATTTTTTCTGGTCAGCGCGGGCCCTTTGTTTATCGCCAGGTCCGGGTAAATATGTACCCCCGTCTTCCCTCTCGTCGGCCCTGCGTACACGAAGTAATTAAAGCCCACCCCACCCACCCAATTCGTAGAAAAGACCAGTTGGTCGCCCGAGAACTACCTGAACCAGAACAATTCAATCTGACTTGGCTCCTTGCAACGTTGGACTTTTCACAAAACAGAGATTCTTGAAAATGTTTAGTGGAAAAGGTTACGCTCTGTTAGTAAGCTTGCCGATGATGATGATGATGATGATGATGATGATGACGCAGAACGAAAATTAATATGGACTTCGTATCGTTTTAGGCTGGTGATTGGTTCATTATTTTAAAGGTGCCATATAAATATTAGCATAATAGTAGCGCTAACCACATGATTAATGTCTATGTCTGCTATTTTAACCATGTTCCCAGATATCAATGACTCATTAATAAGCGCGCAAATTCAGTGGCGGGGCCAAGAATATGGAATTCACTTCCACCATTTGTCCGCTCCGCTAAGAATCGTAAGACATTTCGATCTATGGTTAAAAAGGCTCTCTTTTCTATCGCTTATCCGCCTTAACAGGGACCGAAAACCAGGACTAACTTATTCGATTTGACAATTCGAGATTACAATTAAAATCAAGAAACGACTATCGGCTGATGCCAAGCGCAATAATAAAATGGCGCTATAGAAAGTCACTAATGACAGTGGCGTAGCCAGCTTAGGTAAAGTGGGGTTGCTAACTGGAAGCAACGGGAGAGGGGCAAAAACTGGGAGTCCGAAGGTTCTCAGATGAGTCTGCTGTGTCTAGCTGATGACACTGATAAAACAGTCAAACAGTCAAAATGATTTTTATTATCAAATTCGAGCAATATATACCCTTTCAATATCCAGTGCAAAGCAAAATTTATGCAAAGAATTACAATGACCGGACCTGCGAAAACGATTAGGCATATGCCGACAATTTGCCAATTTTAGCATCTTGCCTGACATCGGGGCAGAGCTATTCACTACGCTTGAGCGGTAGCATGCTATGTGTGACCTTGTAAGAAAAGCGGCTATATCCACAGGATATCTGTATTGGCAGTCGACGAAATATGTGAGTATGCACTATGCAACTGAACACCAGCGGAGGCCACGGTCGATCCCCACTACCCCTCCTTCAGCCAAATGTCAACGGATTTAGGCTAAATCAATTGTGTTAGTCATATTTTTGAAATAGGGTTGTTTGAAAAACTCCAAGCAACCCCGTGGTTTCTCCACTGACTAATAACAATAACAAGCATTCATAATCATCATCATCATCATATCATATCATCCAGCTCCATGGGTGCTGTACCCGTAGGTGTCGACAACCTGATTCACAATCCATCGTTTCATCTGATTCACAGTCCTTCGTTCCATCTGATTCACATTCCATCGTTCCATCTTATTCACATTCCATCGTTTTCTGTCCTGTGTTGCTCTGGTCAGTGTGTGCAGCTCCGCGTTCCCCCAATCCACGATATCTTCCAACCATTCTCTTCTCGGTCTGCCTCCTCGCTTTTCTCCATCAATTGTTCCTAGCATGATATTCTTCGCCAGTCTACAGTGTATTGTCTTCCATCCAGAATACATGTCCAAAGCAGTGGCGGCTCCACCGGGGGGGCCAGGGGGCCGTGCCCCCTATTGAGAGCCTGGCCCCCCCAGTGCCCCCCCCCAGTTGGGACCCTATACTTAATGCTATATACATTAAGCAACAAATGGTTGGCCCCCCATGATTAGAAGTTGCCCCCAACGGCCCCCCCACTTGCCAAATCCTAGAGCCGCCACTGGTCCAAAGAAGTTCATTTTTCCATATCAATGTTTGCATGATATGTGTTTTGTTCTTGATTCTTTCTCGTATCGTTGTGTTCCTTATTTTCTGCTGTCATCGGATGTTCAGAATTCTCCTATAGTATTTCATTTCACAGGTCAGTAGACGTCCTTGGTCTCTTTTCTTTAAGGTCATGGTTTCCGACGTGTAGAGTAGTACACGCTTACACTGCACTTCGTTTTTTTGCTTGGATTGGAGTGTTAAGGTGTAAGCGCGCTTTGGAAGTGGGGACTTGCAAAGAGGAATTACGAAGAAAGTCAAATAATAAGGCGCTATATAAGAGAGGACATAGAGATGAATTTAAGGGAGCGTCATCTTGTGGACTATAGTACAGGTCGTCGTGTCATGTTGAAGGGCGGCGTTAGCCACTTTGTGAAATGTTGAGTGGATTTTTAATTTAATAAACTATGCAGAGGTTTGGAACTGACGACGTCGTTACTTTGTGAGTTTATATAAGGCTTCATTATTTTTATAAACATCTCTTTAGAGGTGTTTTTGACACAATGAATCTGTTGTGCCCGACAGTTGGATCTGTGCTAAAAGTATAAATATATAAAGTTAGAAATGTGAATTTATGACGTATTAAATGCAGAATATGAAGGACAGACAGAGCCCAGTAGAACAGTAATACTAATATATGGATGTGAATCTTGGACAATAAAAAAGAAATTGGAGGAAAAAAATAATAGCAGCAGAAAATAAATGGCTCAGAAGATTACTACGTATTGGATACAAAGAACATATAACAAATGAAGAAGTTAGAGAGAGAACACTCCAACCGAGCATCATGGAAGTCATCAGAAAGAGAAGAATGAAATGGACTGGACACGCACTCAGAATGGAAGAAATAAGAAATCCAAAACGAATTTTCAACTACAAACCAGAGAGGAGAAGATCTAAAGGAAGACCGAAAAGACGATGGGTGGACGGATTGGAAGAGGATCTTACACGTGGCAGGATTTTATCTCAACGGAAAAACTGACGAAAGACACCGAATGACTTTGAAAGAAATAGCAAAGGACAGAGAACATTGGAGAGATATTATAGAGAAGTTGATAGCTGGACACAGCTGGAGGACGAAGACCTGACCTGAGTGGAGCAGTGGTTGGCAATTCTTTTGTTAAAAAAAATCTTTTAAAAATATTGTTTTTACATTTTCCATTGCTGCAGATGTGAGACACACAGTTGGCAGATTCCTCGGCAAAGGCTATCATATGATCTGTACTTGTCACACCCTTTTGCATTCCGTCTTCTAACCCCTATGGGTTGTGGACACTCCAGATAAAAGACTCTGTCTGTATGATTTATTACGGAAGGACATCGGGGTTTCATGGGGCACATCATCACCCTCACTGGGTTTTGAATTTTGGGGTAGAGCTAAGGTTTCATTTTAAAGCAAGCCTTCCATTCTTTCAGTAGAATGACAGATTGATTGACGTCGGATGCACTCTGATGCGCACGGACATTATGGAAGCATTAATTGGTAGTCAGTCAGAATCAAGACACGTCTTTCCATATTAGATTATAAAACTTCGTGAACTATTTAGGTTCATGTATTGTATATCTTGCAGTCGCGTGTAGAGGGGGGCGGGTGGGGCGGTGGCCCCGGGCGCAGACCAGGGGGCGTACAAATTGACCCGATGACCTTTTTTTGCTCGTGGGCGCACTTTGGACAACTTGTTCCCGGGCGTCAGCCACTCGATAACACGCAACTGATATCTTGGCTTTTCAGTCACAAGTCTGTCACAGTCAATTTTGGGCTCTTTGAAAATTCTCAATTTGAAAATAAATGGAACGATTGACTAGTCATTCCTATTCTGTGCAATCTCAACGACTTTCCAAATAGGTAGTATAGCTTTGTATAGGCCATATATTGCTTTTATGACTGAGAAAATGTGCGTAGAGACTTGCACGCCAATTTGCAATGCACACTTCTTATTTTATTCAAAATATTACTGTTCACCTAAGCCATGTATGCTTTTCGCAGAATCAATGACGAACACAGAGGATTACTGCATGACTGAATCGTTTCAACCTCAATGTATGAATGACGAAGCAATCCTCATCAACAGCGCCCTCTATGGACGAATGCGCATTGGCCGATGTGTAACGGCTGAGGAGATGGATCGGTTTGGGGCAGCGCTTAAAAATGATCCAAAATCTTTTGGTTGTTCAGCAAATGTTTTGTCGATATTGGATCAGAAATGTTCTGGAAAGAGTGATTGTGAAATCCGCATCGCAGACATTTCAAATGAATTAAAGACAAGACCATGCTATCCTGGACTCACTGTCTATCTGGAAGTTAGCTATGACTGCATCAAAGGCAAGTAATTTGTGACTTTCTTACAAGAAAGAGAATTATATATATATACACTGTGTCTATTAAAAACCCAAACCAATGCATTTAGCGGCACAGCCTTACTTATACTGAACCGATTGTTTAAATGTGTGTAGTTTTTGATTCAGGATACAATTTCCTAGAACAAAATGAACTTCGTTTTTAATAAACCAGCTTGCAAAATGCATCAGGAGCAAATTACTTCGAGCCAGTGGAATTTGACTTTAAACTCTACGAGAGAGCTCTCTAGCGACCTATCAAATAATGTCACCAAGGTGACATTTGTATCAGAATCTGTGTTCAAAGTGTCCACTGTTGGCTTTTGCGCAAGCCGATAGTCGACGCCGCCGCTGATGTATTGCCGCCACAGTGACCCTGTGATTCAGGTTTACTCATTCTACCAGCAATCATTGTTTCAGTCCTCATAGGTCAGCAATGTGTGTTCTGTACATTCTTTCTCGTAATATTTCCCAGAAACTGTAGTCCACAGGATTAAGATCTGGGGAATTTGGTGGCTATAAATCGGGTGAAATGAGTTCTGGAATTTCTGGTGTCGCTTTTTTCAATAACTCAACAGTGGTCGCTGGATCACGGGCACATTGTGGTTGTTTCGTAACGTTGAAAGTCAGGTTCCACTGGCTCAAAGTACTTTGCTACTGATGCATTATACAAGTTGGTTTATTAAAAGCGAAGCTCTCATTGACCCAGGTTATTGTATTCTGAATCATAAACTAAAAAGATTTAAAAATCGGTTCAGCATTAGTAAGACTGTGCTGATAAATGCATTGACTTAGTTTTTTTAGTAGACACGGCATATGTATATGTATAATATATATAATATATATACATATGTAAATGTAATTGAGTATGTTTGGTGAATTATATTATTTGAATGTGCAGCAGCACTTTATTAGAGAATTTGTTTCCTCGAACTTTTTGGCTACAACAATTAGCATGTTCAGTATACGACGCATATATTCTATATGAGCACTGTATATGGCATGTACACTATATGCATGTGTGGACATATTTCTCTCGGAGTCTTATGTGCACGATGTTATATTTAATTGGGACGCTTTGTATTTTGGTTATAAGTTTTCCAGATGTAGGCCGATTTTAATGAGAGTTATATCATTCTTCTCTCTTATAACCAAAACAAAAAGGGCTCCGATTTAATGAAACACCGTGTATATGACTGGCAAGTATATATGTATATTTATTTATTTAAAATGTTTGCATCATGTGGGTTGTTTGAAAATTCTTCAAATACAAAATGAGAAAAAATTTCATTATTAATTCTGGTATTTATTAACATAAATTGATTAAGAAATAAAATAACTTATTTATTCTTCGACAGTTATAAATGAAGATCGATCTTGTTCCGCAATTGTTTCAAACCTTCCTTCTCATATAATGGCTTCGTTTGACTCACAGAGAAAATGCGCTACAAAATCGCAGCCATGGACAGTCGAAGCACCCGTAGGACAGAAGCTCAAAATTACTTTAATTGACTTCACGGCTTCTCAGGTCAATGAAAAGGAAAATAAAAGACAGACATCGTGCGTCGGTCTGATAGTAGATAAAGCGTCGAAAAGAAACGTTTCAATTTGCATTGGAGGAGAACAAAGAACAAAGTATTTGTATTCATCGACAGCAGAATCGTTGGAAATATATTACAGCACAGAAGAACAGGAAGAAAGCAACGACCTCAGAACATTCGCCTTAAAATTAGAAGGTTAAATTATATACTTCATATTGGTAAAATTCAATTGAACTCGTTGATCTTTCCTAAAGATCTTAAAGAACATTTTGGCTAAAGTCTCTTAGGCAAAAATCCTAAGAGTTGTGTGTAACATGAATGCAGAGACATTGTCTGTTACTTTCAGCTGTTGGTTGTTCTGATTTGATTGCTCCGGAAGACGCTTGGTTGAAGAGAAACGATGATTCAATTGTGATTGGTTGTTATTCTAATCGTCTCTCCTGGGAACTTCACTGCGACGGAGAAAGATGGATCGGCGTCTTCGGAAATTGCTCACAAGGTTACATCAGTCCTAGGCTACAACGAAGAACTGTTTGTAGATAAGTCAATTCTGTGAATCATATCAGCAAGTTTAAATTGTTCCTTTGCGTTTTTAGGACCTTTGGGTAAACTAGCAAAGTAATTCTCTTCTTCATCGCATCAATAATCCCAACGACTATTGATTAGATCTGTTAATTTGTCAGCGCATGTCAACCTTGCCAATGTTGTCGCTTTTCTGTACGCCAACTATGGTTCCAGCTCCTAATTCTTAATACAAACATTACCTATTTCAGATTCTTTGCTGTCCTTGTAATCTCTTTTTCTTCTTTTCGTCGCTGTCACCGTGTTGGTTAGTAGGAATAAACACAGAACAGCGTGATTTTAAAGTGGCTTAGAAGGCATTACCGCCTGCATGTGTAAAAACCACTAAGGAGCTAACGGGACTTGAACCCGCTCCGTCATCCTTTCGATTCAACGCGTAACCCACTCTGCTATTTGAGAGTTTCCATTTTGCCATTATCTGACCGTTATCTCAACTGATATCTTGTGAAAATTGCACAATTTTGAAATTTGATGTTAATTATTTCTCAACTTGTAAGCAATTTAGCAGTTGGCATTGCAGGTTAGTTATTTATGAGAGGCTTGGATTCGGTTGGTAGAATTGTAAGACTTCGGTTGGAAAAGAAATTATGTGCTATAATTTTGGCGGTGTTATTGGCAGAACAAATTAAACTTTACAATTATGATTTGATGTCGAAATATAAAATGACGTTTGAAGTATTGTTTAGGTCTACGGCGTGAAGACATTTTTATTGAAGAGCAAAAACAGAAGACTTCTGATTGGAGCAATGACCAGAGTAAGGATCGTGAAACTATAACTCAAGTTTTATTTGTTTTTAAGGTAACGAAATCAAGCACACCTTAACAAGCATTTGCGCTAGTTTTTAGGAGATTCGACTAGCGTTACGAATGATAACTAGCTCCTAACGTAAAAAGACATTTTCCAATTAATCGGAGAACCATTCATTTGGATGATATCATAATAAGAAATTTCATGTAAACATTTTGACATAATGACATATTATAATGTGGCGAACCGGGCCTCGAGGTTCCTACGCCTCCTTAACTCCAGATGGCTCCGCCCAGTTCGGTCACACGGGTTTAAACTCACTCTAAGGCACGTGGTCGTTCGTCCTAGCTTTTTGGCTAGAATTCAGGCTCCCTTGCTACCACCTGTACCTCGCGCACTGTACCTGTACTTCCCTTCGATGCTCCACACTCAATTCCTCTCTTATATAGTCCCTTTATCTACGCTTCAACTCTCCGTGCACCTGATCCTTCTCACCTCTCTCCGTGCATCTTGCCTCTCGCCGTGCACCTTACCTCTCTCCGTGCACCTTGCCTCTCACCGTGCACCTTACCTCTCTTCGTGCACCTTACCTCTCTCCCCGTGCACCTATCGCCCTGCCCTTATCGCACCGCCCTACGGCTCAGTGCCTCGCACCCACCTATCGCACCTGCCTACGCTCAGTACCTCCGCACCTTAGCTGCCGCCCTACAGCTCAGTGCATCTGCGCCTCAGCTATCGCGCCGCCCTACAGCTCCACTGCGAGTGCTCCGACCTCAGAGTGCTCCATCTCACGGTGCCTTCCTTAACTGAGCGCCCGACTAAAGATGCTCGACTCTACCTTCCTTTCTTCCACACGACGCCTCGGCAATCGGTCCTGATCTGTCGTGAGATCGGCTATTTATACTGTTTCGCCGGCCAAGGAGAAGGGGTTACAACTCACTGACTGCATGCGCTTCGCTTTCTTTAATGGCTCGTCGCATGCATCTAATGCTTTCTCTCTCACTACAGGCGGTCATTTTATTATTACATTGGGCCTCAGCTCATTATTATTAATTACTTGCTACATCTTACCTTTGGCTATTTAGAAATTCGTCACAATAATACTCTGTCCTTGTGTTGCAGTTTTAATGGTGTTTGGCGTTGGTGGATTGCTTCTAATCATCTGCTTGTCTGTTTTGTGTGTTGGAATTGTTTGTCTTCGAAAGTAAGTATGGTCGAATAGAATTCTTCTTATTACACGTCCAAGTGTAAGTGGCAAGTGAAAAAACATGGCACGTTGAATTAAGGATCACTTTGTCTTATGAATTCCTCTTACGCCTGACTACATTGTAATTAATTCGCGCTGTACATAAGACTTTGTTTTCTAAAGTATTCCAATAAATCAGATTATGGGCATTAAAATTTATTTTATTATTCCCTCACGGAATGAGCTTAGTTTTGGATGTAATCATGAGACGCCATTTGTCCTTTCAGAATGTCAACTAAAGGAAAAAAGAGTGAAGAATATAAAGTTATCGACTTCCAGTTCAATTCATCCGCTGACACCTGTAAACTGGAACTGAACCGATCAATACGAGTATTTTACCATCTGCTGCAATAGGAAATGACAGCCACAGCACTCGTCAACAGATGGCGCCAACTTATTCTGTCTTTGTTGGCGAAGGAGCTTTCAACGATGATCCAACCAATCTCAATTGACAATGATTTACAGAGACGAGCGTTTATTGAACCATTTAAAACCAATATTAATATTTTATTTTGGACTCTGTCAAAGCTAAAATCATGTCATCAGTTTCATTTGATTCAATTTACGTGAAAACATCATTCTAATGTTTAACCTCAATCGATGAAAGCTTTTCAAATGCAATGAAATTTGGTACAATATCCATTTCTAATAAATAACTTCATCCGTTGCTTATTATGCTTACCGTAATGGTCAGGCTGATGAATCATGCTCAAGTGACATGAGGCTAAAGCTGAATATCAAATTTCGTCTATATTTCGATATTTGCAAATTTTATTCTAGATTCTAGATGTTGGTCTGTTGTAGCGTCGTTCCATTTAGATACCTGAAACATATTTTCAGCTTTTTTTTTAAATCTCTGACATCTTAGAATTATTATGTAGGCTAATATGTATGCACGATTGTAAAGAACAAACATAGGCATACTGAAATTAAGCCTATTTAGGGCTTACGTTTTGTCTGTATTTGGAAATCATGTGGCTATTTTACTTGCGATCAAGTCGCTGTTATAAATAAATTTAGAAGATAATTTTAAAATAGACATTTGAAATAAAGTGAACTTTAGGCATTTAAAAATGAAAACGAAGCCACATTTGAATCTTTCTCTATTTGGGTAATGCGCCAGCCAAGCGCAGAGACAAAATTTGCCTACTTTGACTAAACTTTGGGCTTGTGATAGAGATATATTTACTTTTGATTAAATAAACTTAGACCAGGGCTAGAATGCAAGCATCACACGCAAGAAAAGAAGCCGAATGTAAATATCAAATTCTTATTAACTAATCTCTGTAACACTTTAGCATAGGATATTATAGATTTGAGCTGACTGCAAGGTCCTAAAATAGCCTTGACGCGGACTTTAACGTGGAAGAAATCAAACGTTTAGATTCAGCCCTGGGCTGAAGTTAGGCCTATCGTTGAAGCTGAAGTCGCTTTAACAAGTAATTTTCATGAGTACTTAAACGATGTACAGTGGTATGCAAATGTCTGGAACCACCACAATATTTGCAGTTTTCAATTGTCGCGGCTACTTTCTGTAGTTGTATAAATCAAAATAAATAGTATAAAATAAGTCAATATTGTACAGTAGCAGAAAATAAATCAATATTGTAAAAATTGTGTGTCTTAGGCATTGTTGATGGCGAAGGCTTCACGTTTTTTCCTAAAAAATTGTCAGGATTGGTGCGAAGTAGAGGGAACATAGAAATAAGTCATGTCTTGCAATGTCATTCGATCGTCTGGTGCAGGGACGACTTCAGGCACAGGCAAAGCAGACAGTTGCCTAGGGCGCCAAGATCAAGGGGAGCCAATCCGTGCCACTTCTACGAAGAAATTTAATTACAACCTTTATCTTCATTTAAATTCAAAACGTTCGCTTCTGGAACAGATAAAATAATAATTGTTGTTTGATGTCATTGTACCTTTCTAAGTTATTCCGATTCAACTTGAATTTCGAACTTTGTAACAGTAAGTAAGCCAATATTACATTTAGCTGTAGATCCTATAACACTGCGAAATATATCTATGTTTTATGTATAAGCCAATTCCAATGATCACGTGGTTATCTGACCAGACATGGTAGTTAATCGTTTCTTGCTAATTGTAATTTAAAACATAAATATGACAGGAAAGACTTACTTCTCTAGCGATGTTGTCTATTGAGAAAGATATAGCGTAAACATTAGATTACGGCGACATTACAAGCAACTTTGCAAATATTAAGACAAGAACGGTATTCTGTGAGTAAAAGTAAACTTCTACTACAATTTGTCAAGAATTAATGAGCGGTTGGTCGTTATACGATTACTAATGAACCTATTTCAGGTAGCATCTGTTTTTTGGATTCAATCGTGCCAAAATTTGTTTTGATGTCAAAGAGGGGCCGAATGAGGAGGAGCTGAGTACGCCGAAATAAATGTATGCTTTGCCTGGGGAGCCATTTTCGCTTGGGCCGGCCCTGATCTAGCGTCATTTGTCTTCCACTGTTCAGAAGCAGAGGATCGCACTAGTTGCAGAATAGTCTTCTGTGAAGCAGTTTGCCATCGCTACTTAGTAGTCATTTGTGGACACATATGAGACTTCCTCGGTTACATGTCGAACGTTCCATCATCTACTGAAGCGAATGAGGCATGGAAACTGAATTTTGCAGCAGCATCACTAGGGCACTTTGTTGACTTTAGGCCTACAGGAATTTCACACTAATAAATACCGATAAATAATGCACTAAACGTGACATGCACTACAATTTCGTTAAAACTAAGCACACTAAATTCGGGGCTTCAGCAGCCACCAGCTGTCCGCATTTTGTGCATTGCTTAATCGCTATAACTGTTGCAAGTTTCAAACATACAGCCTTTACGAGTATTTTCTGTTTACTCTTTCCATTCAGGTTGATGATTACTTTGATAACCACGAGGCGCCTAAGATCTGTTTATCTACTGCGAGCACAAGAGCATAATCTTGGCAAAGCTCACAGTAATGTCGCGCACTCAGTACTGAGATTGTCTTCAGCAAGCACAGTATTAGAGAGAGAGAGAGAGAGAGAGAGAGAGAGAGAGAGAGATGAGGGGAGGGGAGGGGGAGGGAGGGAGGGAGGGAGAGAGGGAGGGAGGAGGAGGAGGAGGAGGGGTGGCAGCTAGATTGGATGGAGATGGAGTGGGGACAACATCATTTGACAATGCTTAAGACACATGATGTCTAAGACCTGATATGATATGCGATTGAGCCATTTGGCTTGAATGAATACATATTTAATTAAATAACGAGGTAATTTATAAAAACTGTTCGATTTCTATCAGTTATTTTGTTATTTATACAATTTACCTTCGTTCAGCTGATGCGCGTAATTTTGCCAGATGATTGTCACTGCTAATCACCTCAATGTCTTGAAGAGATCTTCACATAAACAGATACGTGTTTCTGAGACGGTCCCTGACATATAAATGCTAAATAGAGTAATCGCGGCTGAACTTGACTGACAAAATTCAGAAATTCATGCGCCACATATTTTAACAGACTAACGGAATCTGCTGCTGTGTGTGAGACTTTTCATTATAAATACGTTAGGCTACGCGAGCTGTTGAAAGGCTAGGAGTCTTAATAGAACATCTAACAGTCGTGTTTTTAATTCGACACTTTCTTTCGAGCCACTCTGTCGTCCATAGAAATCGCTTCACAGCAAATATGTTTCTAGAAGTAAAAGGTGTACTTGTGTGGTTCCTTCTGTTGCATTCTCTGTCAATTGAATCAAATCTCGTACATGGAGGACATTCAGGTAACTTCTAGACTGAATTATAGATGTAAAGGCGTAAGTACCACAATAGTCATTTCAAACATTACAGTTTTATTCATGTGTGCCCCGGGTTCCAAAAGATGTGGGACATTCAAATTAGAGGTCAAGCAAGGGTTGGTGCTATATAAATCAGAAAAAAGTTCATAGTCAGCTGAAGAGCTGGCGTGTTTGACCCGGCGTCCTTATTTATGGCTCGTCAACACTTTTCACATTCACATGAAAACCTTTAAAATTATGGACTTTGCCCCGGGCATCCAGCCGTCCACCAGTCAGTGCCGGCGCCAGACTATTTGCTGCCCTAAGCGAACCTATCGCACTGTGCCCCTCTCTCGCCCATCAGTTCAAATTTGTTCTTTAAAAAGCTCTAAGGTTTTCGACAAATGTAGAAAAATGCACACGTCAGGCGTGAAAAGTGATGACCTTTTTTGATATCCTCTTTTTGCTTGTCATTCCCCTCTGGTGATGGCGATGACCTGTTGTGTTTTTTCTTTTGCTTGCACCCAGGCACGCCCGAAGTGGGGGTGCAGGGGGTGTAGCTGCATCCCTGGAAAAATTCAAGGGGTGCAATGCACCCCTGAAAAGAGGATGGTCTACACCCCTCTGCACTTTCTGAATCCTGAAAAACAGGGGTGTAGAGGGGTGCAGAGTGTACAGACGACCTTTTTTTGCTTGTCAAGCTATTTTGAAGGTAAATTCTAGCGTTGAAGACCTTTTTTTGCTTGTCAAGGATTTGAAAGAGAAAATATCACTTCGAAAAAATCTGTACCCCTGACCAAAATTCGTTCCGGCGGGCCTGTTTGCACCAAATCGACCTGAAACCGTTGATTCAATCCATTTATTACTTAAAAGTGGAATTTTTAATATTTCTATTTTTTACGTATCTTTCATTGCCGCGCCACAGAAATTTGCCGTCCTATGCCCTGCCACCAGCCTCTACACGCCAGTGTAACCGACTGCTTTATTATATCAACTGTATGTCTGATCGGCCTACATGGCGTTGTGCGACCGGTTCCCGTCAGAACAGCTAAGTTAAGCCGCGTTAAGTAGGGTTAATACTTGGATACTGGGATCTAGTCGTGGCGCCGGCGGTCAGGCTGGGGTCAGCCATGTTGTTCATCGCTTAGGCATCGATAAATTGGTAGCAGTGTTAAGCTGCGAAAGTAAAACGCGGGTCTAGAGAAAGCAATGGTAAACTACTCTAGATTAGTGGCGTAAATCGCCTGCATCGCTGCTTGCCTAGTATACGGAGATCAGCGCCGGACCAAACGCTCGTTCGAGCATGAGTCTACCTTTGCCTTGTATGCCTGCCGCTCAGAGTTCAACCACATTTAATACTGATTCTTTAATCGTTTGGCAGAAGAATAAATTATATTAATTGTTTATTCGAAGCATTAATAAATAAGACAATCAGAATCAAGACATGGTGGTGCCTTTTAAATATGAAAACTATGTAAACCCTCTAGGTTCCTGTTTCTCCATTTGTTGACTTTTCCGGTCATAAATCTGTGCACAGTTAATTTTATCTACTTGAAAATTCTCAATTTGAAAATAAAAGGATATTTATCTATTCTACGCAGTGACAAAGAATTTCTAGATGACCTACATATTGTCGCATATTATTTTTCAACTGCAACACAGTACCGTCCCCGCGCACTCAGATGAAGCGCGTATATCTTATTTCCTTCAGCCTAAAGATATTCATCTCAGCCATGTTATGTCTTCTTATTACAGAATCAATGGAAATTACAGAGGATTTTTGTATCGAGGATTCATTTCAACCTCATTGTATGAATGACGAAGCAATTCTCGTTAACAGCGCCCTCTATGGACGCATGCGTATCGGTCGATGTGTAACGGCTGAGGAGATGGATCGGTTTGGGGCAGCGTTTAAAAATGATCCGGAATATTTACACTGTTTCGTGAATGTTCTATCGATTTTGGACCAGAAATGTTCTGGAAGGGGTGATTGTGAAATTCGCGTTGCTGACATTTCCAAGGAGTTAAAGACAAGACCGTGCTATCCTGGACTCAATGTCTATCTCGAAGCTAGCTACGACTGTGTAAGAGGTAGGCCTAAGTTACAACTGGCTTGTTGTGAGACAAAAATATGCGTGGGCTACATTAAAATAAATTGTATATATATATATATATATGCGATGAGTCGCATTTGGCTTTGCTTATACATTATATGTTATGCAATGTTATGCCCAGGACAATTTATTTAGCGCTGTAGTAGAGTACCGAAATCAAAAGCGCTTTAACAACGCTGACGTGTCAATGAAAGTCAGAAGGTGGCGAAGTTAAAAATCCACTCTGATGATAGAAAGAACTCGCTGCCGTTTAGAAATCCGGTGCTATGTCATTTAGAAGCGGTCCTTAGTGAGAAAATTGTAGCCACATTGACAGGTCAACGAGGAACGGAAGATGATGTTAAGGGGCCGCGAGTTGGTAACAGGAGTTCTCCGCACGGTAACATCCGGTGGTAAAATTTGAAGAAGCGGTCTTCCGTGAGAAAATAGTTCGTCACCGAAATCGGCAAATCCGACGGAGATTGAGGTCCCAGCGAAGTCCGGAACGACAGTCACACGCAGTCACGTTGAAATTTTTGCAGCAGTCATTAATGGTCGACATTGGCCGATTCCTCAGCGGCGGCGGCGACCGACTAACGTTCCAGAACGACGAGGAAAAGTAGAGGACGGCAAGAGTCTCTTTCGGAAAACTAACGAGTGGAATGCAGTCCTCGTGGTTGGCGCATAAACCAAGCGCAGAACGTCGGTAAATACCGAGAACGAACGACGAAACTGTGGCACGTACAAGCATGTGCAGGCAACCGCGTAGGCGCCAAAACCGGAAATTCAATATATAATTTAAATAATAATTATTAAATTATAAATTTTATTAATAATATAAATTCAATATATACATATTTGCCCACTGTAATTTGTTCCCGAAGTGTCCGGAGACATTACGAAATTGTGTTGCTAGCGGTTCGAGGACGAGATGTTCCTCGAAAAGCAGTGGCGTTAAATCGCTGCAAAGCGACTGACAATCGTTGAAAGAGGAAGTTTCCTTCCTTCTTGTCTCCGGATTGCTGGGCAAGACGACGACCCAATTCGTTGATGAAGCAAAGGGCATCTTGGTTCATGGAACCTAGCGTTTCAAATGCAATAGGCAGTAAAGTATAGATGGGAGTCACGCTTTGATATTTTGCTGTTTTTCTGATAGCAGCGGCGGCTTCTGCTGCAAGAGAAGTGGATGGAAATAGGCGGCAGCGATTGTGTCTGCCACGGCTGCATCCCATCCCAGGCTGTAGGCCCCTAGATTAACGATGATTGGCAGCCATAGACCCCTTAAATCAAGGACTGGCGTCATCAACTTCCGGTTACGTGAAATGCGTAGAGTTCATTTCTGAGTGTGACTACCAGGTTTCAAGCTGTCATAGCTGTATCATTGTGCAAACTCCAGTTGCAGCATATAATACATGCTATTGTATTAGCAACGCAATTGACACACATTAATTTGTTTAATTTGATAATTAAATAAGTAATGACGTCATCAACTTCCAGTTGCTTGATGTTTGTAGGAAATTCAATTCTGAGTTAGACTGCCAAATTTTACAGCTGTATCTATAACCGAACTTAAGTTATGGCATGTAATAGATGCTGTGGTGTCAAAAATTCAATGAACCCTAGTTCGCGGACCCGAGAACGCGCGCCCCCAGGCCTTGATTCAAGGGGTCTATGTTGGCAGCATAGTTGTGACATTCGAAGAAATGTTTTAAAGTTCGTAAAAGTTCAATAAAGTTTAAGCAAAGTTCGTAAAAGTTCATAAAAGTTGGAACTTCCAATTTAGTCCTCGTCAGATGACAGTCTCAGAAGACCAATCGATGTATTCGTTCCCAGTGGCGGCTCCACCGGGGGGGCCAGGGGGGGCCCGTGCCCTCCTATTGAGAGCCTGGCCCCCCCAGTGGCCCCCAGTTGGGACCCTATACTTAGTGCTACATACATTAAACAACAAATGGTTGGCCCCATGATTAGAAGTTGCCCCCAACGGCCCCCACTTGCCAAATCCTAGAGCCGCCACTGTTCGTTCCCGAAGGATTTATCACAAAAAAGTGTCTGGAGACTCTAAGAAAACGGAGAGCTTATTATTTATATTGTGATGGGTTGATTGCCATTGACATTAGATTGACATTGGATTACTAACTAGCCGATAAACCGGCAAATAGCTGTTTCTCACATTTTGGTCAAGTCAAGGATGCTATAGAATATAGACGCTGAACATATATAGATCTATACTTATGCTGTATGTTGTTTGTACTGTATATATGTAAATAGAGAATTTTGCAATACCATGCATAAAAATTGCAGGTTTATTAAAATAATATTAAATGGTATACGCACATGATTGGCAAGCATAAATGTATAATATATTTATTCAAAATGTTTGTATCACGTATGGTTTTTAAGAAACCTGCAATTTATAAATAGACAAAAATCCTGATTAGGTGAGATTTTTTGGCAAAAGTTCTAGCACTGTGCATCAAAAATTAACTTATTTCCTCTGTAGTAATAAAAGAAGATGGATCTTGTTCTGCTATTGTTTCAAACCTTCCTTCTCACATAATGGCTTCGTTTGACTCACAGAGAAAATGCGCTACAAAATCGCAGCCATGGACAGTCGAAGCACCCGTAGGACAGAAGATCAAAATTACTTTAATTGACTTCACGGCTTCTCAGGTCAATGAAAAGGAAAATAAAAGACAGACATCGTGCGTCGGTCTGATAGTAGATAAAGCGTCGAAAAGAAACGTTTCAATTTGCATTGGAGGAGAACAAAGGACAAAGTATTTGTATTCATCGACAGCAGAATCATTGGAAATATATTACAACACAGAAGAACAGGAAGAAAGCAACGACCTCAGAACATTCGCCTTAAAATTAGAAGGTTAAATTATATACTTCATATTGGTAAAATTCAATTGAATTCATTAATCTTTCTTAAAGATTTTAAAAAACATTTTGGCTAAAGTCGCTTAGGCAAAAATCCTAAGAGTTGTGTGTAACATGAATGCAGAGACATTGCCTGCTATGTTTAGCTGTTGGTTGTTCTGATTTGATTGCTCCGGAAGACGCTTGGTTGAAGAGAAACGATGATTCAATTGTGATTGGTTGTTATTCTAATCGTCTCTCATGGGAACTTCACTGCGACGGAGACAGATGGATCGGCGTCTTCGGAAATTGCTCACAAGGTCAGAATGCACTGAGCTGTTGTTGCGTTTTCCTCGATCTATAAGCGACGGTGACTCCTAATTTTTGGATCCTGACGGCTTCTTCCCTACATTCATATATACATATGTCATTGGAGTAGCCACAGGAGCACGGGAGTCCGGCCCCTTATTCGTATCGGGATCGGTCGTAAGATGCGCCCAAAACAATGAATAGTTAGCATCAGATATGTCCATGGGTTGGGCTAACTCATGGGTTTGGTTGGGTTCGGTTGAATTGGGTTGTGTTATGTCTGACTTTTCTATATCAATGGTGGGTTAGGTTGGGTCAGAAAATAAGTCATGGTTTAAGAAGCTGTAATGTTTTACAGTGGGTTGGGTTGGGTTGGGTTAAATAAACCTATTATCGGCATATGTTAGGTTGGGTTGGAGATTTGATGGTTTGGGTTGGATTGGACATCTCTGGTTAGGAGAGACTTGGGGGTAGTATTCGATCGAGGAAAACGGACCAAGCGTTTGAGGCGATTATCTTTTTGGCTCGTCAAGACATATGGGCAGAAAAATGTGAGTGGCCCTATTCTGCAATCCTGGATTCACCACTGCATTCTTGTGACACAACTGAATTCAAAAGGTTGCGTCTATACATGACGGTGCCTCCTAATTCTCGGATCCTGGCAGGTTTTACGAAGTTCAATACCGACTGATGACTGGGATAATAAAACGAGGATCAGTTCCAAACAACCATTTGGCTATATCATTGGCGTAGCCACGGGAGTCCGGTCTGGCAGGGACCTCGATCGTCCGGATTTGGACAAGACCGTAGAGAAATTTCCGGGAGGGTTAGGTAGCATTATCGAAAAGAATTTATGAATTTGCGAATAACTTCTTGACAAGCCCGGTTTCCCCGAAATTCTACATATCCCCTATTCCGAAACCCTGACTACGCCATTGGAATATATTCCTGGTAATAATATTGCGATCCTACTCGATGTATATAAATCCCAATTCTTGCCTACTAGATTTCGATGCTAATAACTATATATTCGGCCTAGATCAGCAACCTCCAATATATGCGAAATGCATTGATCTTAAGATGATATATGTACAATTGTACATCATGTTGAAATCAATGTATTTCGCAGTGTAATTACGTCATCAACTTCCGGTAACTTGAGATGCGTAGAGAGTTAGTTCATTTCTGAATGTGACTGCCAAATTTCATAGATGTATTACTGTGTGAACTCCAGTTGCAGAAGTGAATAGCGGCTATTGTGTTAAAAACACAATTGACCCAAGTTCGCGGCCCGAGCATGGCAGACGTCAGTCTTTACTTTAAGAGGTCTATGCCTGTATCCCTTCAATATCCTTTTCTTTCCTTCAGTTTATCTCGACCGAATCTTTCGGACAGTTTGTAAATTACGCGAAGTGTATCTCGTTTGTTATTATTTGACCGATATTTCAAATGAATCATTGAATTCATATGATAACATTTCGAACTTCGCGTAAATTATATTTCAAATTGTGAAATTCTAAACAACGTGCATTATAGATTAACGTGTAGACTATACATGCACATTTAAGGCTACATTTTGAAAAGAAATTGCTTGGGGCTATTTCACGGCGTTATTGTGAGGAACAGACCAGCAATCATTCATAATTTACATAAAATGATGTTTTGATGTTTAACTAGAAACTAAGCTTTAAATAAAGAATTATTTAGGTCTACGCCATGAAGACATTTTCGTAAAAGAGCAAACTCTCAAGACTTCTGACTGGAGCGATGAACAGAGTAAGACTCTTGAGAATGTAACTCAAGTTCTATTGGGTTTTAAGAAAACAATATCACATTTTACTAAAAATTTGGTCCAGTTGAATTTTCTAGCATACTGTACTATAAAGTATTTACGCTAATGTTTAAAAGATTCGACTAGCGTTACACATGGTAACCAGCTTCTAAAGACAAAAGACATCATACTGTCAACCTATGTTAGTTTGAAAGCCATTTATTGGCACGTAATGTAATGTAGCATTTATATAGCGCCTCTTATATTCAGTGGCGGTCGGTGGGTCTAAGAAGTGGGGGTTGCAATGTTAGTGAGAAAATTTTCCACTCTTAAAATTAGGCTGGGATACTTCGGTTCCAATGTGGTCCTGTTATGTGGATAGTGATTGTTTTCCCGAAGCATATTGCCTCAGCACGAATATAATCATGGGCGTAAAACCCGGGGGGACGGCGGGGGACGGTCCCCCCCGAATAATTAGTTGGCGGGGGACAGAGTATCAATTATCCCCCCCAATGTTTGGGCTATATGGTAAAAATTTGTTTATCCTACCCCATGATGTTGATGCCAGAATTACGCCAAATCCACATTCTCGCATTTCGGATGACCTTTTTTGCTTGTCAGGGTATTTGGAGAGGGAAAAATATAAAAATATCAGGATGACCTTCCTTTTGGCTTGTCAAGACGTATTTCATATGCGATTTAAAGTCCCCACCATACTATGCAATATCCCCCCAAAATGGGGGGATATTTATATTTCTGGGGGGGTCAACTTTTTAAAAATTATTCTATCCCCCCCAATGTTGACGCCAGGTTTACGCCCCTGAATATAATTATTCCTAATTAACCTAGCTAACTTAAGCTAGGTTAGGTAACAGTTGAAACTATACTGCATAGACCTAATTAATAAAAAACACATGAATTATTTAAACAAAATGAAGAACTATTAGGTCTATATATTCCTCTACGGTCTACCCTCTGTTCTGTCGCTTCAGTTTCATAGAGCGAATGACATATGCCTTAAGGCTTAAGCCTTAAGCATGTTGGCAACACGCCAACACCCTCCCGCGCAGAGAGTTATTCATAGTCTATGCGAGTTGAAACTGGGCTAGGTCTTGGTTGAAACGTGTGTGTCGCTCCATCTCTGCAACCGGCCACGCCCACTTCCTCAAGGCAAGTTGTCTTCAGTAATACTGCATTACAGGCTATGCAGTATACGCTAGCGTGGAAATTGTACGTATCATCCCATATGTCGCTATTGTCTAGCGACACACGTGGTTCACAACGCAACGCGCAGCCGTCGGAGCGCAGTCAAACACTCAACTCGATTAATTTCTTTGATAGGGAATTGGCTTGCTGTACCAAACAACATTCCATGTGAAATTATTATTGTTATTGACAAATTGTGTAGCGAAAAATTGGCGGCTGAGTTGGGGGTTGCGCAACCCAGCGACATGGTCACCGGCCGCCACTGCTTATATTTCTAGTCAGAGGCATAACACCATAGATGACGAACGAGATGTGAGCATTTTGACATTATGATCGATTGTCGTTGTGTTGCAGTTCTAATGGTATTTGGCGTTGGAGGAATGGTGTTAGTCATCTGCTTGACTGTCTTCTGCGTTGGAATGCTTTGTCTTCGAAAGTAAGTATGTTCGATTAAACTTATTCCTATCAAACATACACATGTTAGCTCACGTGCGAAACATTTGAATGAGAAATCATAACACTCTCGTTAGCTCGCGTTGTTTTATGAATATCTCTCACGGTTGACTACAGTATACTTTGATTAATCCAATCAAAATTTCGCAACTTTTGAAGTAAATTTTGGATCTGAGTATTGAAATTTATATTATTATTATTATTATTATTATTATTATTATTATTATTATTATTTCGTCGCGGAATAAGCACAGTTTTAAATGGAATCATGAGATGCGATTTATTTTTTAAGAATGTCAACTAAGAGAAAGAGTGAAGAATATAAAGTTCTCGACTTCCAGTTCAATTCCTCCATTAATACCCGTAAACCTGGAACTGAACCGATCAATACGAGTATTTTGCCATCTGCTGCAATAGGAAACGACAGTCACAGCACTCGTCAACAGATGGCGCCAACTTATTCTGTCTTTGTGGGTGAAGGGGCTTTCAACGATGATCCAACCAATCTCAATTGACAATGATTTACTGAGACGAGTCAAAGCTAATCACGTGTTATCAGTTTCATTTGTTTCAATTTACGTGAAAACTTGAGCAGTGTCACCTATGTCTGTGTTTTTATCAAGTGCCAGCCTGCAAAAATCCGCATGCTGAAAGTGTCTTAATTAAGGACTGTTCAATGTTAGTAGACATATCGTCGACTCTTAGAGTAAGTTTCTCGAGAAGTAGTAAGATTTCCCACCATTCTGACTAATTATGTAAGCAAACCACTTCAGCATATTTCTCCAAACGCGTCATCTGAAAACATCTCTCCTCTCTTAACTATAACTTCTGCTATTAAGAAGATGACCCTTTTAGCTGCTTATGTACACTTTCTTAGTATTTTTAGGACAGATTCTTGTCGAAAAATACCTTGTTTCAAAGAATTTATGCGACCAGACGATCAGTACGGAACTACCAACAACACTGTTGAACTTACTTACATGCTGTGTTTTGTAATGTTGCTTAATGTTGTATTCCTTATTGACAGCGATGGTTTCTTGGCAAATCGAGCATAAAATAGATCCAAAATGTCCCACAACGAAAATTTCCAGTGTCAACGAACTCTTGAGAAACCGATTTTCAAATATCTTACGTTCTTACGACGATGTTAGTTATGAGCTGAGAGACATAACATTTTGGAATAATTTCTGAAAGACTCGGCGGGCCAAATAAAAGGCTCGACGGGCCACATTCTGGCCCGCGGGTAACGGGTTTGACACTCCTGATCTAGATGTTGCCTGTAGTAGCGTCGTCTATTCAGATACCTTAAGCATATTTCCAACTTTTATTTTTAAAATCTCTGACAGCTTAGAAATGCACGATTGTAAAGAGAAACATACTGAAATTAGGCCTACTTAGGGCTTACGTTTTGTCTGTACTTGGGAATCATATGGCTATTTTACTTACGGCCAAGTCGCTGTCATAAATAAATTTAGGAGGTAATTTTAAAACATACGTTTAAAATAAAGTGTGCTTTAGACATCTAAAAATGAAAACGAAGCCACTTTTGAATCCCACCCTATTTTTTATGTGCCAGCTAAAGTAAAGTGACAACATTTGTGAAAAAAGCTACACTAAGCTAGTGATAGAGGCATGCTTACCTTTGGTTACAAAGCCTTGTACCAGGGCTAGAAAGCAAGCAGCACGCGCAAGAAAACAAGCCGAAAGTAAATATGAAATTCTTATTAACTAATCTCTGTAACACTTTAGCATAAGATACTAGATTTGAGCTGACTGTAAGGTCCTAAGATTAGTCTTGACACGAGCTTTAAAGTGAATTAAATCAAACGTATAGAAAGCGATGAGTTAAAGAGGGACCTATTAGTTGTCGCTAAATCAACTAGTCGCCTTAACATGTAACAGTGGTGAGCAAAAGCCTGGAACCACCAAATATTTACGGTTTTTAACTGTCACGGTTACTTCCTAAATGTAGTTTAAATCAGCATTCAGGACTGAAATTGTCTTCAGCAAGCACAGCCTTAGAGAGAGAGGGAGAGAAAGCGAGAGAATAAAATAAAGAGAGAGGGTGGCAGCTAGATTGGATGGAGATGGAGTGGAGACAACATCATTTGACAATGCTTAAGATACATAATGCCTAAGACTTTATATAGTATGCAATTGAGCCATTTGGCTTGAATGAATTCATATTTAATTAACTAACGAGCCAATTTATATAAGCTGTTCGATTTCTATCAGTTATTTTGTCATTTATACAATTTACCTTCGCTCAGCTGATGCACGTAATTTTGCCAGATGCTTGTCACTGCTAATCACCTCAGTGAGAGATCTTCACATAAACAGATACGTGTTTCTGAGACGGTCCCTGACATATAAATGCTAAATAAAGTAATCGCGGCTGAACTTGACTGATAAATTGAGAAATTCATGCGCCACATATTTTAACAGGCTAACGGAATCTGCTGTGTGTGAGACTTTTCATTATACAGTAAACATGTTAGGCTACGCGAGCTGTTGAAAGGCTAGGAGTCTTAATAGAACATCTAACGGTCGTGTTTTTAATTCAACACTTTCTTTTGAGGCCCTCTGTCGTTCATAGAAATCGCTTCACAACAAATATGTTTCTAGAAGTAAAAGGCGTACTTGTGTGGTTCCTTCTGCTGCGTTCACTGTCAATTGAATCAAATCTCGTACATGGAGGACATTCAGGTAACTTCTAGACTGAATTATAGAGCTAAAGGCGTAAGTACTACAATAGTCATTTCAAACATTACAGTTTTATTCATTGACTTAAATCAGCAATCAGGGTACGATTTGTAAAGAGGAAGTGAGGAATGTTCCTCCCCACTGCCCAACAACATCCCCCTACTGAGATGGCTATTGACATCCCAGCCAGGGAAGTCAATCCCCCCACTGTGACTGTGACAGAAAAATGCATTTACCGTCAGCAGAGGGAGAAAATTTTTCGAGGCCGAGCATGAGTGTAAAAGTGAAAGTTGATGTTCGGTGGTAACTGGGGGCAGAATTATCTTAATCTTTGAAAAAATTACCTGTGCTGGTGATTAAACCATTTATACTTCATCACGGTCAGACAATTAAATTGACAGGTCAGTATTTGTTGATAGAGCAATAGTTTATCTAGCACAGCGGTTCTCAACCTTTATAGTGCCGCGACCCCTTTAATTCAATTCCCCATGATGTGGCGACCCCCCAACGGTAAAATTATTTTCGTTCACAATGTAAGCTGCTAAAAATAATAATGCTACGACAATCAAAATGTTCGGAATCGTTATTATTTAATTGTCTCCATGTCTATCCTCGAATGACAATTATAGTGAAACAACTAGTACGTCGTAACTACCACTGAGGAAATTTTGTACAATACGAAAAGACCTCATATTTCTGATGGTCTCGGGCGACCCCTGGCAAATCGTCATTCGACCCCCTTGGGGGTCGCGACCCACAGGTTGAGAACCGCTGATCTAGCAGAACTGTGCGAACTTGCGAAGCAGATCCGTCAGAAGCATTGGATCAGTTCCAACAGTACAAGAACAATGTAAAGTTATAGGCAATGAGCGTGCTTCGGTACTCAGTAGAATTCAAATTCTGTCCATCTCGTCAGCTGAATGTGAACGGAGTTTCTCGTGCATAAAGGATAAACTAGTTAGAAATAACCTCAGTGTTCATACGCTTTCGTCTATTGTTTTTATGAAGGTCAATGGACCATTACCAACACTGTTCAATCCTGCCAGTTATGTTAATTAAAAAAGTGAGTATACGATGGGCGACATGCTGCCTCAGATGCACCAACTGACAAAAAAACTGACAAGACATCTGCGTCAATTCCTGCCTACTCTGCTTTAATGTTAAATGATAGCCTAGTTGCTTCAATTTAGTTGCAGATTTTCGATTATTGCAACTTGAAGCTGCGCTATTACGGTTATGGTTTAAATAAGTGCTGTGACAATAGAGAAATAAAATTGAAAATTAGTGCAAAGTAATTTTCATTAAACCATGCATTTTCCGTCCCCCCTCTGCTCGTCATCTCCCCCTCACTGCTCCAGATCACAAATCGCGCCTTGTCATCATACCAATTTACCAACCTGCTACGCTCTGATTATACTGATTTATTATCAGGTCTATCCATACGTATGTCTGCCTGTCTGCCTATCTGTCTGTCTGTATGTCCGTCCGTATATTCATTACTAACTATTCTTGACCATGCTTTTCAGACTGTCTACTGCATTTCTGTCTTCTGTTAATTTAACTTTGGTAGATTTGCGCTAAATAGTGACATCTCTCACTAAGACCAACGTATAATTACAATGTTAGCCATGTTAAACGTCAGTGGCAGTTCTAGAACTATCAAAACGGGAAAACTAATGTCCATATTTTCTCATCTCCCTGTTTGAATTGACTCTGACCAGTGTTTTATCCAGACTCCAGGCCTTTGGGGGAAAAATTGAAGTTTTCGGGGGGAAATTCTACTTGGTTGCAGGGGAAAAGGCAAAGTTCAATGCAAAATTTGTATTTTTTTGGAGGGGGATTTTGAGGGTTTTTTTTTTTTTTTGGGGAATCTCCTCTCCTAACAGGCCTGTATAAAACACGGACTCTGGTAAAGATGTATATTATGTTTGGGAGAGTGACTGCCTCTAAATTTTGGCCTAACTGCTGTCTCAACTGGAAAAGTGTCAGCTCTGTTCACTGTCAAATGTAGCTCGATCCCCGGGCACTCACACGTCCAGCACGCAGACCCTTTGAAAATCATGTAACGTCAATGTCGGTTTTGCGCGGCCTCGTAGTACAGCGTCAGGCCCGGTTTGGGCAGACTAGAAGTTAAAGGATTAATTTGTACTGAGTAACGCTGATGACTAATTCATTTGTTTAAAGATGTCATATAAGTGTAGGATATATAAAATAATTGCGCTAACAGCCAAGTAGAGTGCAGAGGGGCCGTTAGGGCGGATGCCCCGGGTTCCACCAGATGTGGACAGTGGCGGTTCCAGGAATTCTTGGTGGGGGCATGACAAAAATTTATAGGAAGTTGGTGAAGAAAAGTTAGAAAAAGGTCATTGTTTGCCCACTAAATGTTAATAAACCTTGCAAAAAGGTCGAAAATCTAAAAAAGAAGGTAATTCGCAGTATTTTTACTAATTTTTTTTAAAAACCTCACCGGAAATAGGTTGACAAGCAAAAAGGTAATCCGGAATCCCGGTGGGGCATGCATCTCCAGTCATCAACATGGTGGAACCGCATCCAAATGAGAGTTGAAGCATGGGTAGGTGCTATGTAAATTAGAAAATGTTTAAAGTAAGATCAAGAGCTGGCTTGTTTGACCCGGCGATCTCTTTTGCTCGTCGACCCTTTTTTACAAAAAGCTTTAAAATTATTGACGGCCCCGGGCATCAACCAGTCACTGAACGCCAGTGTAACCGCCTATTTTATATCTAGGCCTACTATATTTCTGCCACTCAGATTTCAAAACACTTTTTATACTGATTCTTTAACCGTTTGACAGAAGAATAATTTAAATTAATTGTTCATTCGAATAATTAATAAATAAGACAGAATCAAGACATGGCGTGGCCTTTTAAATATTAAAACTATGTAAATCCTTTAGGCTCCTGTTTCTAAATTTACTGACTTTTCCGGTCATAAATCTTTGCACAGTAAATGTTACTATTTGAAAATGTGTAATTTGAATATAAATTGAACGATTAACTAATCAATACAGCCACAAAGACTTTTAAATAACCTACATATTGTCGTATATTACATTACTAAACAGTATGTAGGTGCTCGAGGGACCAGTTGTAGCTAGTATTTTTTATTTTAATTCAATTAACCTTTAATTTTTATTTACCACAGCCATGTTATGCATTTTTATTACAGAATCAATGACTAACACTGAGGATTATTGTAATGCGGATTCGTTTCAACCTCATTGTATGAATGACGAAGCAATTCTCATCAACAGCGCCCTCTATGGACGCATGCGAATCGGTCGATGTGTAACGGCTGAGGAGATGGATCAATTTGGGGCAGCGTTTAAAAATGATGCACGATATCTAGGCTGTTGGGTTAATGTTCTGTCGATTTTGGATCAGAAATGTTCTGGAAAGAGTGATTGTGAAATCCGCGTTGCTGACATTTCAAATGAAATAAAGACAAGACCATGCCATCCTGGACTCAATGTCTATCTCGAAGCTAGCTACGATTGCGTAAAAGGTAAATAATTTGTTGCAACTATATTATAAGGAAATCAAATGCATATTTCCCACAGTAAAAGTAAATGTTACACTTATGTCTTTACAATGGCTATATTTTTTATTTTTTACTTCCTCGACGGTTCACTGGGTAGATCGAAAGTTGTTAACCAGAGAGTACTGGTCGCCAGATATTTTCTCGGTGATGACTTGTTAGCCGAAAGTTTGTCTAATGACAAGAATTCTGAGTAACGTTGAACTTATAAGATGATATCTCATCTCATCATCAATATATATATATATATATATATATATAAGTTTTATATATATATATATATATATATATATATATGAAAGATATTTCTCTGACGCCTTATGTCTGTAAGGTGATATATCAATCATTAAGGCAACAATTCTAAGGAAATGGAAAGCTTGCTATTTATATTGCGATGACCATTATATTAAATTATTCTAATGAATTTGTGTTCTCGAACCTTTTGGTTAAATACTGCAAAGAACACTTTGCTTTATATGTATGGTCATATGTAAGTGTCTAAAGTGTCCTGTAATTAATGAAACAACGTATATCTCCAAAGGCAACATGCATATGACTGGTATCCGCATGCGTATATTAATTTGAAGGGTTTGTATCACGCAAGGCTTTTAAGAAATCTGCATTTTTTAACATATGACTACTGGAGAAATATATCTGTATTTGTATAGCTATAAATTTTGATTAGCTGTGATACTTATTAGTATCAAGTGACTAGGCAATATAAATAACTTTTTTCTTCTGCAGTTATAAATGAAGATCGATCTTGTTCCGCAATTGTTTCAAACCTTCCTTCTCATATAATGGCTTCGTTTGACTCACAGAGAAAATGCGCTACAAAATCGCAGCCATGGACAGTCGAAGCACCCGTGGGACAGAAGCTCAAAATTACTTTAATTGACTTCACGGCTTCTCAGGTCAATGAAAAGGAAAATAAAAGACAGACATCGTGCGTCGGTCTGATAGAAGATAAAGCGTCGAAGAGAAACGTTTCAATTTGCATTGGAGGAGAACAAAGGACAAAGTATTTGTATTCATCGACAGCAGAATCTTTGGAAATATATTACAATACAGAAGAACAGGAAGAAGGCAACGACCTCAGAACATTCGCCTTAAAATTAGAAGGTTAAATCAACTGACTTCACATTGTCAAAATGCAATAAAATTCATAGATCTTTCTTAACGGTTTTAAAGAACATTTGGCAAAGGTCGCTCAGCTAAGAATCCTAAGAACTGTTTGTAACATGAATGCACAGACATTGTCTGTTACTTTCAGCTGTTGGTTGTTCTGATTTGATTGCTCCGGAAGACGCTTGGTTGAAGAGAAGCGATGATTCAATTGTGATTGGTTGTTATTCTAATCGTCTCTTCTGGGAACTTCACTGCGACGGAGAAAGATGGATCGGCGTCTTCGGAAATTGCTCACAAGGTTACATTAGTCCTATATATACTATAACGTTACAGTTAATTGTCTTTGTTGGCTGCATTAAACCTACGCCTCATAAATATAAGGAAGCGTCATGTACAGCTGTATCGCTTTTAGAGCGTTTGGGTAAACTGGAAAAGCAAATCTTTTTACCATTGTACCAGCAATTCCAAAAACTAATGATGCGATCGATCTATTCGACAACTAATGTCAACGGCAGTCAGGACCATATTAAGGCGGGGGCTGAGAGGGCTGAAGCCCCAGGCCCACCATTAAAAATAGGCCCACCGTTTTTCAAGCGGCGACCTTTTATTTGCTTGTCAGAGATTTTCAAGATTTTCAGTGAAGGCGGCAGGAAATGTTACAAGGGCAATTTTCAAATTATGGAAGCCACGACCTTTTTTACTTCTCAGCCCCAGGCCCACTCGGACCTTAATCCGGCCCTGACGGCAGTCGACCTTATAAGTGGATATAGCGACGTCAATACTGTCGCTTCTCTGTAGTGCAACTCTGGCTCCATCAAATTATCGTTTAGCAAACATGCAAACATTGATTGTTTCATATTCTTTGCAATCCTTGCAATCTCGTTTTCTGCTCTTCGTCACTGTTATCGTGTTGGTTCATAGGAATCTCTCACGCAATCTGAGCCTTTTCCCTTTTATCATTATGTGCTCGTTATCTTAACTAATTTCTGTAAAAAAATGACGATTTTAAAACTTTATGCAAATTTTCATCAACTTGTATACAAGCATTGCAGATTAGTGATTTATGCCAGAATAAAATTTATTTGACATAATTTATAAGACTTCAGTTTGAGAATAAATTGTGTTGTATAATTTTTGGCGACGTTATTATCAGAACAAAATAAACTTTAGAATGATGCTTTGAAGTCGAACCAGAAAATGACCTTTAAAAATTATTTAGGTCTACGCCATGAAAACATTTTCATAGAAGAGCAAAAACTAAAGACGTCTGATTGGAGCAATGAGCAGAGTAAGAATCTTGAAAATGTATCTGATAACTGTTTTCAAAAGAAACGAAATCACATTTTTACTATAAATTTAACTCAGTTGACTTTCATAGCATTCTTTGGCAAGCATCTGCACTTGTTTTTAGAAGAATCGACTAGCATTAAAAGACATCATTCTATATGTTAATCTGAGAGCCAGTTATTTGCATGTTATCATGATAACAAATTACATGGTACATGTAACTTTGTAGGCATTTTGACATAATGACATATTATGATTTTCTGTCGCTGCATTGCAGTTTTAATGGTGTTTGGCGTTGGAGGATTACTTCTAGTCATCTGCTTGGCTGTCCTGTGTGTTGGAATTGTTTGTCTTCGAAAGTAAGTGTTACTGAATATAATTCCTCTTATCGCACATTACGTCCACGGCCAAATCGGAAGTGCGAAGCGTGGTAACTTTGAATGAGAAAGCATTACGCGCCGGATAAGCCTATAGATCGCTTTGGTTTATCAATATCTATTGCGGTTGACTATATTGCAATTAATTTCCAGTTGTTTAGAAAATCTCATTTTTCAATTATTCTACAAATAAATCATGGATGTTGAAATTTGCACTAGTAGTTTCTCGCTCGATACGCACAGTTTTACATAGAATCATGATATGTCATTTATCTTTTCAGGCTTTCAACTAAAAAAAGAAAGAGTGAAGAATATAAAGTTCTCGACTTCCAGTTCAATCCATCCGTTAACACCTGTAAACCTGGAACTGAACCGATCAATACGAGTATTTTACCATCTGCTGCAATAGGAAACGATAGTCACGGCACTCGTCAACAGATGGCGCCAACTTATTCTGTCTTTGTTGGCGAAGGAGCTTTCAACGATGATCCAACCAATTTGAATTAACATAAGCGTAAACTGAAATTTTGAAAAAGAATATTAAGATAAAATTATTCTCTTTCAAAGCAGAAATCATGTTATCAGTTTCAAACCTTGCAGTTTACGTAAAATATTCCTGAATTTTTTGTAATGCTAATTTAATCTATAGATAAAGACTTGTCAAATGCAATAAACTTTGGTACTATATTCATTTCCAACCAATGACTTCATCATTTGCATATTATATTTGGAATTTATGATCAGATTGATTAACCATACTCCAGTAACATGACGAATTACTGAATATCAAATGTGCATTGATATTTTGATATTTGCAAATTTCATTCTTTTCTGTAGTAGTGATTTCTTCCACATATTTGCAACTTTTATTTTAGAAATCTCTGAATCTTAGAAAATTTTGTTTGCATGGTTTTAAATTGTAAACTTTCTGTATTAACATTCGGTTTGTATGTACATGTATTTAGTCTGTATCTGTGTCTGCATTATCCGGCTATTTCACTGCAGGCAATGTTCTCTGCCATACATCAATTTAAGGCATAATTTTTAAAAACAGATACATGAAATAATTAATTATAAATATAGGCCTACGGCATCAGCAGATGGCGCACCAAATCGAATCTGAATAAGAACCAGATCAAGTCAGAAAGGCCGGTCCCATCAGAGGGGACCACGGTCACATCACCCAGCGTCAACGGTGAATGGCGAACAGTTTGTTTAATTGTAATGATAACGATTTCTATATTGGCCGTTTAAGGGCCAACCGGTTCTCCAGACCACCAGGATGATGCTGCATGATGCAATCAAGAGTAAAGTATTTAAAAAATTGCCATGACGGTGGATGATAGGAAGAATACGATGAAAAAAATTTGGTCAGGTTTACTAACGCGATAGCGATTTTCATCAAACCATACTCCGTTCAGACTTACTTATCAAATGGCCTTGATCTTGTCAATTTGAAATGGACTTTTCTGTAACAGTGTTTCTTGCCACATTATTGCCTTTTATTTTAAAACAAGACTAAAATTTTGTTCAGTCCGTACTGAATCTGGCTGCATTAACATGGTCTTCGGTTGTCGCTGTATCTGACCACATCACGCCACTTCTGCAGGCAATGATCGCCTCCATCAATTTACGCGTTCAAAACAGCGAAATATTTGTTTTCAAGCGTTGTTGGCTCACTTTCCAAGCCCTTTAAGACCCAGGTCAAGCCCAGAATATCTGGTGCGCTGGTGCAGCGAACGACGTCAAATCAGTCGAGAATGAATGATAACGGTCGAGTCGTCGAGTCCCACTGCTTGTCCCTCCTCCGTCAAAGACCTCAACATTGCATGGAGAAAGGTCATTCTCAAAGGGAATCCGTTACTTTGATGCCTAAACCTTCGTTACCTGATGTTGTGTTGGAAGCTGTCTCTTGCGGAATCCTTTCTTAGGAACTTAAAAAGGTTTCACCCATTATTTAATATCGGATTTTATTGATAGAATTTATGTCAAGCCCATTTGTCGGCGGACTGTGGCCTTAGCCTTGTTTACTGCGCTGGAGAAATTGTCTCATTTGATGTTACTAATAATAATAATAATAATAATAATAATATGCGATTGAACCCGCCGTCGGCGTGCCTATTGATTGAATGAATCTTCCCGCCCTAATTAATATAAGTTCATATAAAATATTCTATTTCTGTCATTTATTTTATCATCTATATAATATACATTCGTTCACCTGATGCGCATAATTTTGTGGGATGTTTGTTTCTGTTAATCAACCGAATGTCTTGGACAGAACTTTACATAAACAGATGCGTGTTTCTGAGACGGTCCCTGGCCTAAAATGCTAAATAAAGTAATCGCGCTAAACTTGACTGACAACACGAGAAATTCATGCGCCAAATATTTTAACAGGCGAGGGGAATTTGCTGTGGGAAAGCTACAGTTACATTTTTTTATGAGTGTGTTCCATGAGTAGATGAAAAGGCATTTATCAGTCGTGTTCTTAATTCGACGCTTCCAATTGCTCATAAGAGTCGTTTAACAGCAAATATGTTTCTAGAAGCAAAAGGCGTGCTTTTGTGGTTCCTTCTGCAGCACTCTCTAGCAATTGAATCAAGTCTCGTACATGGAGATCATTCAGGTAATCAGTAACCTATTGTATATTGAACTAGGCCTATATGTTTAAAGGCGCAAATACCCCAATACTGGTCAAATAGGCACTTCAGACACTGTCTTTCAGTCAGTCAACAATCAATCACCAACCAATTAGACATCTAGCGACCAATTAGCGACACTCTTCTTATAGTGATTTATTATCTGATTTATATATCTGTTGGGAATTTGACGACTATTTTAATGCGCCAAATAATTTTTGCATCATCGGGACCGGTCTTCTGGCCGCCTCTGAACTTCCCTTTCCTTCTTTCATGTTCGATATCAGCTAACGCCACACATGGCTCGTTCTTAAAGACACATAATTAAATAAATATATCCTTTTTGTGCTAAAAATAAAACTTTATGTTCTAAAATATTACTATTCTAATACTATCTGCCTATCTGCCTGTCTGTCTCTCCCAAGGGAGTCCATTAATTACGTCAACAAAATAGGGAAGGTGATTTGAACAAGTTTGACAGTTGTTGATAAGTCATAACCGAAAAAATAATAACCTTTTTAGGGGACCTGTCACTGATCGGGACTCATAATTATAGTCACTGATCTTTGCTGACGAGGGGAAAAGGGTCAAAATTCCCAAAAATTGTTTTTAATGGACATAAGGTTATTATTCTTCATTCTTGACCCCATGTTTTTTTAGACTGTCACTGAATTTCAGTTTTGTGGTAGATGCTGACCGATGGAAAATATAATATCAAAAAGAAGAGCAAAATATTTTCTCAAAAATTTGTTGCTCAGACAAAGAAACAAATTAGACCCTATGTTTGGGTGACTCCATTAACCGTAGGTCTATATTCATTATTCTTTATTCTTGACTCCATGTTTTCAATATTCATGTTTTCCTCTCTTATTGCACCTCCGTTTTCCAAACATTCGAACTATTTTCTTATTTGATTCAATTTAAAGCTATCCAATTCTTCCTTGTCATGCATTTTTATTACAGAATCAATTACTAACATGGAAGTTTATTGTATTGAGGATTCGTTTCGACATCATTGCATGAATGACGAAGCAATTCTCATCAACAGCGCCCTCTATGGACGAATGCGCATCGGTCGATGTGTAACGGCTGAGGAGATGGATCGTTTTGGGGCAGCGTTTAAAAATAATCCGGAATATTTACACTGTTTCGTGAATGTTCTATCGATTTTGGATCAGAAATGTTCTGGAAAGAGTGATTGTGAAATCCGCGTTGCTGACATTTCCAAAGAGTTAAAGACAAGACCATGCCATCCTGGACTCAATGTCTATCTCGAAGCTAGCTACGATTGCGTAAAAGGTAGGCCTAAGTTACAGTCCGTTTTCAGGAGACAAAATTTGCATAGGCTAATTTAAAAGTAAATGAGTACTATTTGGCTATGCTTGTACAGCTGTAGGTAGGCATATCAATCCATGACACTCCAAATCCATCGAAAAGAACTAGGTCATTCTAGAGGTTAGTCAGTAGGAAACATCAAGGTGAAGCTAAAAACGAAATGCTAGTTGAAAGATATGTGTTTTAAAGTCAATGTCTGAAAATACTAAATCCTTTGGAAGATCTGACAGCAAAGAAACGAGATTTCCCTGTTTTTGGACAGAAATAGAAAGATATACGCATAATGTATACGCAACATATAGGTACAAGTTTTCGACGCTATGCAGTGAAGGTGTTATGACAAACGGTAAGAGTCTCAACTCTAAAAAATAGAGTTTGTTATTTCTGATTGTGATGGCCATATACACTAAGTTATTTAAAATTGAAATTTCATGAAGTAATTAGTCTACTCGCACTTTTTGGACAAATCAATCAAGATCGCTATACACAATTAACACATAAATAGGTATACTACAGTATATATTAAGTACATTGCATATATATGCATATATACTTACACATTTTTGGCAATCATTTGAATAAAAATAGCAGGTCTCTTAAAATTTCTAATAATAGTCTAATGCATATGACTGGCAGGCATGCTTATATGTATATTTGTTTGATATTGCTAATGCTTCTAAAAACCTCAAATTTCTAAAGAGAAATATCCTGATATATATGTGATGTATATTGGAATAAAGTGACTATGTATTGAAAATGACTTATTTTCTCTGTAGTGAAAAAAGAAGATCGATCTTGTTCCGCAATTGTTTCAAACCTTCCTTCTCATATAATGGCTTCGTTTGATCCACAAAGAAAATGCGCTACAAAATCGCAGCCATGGACAGTCGAAGCACCCGTGGGACAGAAGCTCAAAATTACTTTAATTGACTTCACGGCTTCTCAGGTCAATGAAAAGGAAAATAAAAGACAGACATCGTGCGTCGGTCTGATAGTAAGATAAAGCGTCGAAAAGAAACGTTTCAATTTGCATTGGAGGAGAACAAAGGACAAAGTATTTGTATTCATCGACAGCAGAATCATTGGAAATATATTACAGCACAGAAGAACAGGAAGAAATCAACGACCTCAGAACATTCGCATTAAAATTAGAAGGTTAGCCTATATTTTTTGATTTCACATCGACACCATTCGTCTAAACAGTTAGATATTTTCTTTAAGAGTGGAGCTGCGAAACTTATTCTGCCAACATGGTTTCGTGAAACAAATTCATTCGTCTGATTTAGTTGTACTGATATTGATTGTTACTTTCAGCTGTTGGTTGTTCTGATTTGATTGCTCCGGAAGACGCTTGGTTGAAGAGAAGCGATGATTCAATTGTGATTGGTTGTTATTCTAATCGTCTCTCCTGGGAACTTCACTGCGACGGAGAAAGATGGATCGGCGTCTTCGGAAATTGTTCACAAGGTTACATTAGTCCTAAGCTACAGTAAATTATCGTTGCTAGCTAAACCAAATTTGCGCATCAACGTGTATCATTTAGTTATATAGCGCTTTTAGAACGTTTGGCTAATGCGTGAAAGCAAGTCTATTCGCCATCGCATCAACAATTCCAGTAACTGAAGATGAGATCTTTTGATTTGGATAGCCCATGTCAACCTTGTCAATGTTGTTGCTTCATTGTTAAACATGTATGGATCATGCTTCTAAAAGCCTTAAACGAACACTATTTTGCGCAATCTTTCTAATACACTGGTTCCCAACCTTTTTAAGGCCACGCCCCACCAAAGTCGTTTAAAAATTCCTATGTCCTCCCGTGACACACGCACAAAAGTAATCACAAAAATTGTATTATCGGAATAACATGAAATTATATGAAAAACAGCAATGACAGATACAAAACATGCAAAACAGAACCGAATTGCATTTAATATACGTTACTCGTTTAGTAATTAAAGCTTCTTCTACGAATCTATATTCCATAAGTTCGTTAACACTCGTCATTTTAATTATCCTGTTCTAAAAATTTTAAACATTGAAATTGCCCAATTGCCCCCCTAAATAATGAAATTGCCCCCGGTGGGGCGTACTCCCGACGTTGGGAATCACTGTTCTAATCTTTTGTTGTTCTCTTCGTCGTTGTCACCGTATTGTCACTAAGGCACTCTGTACTTTTTGTCTCTTCTTATTATCTGACAGTTATATCAATTAATTTCTTTGAAAAATGAGGTGATTTTGAACTTTATGTAAATTTTGCAAAAATATGTATGTAATTTATCAGTGTGTTTTGTAGATTACTGCATTATGCCACGCTTTGAAATATATGGCATAATTTAAGAGACTTGATTTTTAAAATAAATTGTGTGATATAATTTAACAATGTGATTGCCAGCCCAAGCTAAACGGTCGTAATTAAGTAATATAAACATTGATGTAGAAATAGTAAATTACTTTATAGCGAATTATTTAGGTCTACGCCATGAAGACTTTTACACAGAAGAGCAAAAACTGAAGACTTCTGACTGGAGCGATGACCAGAGTAAGAATCGGTGAAAATATCACTGACGTTCAAATTATTTGCGAGGAAACGAAATCACCTTTTTACTAATATTTGAGGTCATTTACCATTGTCTTTAGAAGATACAAATATTATTGCAAACGACTACCAATTGTTCAAGTTGAAAGACAGCAGGTGCTAATTTGAGAGCCATTTATTTGAATATCATCAGAGATGACTAATGAGAGGTAAACATTTTTACATATTATAATACTCTGTCCTTGTGTTGCAGTTTTGATGGTGTTTGGCGTAGGAGGATTACTTCTAGTCATCTGCTTGGCTGTCCTGTGTGTTGGAATTGTTTGTCTTCGAAAGTAAGTGTGACTGAATATAATTTCTCTTATCGCACATTACGTCCACGGCCAAATCGGAAGTGCGAAGCGTGGTAACTTTGAATGAGAAAGCATTACGCGCCGGATAAGCCTATAGATCGCTTTGGTTTATCAATATCTATTGCGGTTGACTATATTGCAATTAATTTCCAGTTGTTTAGAAAATCTCATTTTTCAATTATTCTACAAATAAATCATGGATGTTGAAATTTGCACTAGTAGTTTCTCGCTCGATACGCACAGTTTTACATAGAATCATGATATGTCATTTGTCTTTTCAGGCTTTCAACTAAAAAAAGAAAGAGTGAAGAATATAAAGTTCTCGACTTCCAGTTCAATTCATCCGTTAACACCTGTAAACCTGGAACTGAACCGATCAATACGAATATTTTACCATCTGCTGCAATAGGAAACGACAGCCACAGCACTCGTCAACAGATGGCGCCAACTTATTCTGTCTTTGTTGGCGAAGGAGCTTTCAACGACGATCCAATCAATCTGCACTGACAATGATTTAGTCAAACGAACGTAAATTGAACTATTTGAAAACAATAATAATATTGAAACGAGTGTCTCCAAAAACGGAAATCGTGTTATCAGTTTCCTTTGTTAAAGATACTGGTGGAAGGCGTTTGATGCATTCCAAAACCCTCTTCTGGCAATTCATGATTTTTTTAGGAAATGGTTCTCTTGAAGCCCATATCCCATTTAATTGTTTATTAATTGAAAATAAACTATAAAAGTATAGACTTGACAAGTATTTCTGGTCAAGCATCTAATGATTGCAGAATGCAGAAAGGTGCAGATAGAATAAGATTTGCCTTTATCAGACTAGTTCGTTTATTTGATTTTGTGTCTACATTGATAGAATGTCTTTCAATAATGTATAATGGGTATCACGACAATTCGTCTACAGACTTTTAGTCTACGACAATTCACCTACAGACTTTTGGTCTACCGACAGCATGTCTACTACGATATCTGGAATAGGGTTATGGTTGGTTTAGGTTAGGGTTATTGTTAGGGTTATTGCTAGGGTTAGGGTTCTGTGTAGGGTTATGGTTATGATTAGGTTAGGGTATCGTAGTAGACCTACTTCTGGGTGGTATAAAGCCTAGCCTCACTGCTCTTTAGGATGTTGACTATTGCCTGGCTGATCATTTATCTTTCCCATAGCTAATTTAAGAAAGGCTGAGTGCCTAAGGCGCTATAGAAATCCACGAGATTTTACTTACTTACTTACTTAAAGTCATAGACCACTGCATGGCTTTAACTGTTGTCATTCGTTGTGTCATTGCAGTTTTAATTCTCATGTCGGCATTTATAAACAAACCGTCTTAAAGCTCAGGAATGAAGTTACTGAAAAAGCAGTGTTTTATCCAGACTCCGGGCCTTTGGGGGAAATTGATTTGGCTGGAGGGAAAAAAAACAGTTCAATGCAAAAATGTTGTGGCATTGCTGGGGTTTTTGTGGGGAGTTTTGTGGCTTAGGAGGGAAGATTTTCCCCTATCAGGCCTGTATAAAATACTTCTGAAAGAGGTTTTAAGGATGGGTTAGATGTTCAGTCGGTAGTCGCCGCAGGAATGGCCAACATCACTGTAAACAGATAGACTTTATGCATACTGGACAGCAAAAATATTACTTAACTATCATCAGCTTTGACTTTCTAAAAGCACTAAGTTATAAAACAAATATATTTCACTGTTTCACATTATCGTCAAAATGTCTGGATAACAATTTTTAGTAAAATATGCAAAATGGAAGCATTGGTGCAATTCAACATAATAATAATCATACATTGTTTAAAAAGTTCTGCATAGATTTGATAGTAGCTGATTAAAAGTTTTGTAAATAAAGATACAGTTGATAGGAACAATCAGTTAAATAATGTCTGATTAATATACAAATAAATTAATCGCCTATAAAAGGAATACAAGCACTTGTTTAATAGCATTTAACACAAGATAAAATGATTTCAAAAATGCGCAAACACAACTGCCTTGTCTGTCAAATATTTTGCCAAAGAATTCATTTGACGGCCACATTAGTTGGACAGTTTGACATCAAATAAATTGGCAACTTTTGAAGGGAGTATTCTAGTAGAGCATTAGAACACTAAACATAATATTGTTAGGAAGTTGAGCATTGCAATTACAAGTGCTTATAAATGGATTATTATTATTAAAACAATTTATATAGCGCCGTGGAAAAAACAAAAGTCAAAGTCAATGACATCATAGGCATTAATTTCTTTTTTAGGCCGTTAGGCTCGAATCACCACTTTATGAGAAACTAGGCCAGGAAAGTGTAAAAATACTGGTTTGGTTTCTCCTTTTAAATCAAATTTTACGCATGCACATGGGTGGTATATTCACTGGGTTGGGTGTTGCTGCATAAGCCTATTGTAATGCAATTTTGTGTAATAAGAAACTTATTATCTCCTCTTTATTTCTACCTAATAAGTAAATGAGATTTTACTCTTTGCAATAAACTGAGAGTGGGAATAGTGAAGTGAGGCATAAATATATGGAGACAATCCATTCCAGAGAAAGGGTGCAGCTACACTGAGTGACTGACGTTGTGTGAGAGTTGTTTGTGATCTAGGGACATGGATATCCATGCGATAACTGGAGAGGAGCAAGCGATGTGGAATCGTGGAAAGCGGTGGCGACAGAAGTGCCGCAGAGGCAACAAAACCTATTAATATTCAATTCAGTCAGAGACTGGTAGCCAGTTAAAATGGCCAGCATAAACCTGATATACAGTATACTGGTGTTGCGAGGAGCTTTGACCATAAGACGAGCAGCAGAAGTTAGCACAGATTGCACTGGAAAAAGAAATCAATTGAGCGGAGGTGTTCCACAACAATCATTTGCTGGACAGATAATAAAACGCAAACCACCGAAGTGCTTGATCCGCGATAACAAACGAACGTTTGGGTCGATGGAGCAAGATATCACAGTCAACTGTATCAAACTCTCTTGAAACATCAAATCAGGCAAGTAAGATTAGTTGAGACAGATCATTGGCAGCGTATGCATCATAGGGAATTCTAGGCAGGACAGTTTAAGTTGATTGAAATTATCTGAAGCCAGACTGAGCAGATTGGAGACAGCTTGCAGCATTTAGATAGGGTAGAAGCTGTTATAGTATTAACCTTTCAGCGGCTTTTGAGAGATACGGGGACGAAAACTAAGAGGACCATTGACACCAATGCCTTTTAGATCACAAGCAATACAGTTGTTCTCTTTTCAGAATGATTGGGATAGCCTTTAAGCATTGAGCTGTTACACAGTAGCAAATGAAATAAAATAATCTTATCTAAAACATGAAAATGAATAAAATTGGCAGGGTTCAAATTCACATGACTTTAAATTTGAGCTTTGTTTTATTATAGCAGATCTAAGTTCCATCCAGTTCTGCCTTGTTACTTAAAGCATCAAATATTTAGACTGAATATTGGCTCTTAGGCCTATTTGTTTACTTCGTCTATGTTAGTGCCTAGTGCCTGCAGTCCGTTTATCGGTCTTATTGGGTCATCCACGAAACGAGCGTCTTCAATGTCGTAATAAGTGAGGTTATCCTTTGAAATTCCAGACACAACAGTCGTATCCAAGCTTTCTTGTTCAGGGTTTTCTATGAAAAGCAGAAGACAATTTTAAAAGATGAATTAAAAAAATTAATTCATTAGAAGATCGGATGGCCGTTAAGTAACTATAAGGCAGATTGCAATAGGGCCTACATTATCTAGAACCATAAAACTATTATCAGATGATAGCGCCGAATGCATTGTTATAATCCAAAATCTTTGCTTTCTATTTAGGACTTTCATATGTGCCAGCAGATAGTCACAACACTTGTGTAATATAAATGCTAATATATAAGTGTGAATCTTTGACCATAAGAAATAATTGGACGAAAAAATAACAGTAAGAGAAAATAAATGGCTTAGAAGAATACTAACGATTGGATACAACGAACTTATAACAAATGAAGAAGTTAGAGAGAGAATACTGCAACCGAGCATCATTGAAGTCATTAGAAAGTCAGAAAGAGAAGAATGAAATGGACTGGACACATACTCAGAATGGAAGATATAAGAAATCCAAAACGATTTTTCAACTACAAACCAGAGGGGAGAAGATCTAAAGGAAGACTGAAAAGACGATGGGTGGACGATTGGAAGATTACCTGAACATGGCCGGACTGATTCTCAAGGGAAAAACCGATGTAAGATACCGAATGACCTTGGAAGAAAGCAAGGGCAGAGACCATTGAAGAGATGTCATGAAAAAGTCGATAGCTGGACACAGCTGGAGGACGCGAAGACCTGATCTAAACTGACCTATATACCGGCTATTGACTTCTCACAATTTCCAATGACAGTGCATGCAACTAAGTGACAAAGAGGCTTATTTCATATAAATTTCAGATATGCAAAACTATCGGATTCTTACTATCTGTATTATCGAATGTGCTGTGGCGCATCAAATCCAAATATCTCGGCTGAATTGGTTGCAACTGCGGTGTAAGATAGCCATCTTCGTCCGCCAGATAAATTGGATTATTTTCACATGGCTTGTCATCATCTTTGTTTCGGTCATTTTGGCAAGGGCTTGCAATGCAACTCTCTGTTCTTCTTCTTGCTCCAATCAGTTCAGAATTCTCATAGACGACGTTTTCTTTAATCTAGAACATTACATGTCGTCTATTTTAACTATCTTTATTGTGTAAAGCAACAGATAAGCATACATGTAAGTCAACGGTTATTTTAAAACTTCAGGTACATATTGATTGTCTAAATGCAATAATCCTGTACACTAAATCACAGCAATAGCAATAAATAAAATTCGCAATAATGCTTTTGCAGTAGATGGGTTTATGCATTTAACTAAATAATCGAAAGATGCAGGCATTTTTAAAGGACTCAAAACAGGACGTGGTGGCTTTAAAGTTTACAGCAACAAAGGTAACTTGTATGTATATGTACCTAATGAGCCTGTGGGCTAACATTGAGCATCTTTTACTGCATGGGTAGACCCTACTTGCTTTCTTAATTCACCCCAATTATGTATTTGTTTTATTTCTGTGTAGGGTGAGGGTTTATTCTAACTCTCTTAATTATAGGTTACGTAATTTTGGGTAAGTATGATTCAAAAGCTGACGAATAAATAACTGGGATGAATTAAAAATCAAATAGGCCTACTGCTAAATGATGTCCAATGTCTTGTAAGTAACTATTTGATTATTGAAAAAGTTCGTACACTGGCAAATTGAGAGGAATGTGATTTGTTTGAAGGATAATGATCATTGTTGTGTTCAAATTTGAGGCCCTCTGGCTTCAAGTAGTCTTCACCGCTCACGATCATCAGATCTAGATCATCCAATGGTTGACTCATCAATGCAATCAGGTCTTTGGCATCTGGTGTCTGGCTTGGAAGACGCAACAGTTCATCGCCCTAAGCGACAACATAAATGCAACCATATTACAACATTCCATTAAGAATTATACTAAAATCAATCGAACTTGATAAAGCTAAACTCTTACGAGCCAAAAAGGTAAGAAACAATAGAAGAAACCCAACTGCAGTGAAATAGAAGTTTTACTATTTGCATACTGGCACCATTATTTGGCCACAAAAACATAATAAGGCATAGACAAAGAATTTATAAACACATGCACTGAAAAGTGCATGGAACAGAAATATCTCAGGGAAATCATCGGAAATCAACAGCAGACCTAATAACATGCAGTCTAATTAAAAATCCATAAACGCGAGTGTAAATAATCAGTCATCTGAAATCATCAGTCTATCATCATGTAATATAATCTTCTTTTTATTCTTCTCCGCTATCTTCCATCATCTCTAATGACGATGAGTTTGAGACGAGATGACTCCAGGTCTTCCTGTCTCTTGTCATGTATGATGCACCTTCCAAGTTCAGGTTAAGTAAAGTAAAGTAAAGTAAAATCTCGTGGATTTCTATCCATGGAAAGCCACAACAGTAGCTGTTTATTCTTAGTCAACCTTTTAAAATAGCTATGGGGAAGGTATGTGATCAGCCAGGCAATTCAACATCCAAAGGGCAGTGAGGCTAGGTTGTAACAGCTATGGAGGATATGATTTTAGAAAAGGAATGATTTCTTAGACCTGAAGACTCGATAATCTATTATAGGAAATGAGGAATCAGATTTATTGTTTGAAAGTGTCCAAGTCTGCGGAGGGAAGCTGGGATCGAGTTCCAAAGTTCAGGTGAGGCGTATGAGAAGGCACGGTTGCAAATTTTCAGGGATGACTGATTGAGTGGGCGTACAGAGTGAGGTAAGATGATGAACAAGAACGAAGATGGGGTTAATAGTGATCTAAGGTAGACAGGTTTTGATGATTGAAGTGAGCTCTTATATTGGATACGTTCAGTTATTTTAAGCCAATGTAATGATTTTAGTATGGGTGAAATATTATCCATCCATCTCTTAGTTTGTCTTCCTATACTTCTAGACCCTATTTCCTGCAACATGACAGCGCAGGGCTTTCAAAGCAGTCCTTCTTCCTCCATTCTTGTAAAGTGTTCAAACTACTGTAGTCTTCTCCTTCGGATTTTGTCTATTGCTGTGTCCGTCCTATTCGTTCTTTCTCTAGTTACTTCGTTCTTGATCTTATTTCGTCCTATAATCACTAACATTCTTCTTTGGCATGCCATTTGAAAGGTATGCATCTTTCTTTAATCTTCTTTCTTCATCTTTCAGAATTCGAATCCGTACTTCATCATCATCATCACCACCATCATCATTATCATTAACCGTAGGCTCAACGCCCGTTGGTGTATAATGCCATCTTCACAGTTTTCTGCCATTCTTTCCTGTCCGTTGCTCTTTGACTAAGATCCTGTAAACTGCTTCCAAACCATTCTTCAATATCATCCCACCATTCCTTGTATGGTCTTCTGTTCGTATTGGCACGCTCCATTATTCCAAACATTAGAACTTTGATCTTTCTGTCCTCTTTCATTCTGCATATGTCTAAAAAGATGGAGTTTCCTTTGTTTTACTCTTTGCAGCCTGGTTTATTTTGGCTGAATTCTCCTGTATGGTTTTTCATTTGTGATTTTTTCGACCCATCCGATTCTTAGTAATTTTCTACAACATTTCCACAGCTATTTTAAGAGAGGCTGAGCGCCTAAGAATAAGCAGCTACTGTTGTGCTGCTTTCAAGGCGCTATATAAATCCACGAGATTTTACTTTACTTTACTTTCTTTCAAAGCTAGCAATTTTCTTTCCAACTCTTTGATGATGGTCCATGTTTCGCATCCATATGAAAAACTGCTGAAGATGTAGGTTTCAAGTACCTCCTTTTTGTTTCAGTGCTTATTTCTTTGCTTTTCCAGATCTTGTCACTGTCAGTTGATCTAGAACCTTTGCTGCTCTTCTTGTGACCGAGCTTCAACAATGGCAATATCATTGTCTTGTAAACCATAGTTTTCTCGTCTATGACTAATATTTCTGGCGTCCAAATTTTAATGTTTTCCCACTGCCGCGGCCGCTAACCCAAATCTTTTCTTTATGCCTTTGTCGCATTCTCCATCATTCTGTTATTATCCTCCAATGTACGAGAATTCCTTGACTTGCTCGAATCTTTCATTGTTGAGTAAGATGTTACATGTTTTTCCTGTTTTACTTGTGGTCATATTATACTGTATAATAACTTCATTCAAGTGATTGCTGAAGTCAAATGTTTACTTGCCTGAATGAACTGCTATTGTTGTCTTAATTACAAAAATAAGTAGCATTACTCATGCACTGCTAAGTATGCCTACTCGCCAGTAAAAGCATTTTAAAATAAGGATGTGATCACCTGAATGACAAGAAATCGTCCAGGTTCTTCGGCCATTCGAGTGAATTCTCTAACGAGATCAGAAAACGTAGGTCTGCTGTCAACGTCTAGCATCCAACCTTAAATTTTGGACATATATCATCAACATTTTCCTTTTGCGACAAAACAGTTCGTAAAATAATGTCTATTTTTCATTTTATTGTCTTCTATAAAAAATGCTTTAAGACATTGAATACACGTCAAGCGCAAATTCTTTGTAATCAAGGTTTTGTGATATCGATAAGTTTAGGGCAACAGAAATGATCTTACATTTGATTAAAGTCATGTAGACGTCAATCGAACAGACTTCTGGCTGCAGTAATCGTTCGCCCTTCTCCAAAGCCTGAGGAATCTGACGTGGATGAAGATTCTCATAGGGTCTCTTTCCGTAAGTAAACATCTCCCATAAGGTCACTCCTGCGTCAAATAGAGTATTAGAATTCTTTTGATAATCTTCGGTGAATATAACCTAAAACTAGTTACATCATCATCATCATAATCATCATCATCATCATCATCATCATCATCATCATCACCTCTGTACACTGGAAACAACTTCCTTCCATTCATCTCTGTTGGATACAAAAAATGTTACAAAATAATCTCATTGTCTCAGCAGCTTACTCTCTCGAATTAGGTTTTCCAATTTCTAGTAATATGCCTATCCTCCAATTTGTTTATAGAATTCCCAGATTTTGATTTCTTCATATAATATATACAACGCCGATACTAAATGAAAGTATTTTCTTTTAAATTGTGTATCTTCGTAGAAAGCTTACCGTAGCTCCAAACGTCACTTTTGTGGGTGTAGATGCGATGTTGAATGCATTCCAATGCCAGCCATTTGATGGGCATCTGATCAAAGAAAACAAGCTGACTGAAAACACATGTTCATATATTCATTCAGATCTGTAGAGAGGGGCCGGGGAGCAAGCTGCCCAGGGCGCCGTCCCTGGGAGCTCATTCTGCACACTAATTCTTTATTTTATTTGTTTTCCATACCACTTTCCTCTCCGGCGTGAAAATCCAGATAGGTCATCACCGGTTTTGAGGCAGCTAGAGGCTATGAATTTCTAAGTCGCATGTCGTTGTTGTGAAAAACTCAGAGAAGCAAAAAAGGCCATCACCGGAATTTAGGGGAGCAAAATTTGTGCCTTGCCCAGGCGCCGAATACTCTAGCTACGGCTCTGCATAAATTCTAATTCACCCAATTTGATCGTGGCGAATAACTGAAATTTGTCCTCTACTTCACCACATAAATTTCAAGCCAGGGACAAGTTAAGTTACAGTGGAGAATTACTGTGCAACAAAAATACTCTGTTACTGTCTAGAAGCGTCTTGGACAAAAACTTAAAACCCAATGCTATAAATCGACGCTGGAAAATTGTTCAAATTATGGGCTTACTTTGAAATAATGTTGGCAAAGTATTTTTGGCATGTAAAAAGTATCTGCTAGGTATTTGTCAACGGGTCATTTAAATAACTGAGCAGGAATCAATCACTAAGATATAACTGGTCAGTGTCCAGTGTTTACAGTGTAACAGCACAACACAGTTACAGTATCTGGCACCTGTGGTTCAACACAGCTACAGGATGTCCAATTGACCATCTGCCCCGAACAGCGCACCCATACAGGGCAGCGCATTACACAGTAACGTTGACCCTAATAATTAAGAGATCGCACAGTTCTTCGACAGTGTTCTAGTTAAACATCTGAGAGTTTTCTCAAAGGTTAGTTAAAAATTCAAGTGATATTATCTGGAAACTGACTTTTTCTCCGTCTGAATGAATTTCTGCTTCATCGGAATCTAAGAGTTTTGCCAATCCAAAGTCCGTTATCTTCACCTGATTTGGACTATGAACTGAAATGAACACAAGTCAAATATGGTTTCTATTAAAAGCTAACAAAAATGCCAACGGGCGAAAGAAGGCAGAGTGGGTTACGCGCTGGAGCGGTAGGCTGACCGGGAGGGTTCAAGTCCCGTTAGCGCCCCTATAGTGGCTTTCACACAGGCAGTAAAGCCTCCTAAGCTACTTAAATTCATGCTATGTTTATGTTTAACAAAAGATGTCAAAAATCGAAATCTAATCTTCTAAAGTAGACTCAACGTATACACCCAACGTGCCAAGTCAGTCGTAACTTTCAATTTTTCTTACGTGAACGTACAGTAGAGCAATAGGTCTATCTAGAGTCTGCATTCCAGTCTAGTTTTTAATTTCAATCGTATTTGGGGCATTATCTATTTAGTTATGCACGCTATCACTGGCTAAATTCAGTCGCAAGTTAAAATGCTAGTTTAGAAAATATACCTAAGACATTTCTGGCAGCGAGATCCCTGTGAACAATGCCGAGTTCCTCAAGATATTCCATACCCTGTTATATCCAATCAAAAAATAGACGATCAAGTTTATAGTTTCAAAAAATGATTCAGTAACTTAGTAAGTCAAACAATAAGAGAGAAGCTGCTATTTTTATGTTAGCACGTTATTTTCCATCTCCTTCGTTATGAAGGCAGCAATGCAGAAGAGTGCGTGCTATCGCTGTCGAGTGCTGCTGTTGACTTATATGCCAGAAAAAGCCTAGAAGAACACGCCTCATCTAACTGATTTAAACTCAACCAATACACTTCTCTTAAGTTTGCTCATAATGACAGAGTTTGTGTAAAAAGACTGTTGGTAATACTGTCTATTAGTGATAACATATGCTACTATGTTGATTTCCATAATTTTTTTTGAGATATCGATGTGAGAGATTGAGAAGTTCATAATATTGAAAATCTCGTCGTTTCTACGAGAAAATAAAGAAACTGGATATTGAATTAAGAAATTGAATTCATTTGAAGGGACTTCACGAGAACTTGTTTTTGATTCGAGTGTAGTGCTTGAATGTATACAGTTAAAGTCATTTCTGTGAAGTTGTACGACGATTCTTGTTTTTTCAATTTGTATAACTTATCACGGACGATTATAAAGTTGATCAAATTCAGTTGAAGAATAAAGACTCAATTGAAGATTATTTCATTATTGGAATTCGAGTTGTGGAATCAGACTAAATGAAATGTTTAAAGGACTCGTCACTTTGCTAAAACCTCACAAATGGTCAGTTGCAAAGTAGTTCAAGAGAACTTTTGTTGCAGTGCCATAATGTTGGACAATCAGATTTTATTTACTTTGGGACAACAGACTCTCAAATGTATACAAACCTTTGCGATTTGTACGCTCCAGAGTAGCAGAACTCTTGCTCCAATGTTTGATTTTTCTTTACGGACGTAGTCAAGTAAACATCCGAGAGGCATCAGTTGAGTGATGAGCATCATCTGCGCCGTCATGCAAACGGCCAAGATGCGTACACAGTTCGGATGACAGACGGACGCCATTACGCGTGCCTCGTCCAATAGCTCCATGTTCAAGTTTGTACTTGACTTTTCCTTGTTAAGAACTTTGATCGCAACAGGGATTTTGACGTTCTCTTTATCCGGTATCCAAATGCCCTAAAATTTTGTGAAACAAGGTCTTTGCAAATTTAGTGATAATACTTTTAACCATTGAATTCAAGAGTGGCAAATGCATTCTGGTCACTTGGCAGTAAGTTATTTCAGATAAAACTTTCATTTTTAAATAGTTTCTTATATCAAAACAGGGCATCGTTTATTTTAATCCTCTGTCTCAAAATATATTTTCCATCCAATCCTTAAAGATTATAAAAGGGCACCCCTTTATGATATTTAATATCTCAAAAAATGTAAATGATTTCAATGAAATTTAAATTGCCAAATATACTAGAAATGCTTTTTCATGCAATTGCCAAATTTTCATGCTAATATCTTTAATTTTAACGCTGAAATATTGGCCAAAAAGTAAAGAGACCCAAATTTTGAAATTGACATTAGAATATAACGTCATAATAAAGTGATAAAAAATTAATTAATTTATTTATTTGGCCCTGAAAAGGGCCGTTTGAAAGGAGATTTCAGATGATTTGCTACGGATCAGGTGCTCAAAATTATTCCTAGCATGTTTTTGCCTTCACATTGTGCCGACAAGCGCTTTTAACTTTGACAGTATCGACTTCTTGATCTGGTTCTCAGGCAAACTCCCCAGATATTCTTCAGCAAACTGTCTTCAACTCCGTGATGTTTTGTGGCGTTGGCTGATACCTTTGATATCTGTCGAGCATGATTCCCCAGACGTTTGGATTGATATCTTTGGATAATTAATTTGTTGGGTGCTTCCTTGGGCAAGCTCATCTTTCTTGATGAAATCTAAACAATGTTGTCCGTTGTCTCTAAATTCTGGGTCCTGAGAGCAGAGTCTGCAAACGTGTTCCGTCTTGCTGGAATATGAAATCTACTCCAAGCATATCATGACAGTCCTGCAGCCAATCATAATGCTGCTGTGTTTTTTCTGTTGGCCGTAAAATAACCCTAACAGACTTTGTCTTTGTCTGCTTAATTTGCAATGACAACGACGCAATTTTAGACTTTAAAACGATACAAATTACTATGACGTTATCTTCTGTTTGTCAATTTTTAAATTTGGGTCTTTTAGTTTTTTTATGTTATATTTTAGCAAACTCTAAAGTTATCAGCATTAAAGTTGGCAATTACATCAGAAACATTCCCAGGTATATGGCCTAATAATTTCATTGAAATCGCTGTACACGCAGCCGAGATATTAAATATCATAAAGGGGTGCCCTTTTCACTTTTACACCCTGTATATTTTTCATCCAATCTTTAAAGATTAAAAAGAAGTTCTGACGTAAAGTTATAATTGGACAAGTTCAAAAAATGAAATGAGGTTCATGATTTGAAATTGTAAAATTACACTATTAAGACATCAGCGATTTCAGCTTTACAGGATGCTTTCACAGCCTCAGTATTCAGATTTTAACGTCTGAGATAGTATTGTGGCAGATCTAGTCTAAGTCTGTCTAAATTTATGCTGGTCACTTGGCAGTAAGTTATTTCAGTTCTATAAGGTCAAAAATAAGTTCTTACGTAAAGCTATAATTGTCGGATTGGAGATTTGCATCTCTCTGCTCTGAATCATTATAATTGAAAATTATTCATACTAGCATGTTTTTGCACTGATTGTGTCAGCCTCTGTAATTTTAACTTTAAATTAGCTAATTGTGTGAAACTTGAATCTATTGAAAGTACCTGTCATGTGACGAAGCCCTAAAACTGCTTGTATACCTTTGCGCGCATTCTCGGCTTTCTACTATAGTCTTAAGGTTCACATGTAGTTCGCCTTGTCCAAAATGAAAGTTTGAGCATAACTTGAATTATTATGACTTTTGAATAATTAATTCTGAAGCGCAGAACGCGAAAAAAAAAAATTGAATACTGGAATGAAATGGAAAGACTTGGAAAAATATAATTCCTGGGAACCGGAGGAAAATATTTTGGACAGTGTGCTGATTGAAGAATTTCAAACATACAGTGGTAGAAAAACTAGGAGTGGAAAAAAACCTATAAAACTGACTTAAAACCTCAAAATAGAGCTGTCTTTAAATAAAGCAGATACTTACAACCAATAATAGTTCCTTATAAAGAATGTTTGCTGGTGCAACGGAGTTTTGTTCAGGATGCTTCCTTGGGCGAGCTCCGCCTATAAATTTAACCATTTAAACGGCTGTCGTCCGTTGTCTCTAAAGAACCAGGGTACAACCACAACAGTTACCTTGTAAACGGTGCCAAAAAGGTACAACCACAATAGTTACCTTGTAAACGGTGCCAAATGCGCCAGATCCGATGATGTTGCATTGGTTCAGATTCTTTGAAAACAAATATAACAAGAAATTTTTTATTTTGTTCTTAAAATAAATATAACAGAAATTAAGTTACTGGATCACACCCATTAGCTAGGACTAGATGCTGTGCTCTCTGATAGATCGTTACATGCTGATATTTATATTGTGGGTCTTCCTGTTTTCGATATGTTACTATTTCGTTCTCATTCCTTATTTGCATATTAGGCCTAAGTAAAATCTACGAAGTTAGGTTTAAAGAATAATAATTTGATTTGATTGTTCCGGAAGACGCTTGGTTGAAGAGAAACGATGATTCAATGTGATTGGTTGTTATTCTAATCGTCTCTCCTGGGAACTTCACTGCGACGGAGAAAAATGGATCGGCGTCTTCGGAAATTGCTCACAAAGTAATAAATCAACGCTTCCATCATCGCTACAATCGTTATCTTAGTCTATTCATATATTCTGTCGTTGATTGATTGATTGATTGATTGAATCATTCATTTAGCGGACTTTCTAGTATCTACGAGATCCATGTAGCCTACTTATCGGTTATTTGTTTATGAATATGTCTTGTTGATTTAGAAGCGCTTGGTCTATTAATAGAAGAGGTTGATGTCAGAGAAATCGAATGGAGTGATGAGCAAAGTAAGTTTTTAATGTCATTTCTATAAGTTTAAATTCTACTGTATTAAATGGGTTTCCTGTAGTTCGTACCTGTAAAATCTAGTTTGATCCCTATATTCCATCAGTATTTTCAATGGTACAGTCTGTTTATGGACTGACTTCAGTTAAGCTACTAATGAAAACTGTTAACCGCATTTTAAATTTTCTTAGCTAAGGAGATTTCACTTGCATCCATTGCAAACTTTCAAAATACCAGGTTGAACTATTGGCAACAAAAATTCGAAGGACATGAAATTATTACACATCGTATGAAATATACCTTTTCAAATGTAGTAGAACAAAGTCAGCTAGTATGAATAATTTGCATTTGTGTTGCCGGCAGGATTAAACGAATCGCCTTGTACAGTCACTAAGCTACTGAAATTACATTTATTTGCAAGTGCATGCCACACGAAAAGGTGAAATATTTTGCCTTGCAAGCTGGATCCATGCTTCATTTTATTTCAATGACAGCCTGTTTTTAGGCCATCTATAATATTAAAATCCTTATCTGTATGTCTCTCTGTCTGTTACCTTCAAGCGTTCTGATTGGTTGACTATTGGTAGACGGTTTAGACCGTTTAGTCCTTACGTCGCGATGCGTTGGTGGGCGAGCGTTGACTATTGGTAGACCGTTTAGTCCTTACGTCACGATGCGTTGGTGGGCGAGCGTTGACTATTGGTAGACCGGTTTAGTCCTTACGTCGCGATGCGTTGGTGGACGATGTTCGAAGACGACGTTGCTATTGGTAACAATTGTTCGTAGAACCGGTTTAAACGAGTCATTGCAGCGTCAGAGGGCTGGGCGTGCCACGACGTTGCTGCCCTGGCTCCATTGGTAACAATTGTTCGCAGCCTGAGGTAGTTTTAGCGTACACAAAAATACGTTAAAAATAAAAATGGCCATACCTGCGTGATGTTTTTGATTTTAACGTACATAGGCCTATGTTTCTTGATTTACGTGGCGCAGAGCTTGGCTATAGGTGGCGATCATTGAAATGTTGTTCAGCATGAATTCAATGATTGGGTTTAGGTATAGGTATTGGATTAGTATTATCCTGCACTGCGAGCTCATTTGCGAGCCAATTCTTTGCATCTTTTTTACTAGTAATTAATGAACTTACTTGATCGATGGCGAGAATCTTTTCGCGCAGTTGTCTCATATTCTGTTTTCTCAAGATTACAATCAGAAGCACTAAACCGACGAAGATGACGAGAAAGAAAACTACGGAAACTGGAATGACGGTAGAAGGCTCTCTGAAATAGGACAGAATATTCCACATTAGAGTATCCATATTTATTTAGACCTGAACTGCGAATAGCTAGTGAGCTACAGATGACGATGCGATTGAACATCAGCTTTTAAACATACAGTACGATGTTGAGTATTTTGTATGAATAAAAGTGATAATACTGACATAATATAAATTCCTGACTGCACATGAAATACTATTAGTCTAGATACTTTGGGTTTATGATACTCAAGCAGCAAAATGTTTAACTGACATAAATCCCAGTGGGTGTGCAGATGTTCCACAGACACTTTCTGTTCCATTTTTGCCGTTGATTATGGACTGTCCATTTGGACAAGTCGCATCACAGTACGACTACAGTAGCACAAGAATAATATTCAGTTACTCAGATATTTTACTCCATATCAATAAAACTACATTTCCAATTATATTAATCAATTGAAAATGTAGACTACATACAGGCTTTTATTAATTCATGCAGTGGTCTAGCTGTGTAAAAGATTAAAAATAATCAAAATCATTTTATGCCTACTTCTTTGGCTGACAATTGAGCAAATTCAATAAAACTTTCAAGAAGAATAATTAATTTGTTCTTTAACTGTATTGCATCAATGAATATATAGATACATTTTCAACCGGGTATATGGTATCATTGAAATCATCTTTTCCTGTCGATCTCGGAGTCAATTCTCGAAAAATTCGTACAAATTTGCATTCACTGCATTCGTAATTCTTAGGTCCATGGCAGACTGAACAATCCAAATGACAAGGCAAACACAGTTTGCTTCCTGCCTCATAGAAGCCTTTCGAACAGTTACGAACACATTCAAAACCGTTTGCGTCAGTCTTTTGACGATAGTTTGTGCAGTTTTTGCACTGGGTTGACAACAGGCCATGACATCCACTGCACTCGGAGTGACATTTACCACACACTGACTGAAAATAGTTTATTTTCACAAATTAGAAAAGAAGCAAGAGACAGCGTGACAGATATTGCGAATGGGGAGTAAAATTGTTCATTTAAATAGACTGAAAACAATACTAGACCACCAAGGATAAATCACCATACCCCATATTAATCTTTTTCTTACTATACCCTGCTCCCATATTCGTCATTTATTTCTTTTAAGTCGGGTTAAAAGATATTGCAATGAATGATTCTCGCAATGGAACTATTCGACCGCACTCTGATTAATGAATGCACGAAAGAGTGCTACATTAGTGATAGCGATGATTTTTGTTAGTAGGTCTATGTCTAAGTCTTGTTCGATGTATTTTTTAGAATTCTATTAATACCAAAAAATTCGTAATATTCGGCAAACAGTCTGCAGAATCTAATTGCTAATCACAGTATTTTAGCAGAATGCAGTTAAAACTGATAAATACATACAGTATGTTGCCAGCAATAGACCTACTTTGCATTTACTAAACTGTTTCAACCTGCAGAGTTACTTACACATGATTCTGTTTGCATTATTATGGATTACATACTTCTGCAATGCAGCTGCCGTTGCAACTGCTCTGGCATGGCCGACATTCCGTTTCCCCTCCGTCTCCCTCTTTAACAAAGAAGCCATTCTCAGCGGAGCAGTTAGCGGAACAGCTACCGTCTATCAGGCGAAAGAAAGGGCAGGTGACGCAATTGCTGTCACCAGGGCCCATGCAACCGTCACTCGCCACACACGCGGACGAACAAGAAAACCTTTCGGCTTCTGAAACAATATAATTAGTCAACAATAGCAATATAGCCTACACTGCGTCCAGAAATAACTGACTTCTAACTTTTTTTGTAATACTGTAACAGGCGTAAACCTGCATGGAATTACTTACAAATTTACATGCTAAAATAGGCGCCTATTACTGGTAGAACTAAGCAGTTTCGTGTGAATTTGATGCAAGATGTCTACGAAATTAAGTTATAAATGACGTCACACAAATATTCCATTAGCCTTTTCGCTCACGTCAAATTCGGGCAATAAAGGCGTTGAAATGAGATATTCAAAGTTTCTTCCTTTCGTTCGGATGCAGTTACACAGTCAATCCCGCCACTAATTTACAACTCTGTCATGGTCATGGTTATGGTACTTGACAACTTCTATAGCGCCGTAGCGTGGCAAAGGCCAAAGTCGAAGGCGCTGTCAACAACGATGACTAATCAACATGGAACGGAAGGTGTTGGTCTTGAGAGAAACTCCGCTCAGACGGCACGAAAGAGGTTGCTGCCGTGTTGAAATCGGGCAGTGAACCCTTCAGAAGGCGGTCTTCCACAAGAAGACGTTCTGTCGAAGAGTCAGCGAAAACGCAGTAAGGATGTTGAAGGACCGCATGGATGCCGAGAAAAAGTCTCCCCATGGCTAAAATCAGGCGGCGAATCCTTGAGGGCGGTCGTCTGCGAGACAGTAATCCATCACCGAACTTGACGGGAACCGACTGAAAATGGAATTCCGCGCGTGAACCGGAACAGTCTTTGCCCTTTATAACCTGTAGACTCCGTCGACTGACTGGTGGCTTAGAGAAAATGGCGGACCAACCACGCGGGCACGGGCGACATAAATTCGATTCGTTCATCGCAGAGAAAACGCAAAAACGATCGCCGACCGCTTCGAAAACGACAGCTATGCGACAATCCACTCGATTAACGCAAAGAATTAAGCGCAAGACGTCGGTAAAACCACCAAGAACGGCGATATTCGAAGCACGTACAGACACGTGCAAGCAGCCAAAATGGCGCTATCGCCATTTTGTATGACTATCCGTCTGTCTATTATTCCTTGATCAAAATGGCGCCACTCTTCAATGAGACGCGTCTTAATATGATCAGCGTTCTGAATCTGGCAGCCGCGGTAGACGCGCTCCTGCAAAGTCTTCCATATTTCATAATACACAGGATTGGGATCTGGACTATTCGGCGGCCATTGCGCTGGACCAATGACGTCTGGTGTCTCAGCTGCCAGCAGCAACCGTCGTGCAACCACGGTGGGCTGGTGCGTTGTCCTGCTGAAAGGTAAAGAATTGTACGGACACAGAACGGATGGCCGACAGGAGATGTTCTTTGAGCAGTGTGTTTTGGTGGTACTCATCAGTGATCTTTATTCCAGGGTCTAAGAAAATAAAATTTGTGCATCCAAGTGCCGAAACACCGACAGATACCATGAGGGATTTGGAAAACGTCAGACGTGAACGCAGAAGACGTGGGCGTCAATAACGACGTCATTTTCCGCCTCACCCAAATAAGCCGTAATGGAAAATGAAAGTTTTGACCGCTTTGGGAAAAAAAGTAAAATTTATAAAACCGATTTTTTTATTCAAATGAAGTGTAGCATGCTTAACAGTAACAGATGTGAGTACGTGCAGATGTAATGTTTCATGTAATTCCATGCAGGTTTACGCCTGTTATCACAAAATGTTTAGGGACCAGTTATTTGTGGACAGAGTGTATATACTCGATGCTCCCTTTTGACAGAAAACTACTCATTATCATCATCATCATCGTCATTGTATTGTCATCATCGTCATCGTCGTCGTCATTATCGACATCACTACCGTCACCATCATCACCATGATCATGATCACCATGATCATGATCATCATAATCATGATCATCATCATGATCATCATCAGCATAACATAACATAATCATCATTCGGCATACACAGCATTGTATCAAGGCTATTGAAGCTGAAGATGGACAAATTTACCGCATATTGATGAGCCTTTGTTCCTTTGAACAACGAATGCGCATCCTGAGGATATCTTTATCCAGTTGATGCTGTTAGTATAGCAGAGATCTTTGTTTCCAATAATAACGACGCGATTTTCAACCCGCCGCAGAGATCTCAACCCAAGTGACGTCAGGGAGGTACCAATGATCTCCAATGAGCTTTCATCATCTGGTCTATGACATTCATCGAAAACAATCAATCTCAACGATTTACGCAATCGGCAACATTCCGGTGTTTTATGCATCAAGGATGAAATTACAGCAATCAGTTTAGCAGAGCGGCTTATCGGTGGGAATCAGAGGCGTAGCGAAGAGGGGACAGGTGGGGGCATATGCCCCGGCGCCGAGGTGAGGGGGCGCCAAACTCGAGTTTTTGGGGTAAGTTAAACAGTCAAATACATAATGGATAAGAAGAAAGAAGTGCGGCGACCTTTTTTGCTCGTCAGGAGTATAAGGAGAGGGGCGCCGTAGAGAGTTGAGGGGAGGGGCGCCGAGAGAACTATGTGACGACCTTTTTTGCTCGTCAGCAGTGTTGGGGCGCCAACGGTACACTGTGCCCCCGGGCGCCGGATACCCTCGCTACGCCTCTGGTGGGAATTCGACGAAATGGGGATTTCGGACAAATGGGATTCCACGGAATGGGAGGACACCGTCAATTCCAGACATCAGTCAGAGTAGGAATGGGGAAGCAACAAGGCAGCCTAGGGAAAATGTACCACTTCGCAATGCGCAAGTACATCAGCCAATCATGCCCAATGGCACGTCTAATCCAGATCATGTGAGAATCATGTCAAATCTGGAAAATCTGCCGAAAAATCCGAAGATCCGATATGATGCAAAAGACAGACAGATCTTGGACCTTGAGCCTATAACAGAGAATTTTAAATGCGCACAAGCCGTGACATTGTATTCAACGACTGGATTGAATACTATAAAGACAAGTAAGTGCCGGTGACTTTTCAAGTTTTAGTGATATTTAGGTCACGAATATGGACATAGTAGGTTTTTGACAATCAAAGATGAGGATCTCATTCAAATGTCTTTTAATAATTTTAAATCTCAACTGAAAGACGAGTAAAACTTGTAGAGAAACACCACACAATCCGTATACAACTGTGAGAGGTTTCAAATAAGCGAGACAATTAAAAACCACGCATATCCAAATTTTGCAGTTGAGGTTTGATTGGAGTCTTTTGGATTGAAAAATTAAATTCTGAAAGAAGATGGTTGTGCTGATTATACCTTAGGGGCCACTTTGTTGCAGGAGGCAAATTTGAATGGTATCAACTTCATGGAACAAGTAGCACAGTACAAGTACTTGGGAAGCACGTTCACAAGATAACAAAGAGCACAGTTTGAATAGATTAAAATTTGTTAATAGAAGTTTTGGAGAGATAATAGTAGAGGGAATAGAAGTGATTCAGTTTTGAGTGAACTATTGAAGTAGCGATTGTGGAGGCGTTTTTAAAGAAATTAAATGAGAAAATCACTCTTTCATTGTACAAATGATAAAGTATTTCAGAATTTAGAAATGGGCATTTTGTGTCTTTAGATTCGCAATTCAATATATTTTCTTACAGCCTTAATTAACTCTAGTTACATCTTCTTTAACACAATTCAGGAGTCAACTACAATTCAATGCCAGGCCTTTGTTTAAAATATATGAATATAGAGTTTAAAACGAACATTCCAGATCCATTTATCATTTGTAGATTTCGGAGGAAGTTCAACGAAGTAAAATTTGGATGCCAGGCTTGAACTACAAGTTTTCCAGTGATTTCTCGTATGTCAGAAAGTCTCTCGAGATCCTCTACTGAAATGCCGGGGTTCCTAAATCAAACAGACACAGTTCTCTGAGTTCATCCTTTGACCTTCAAATGCCAAAATTAAAAGTACACTTGTGGACATAGCAGTACCTTGATTGAAGCAATAAAGTTATTCTGGATTTACTGGGCTAGGATGGCATATGCGCCCACACAGTATATGCTAAACCTTTTATAAAGATGTAGTCACGATAGTATCTTGTAACTTATAAGGTATAAAATGGAAATGTTTTACATGCTTTTATGACATTGTGGTTTAATTTTTACAGCATAATTTTAACTTTAAGCTAATTTCTGTCTCTTATGTCATATACTGAAAAAGTTTGGTCTCATGTATTTTGTCTAAGCTTCTGCCAGTTTCTGACCAGCCCAATTATATATTCACATAAACAGGTAACGTTTTCAATAAAGAATTTATGGCATTTATATTGTTATTATTCTAGAATACATAAAATTATTTGCTGCGTACACATTTATAGCCAGACCACATGAATGCTTTGTATCAATGTCATTTTCTCATATGCTTGTTATACCTGTATTGCGGCAAAATGTACAGAGACCAGTACCTCGTCAAGCGTCGCGGTAGAGATGACCGTTAGCTACCCGTGGGCCGTTATAGTCAGCGTAAGACGCCGACCACATATAAGTCATAGCAATGACGTAATTTATAAAAAGTATGACTCATAAGAGACGACGTCCTCTAGCAGAGTAACTATGATCAGAAATAGGCCTCGAACAATGAAAACTTCAATATTGTGGGGTAACAGTATGAAAATATATGAGATATCTATAATATTAAGATCCTTATCTGTATGTCTCTCTGTCTGTTACCTTCAAGCGTTCTGATTGGTTGACTATTGGTAGACGGTTTAGACCGTTTAGTCCTTACGTCACGATGCGTTGGTGGGCGAGCGTTGACTATTGGTAGACCGGTTTAGTATACGTCGCGATGCGTTGGTGGACGATGTTCGAAGACGACGTTGCTATTGGTAACAATTGTTCGTAGAACCGGTTTAGTCGAGTCATTGCAGCGTCAGAGGGTGGGCGTGCGACGACGTTGCTATTGGTAACAATTGTTCGTAGCTTGAGGATCTTAACGTACATTTAACGTACACAAAAATACGTGTACAGCGTCACAAATGGCCACAGTTGCGTGATTTTAACGTACATAGGCCTAATTATTACGTGGCGCAGAGCTAATCATTGAAATGTTGTTCAGCATGAAAATGATTGGGTATTAGGTATAGGTATTGGATTAGTATTATCCTGCACTGCGAGCGAAGCGAGCGCGAGCGAAGCGAGCATCTTTCTAGTATATATATATAAAACAAAACGACGCTGAAATTAAATAGCACTGGATAACAATGCTGTTAGCAATGTTATCTCTAAATTGTCGTAACTCAGATTGACCCAAAAAGTTTAAGATCTACTTACCCAGTAAATGATTCTTTGGATATTTTAAGGTTCCCTTCGACTTTTCTGCAGCCTGTAAAACATGGAAGATGTTCTTTTGTAATCCAATGCTCCCCTGTTCCAGGACATACTAAAAATGAAGAGATAAATCAAACTTAAACCAGACATCACATCTTGGCACAACGCCTTTGCAATTAATCCCACTTAGTAGAACGTATGATTGTTGCTTTTAAATATATAACTATTAAATGAAATCGTATAACTTTTAAACGTAAAGCTAATGCATTTAAAGATGATTAGGTTAATTAATTAGTACAATTACTTGTGTTCAGATAGTTTATAAGTAGGTAATTAATTCAGAATATTCAAAGATCAGTTGTACAGGACTTTCAAAAGTTATTTAGCCTATTTTTAAAGATTTAAGAGGGCATATTGCTTTAAAAAGTAACAACAAGGCCTACATTTCTAAAATAAAACATTTGAGACAATCATAAGCTGTCATTTCATAAAATACGTTTCTTCATACCTTCTAGACGTTCTCCTTCACATCGAGTGCATATTTTATCTTTCACCAGGTAACCAGCTTTACAACTGCGAACACAGTTGTTATCTTGCAGAATGAAGCCAGCTGTAAATTCAAACAGATCAAATAATCTTTACCTTTTACCTACTGTGCAGTGGCAACAGTTATTCACAGTTTTATATCCTTCATTTTAACTTTCAATTGACATGCCCAAGAAGTTTGGTTTGGGACCATCCATAAAGCCCCCCTTTTGCTCGCCGGGCCCCCTCTACTTTAGTGTTATTGTTCAAATTATCGTTAGTTATACATATTCATCATCGGCCAGGGGCCCCCAGACCGCCGAGTTCCTGTGCAGTCCCCCCTCTCGTCGGCCCTGAGGGGTGGTATTCGAGATTTGTGACGCACTTTAAGGGAGGCCCGAGATTTGTAACAGTTTATGACAAAGAGAGGGGTCAAAAAGTTTTAAAAATTGCTTAACGTACTTTATGGACGCCCCTTGTAGACTCTGTTTCTTATCTATGCCTAACAGAATTATTCTGAATATACCTAAAACTAATATGTAGAGTGGGGCGGGAAGTTAGCAGAGTGGTAACAACGTTGGACGATGGAGCAAGAGGTCGCGGGTTCGAGTCCCGCAGGAGCATTAAAGGTCGACTCAGCCTTTTTCGCGGTGGTAAAATGAGGAGCAATGGTAAAAATCTCATTTTTTCCGATAAGTCAAACAGGTACGCTTTTGCGATACACTTTACTTATCCGTGGCATTGCACGCCTGGCTGAGGGCTATAGAAACGGAGATCAGCGCCGCCTTATGAGCCCGTGAGGCTCGGGGAAGGACTTTGACTTTTTGAATAAATAGAGACGTTGCCATTATTATCAATCCTAGCATCATCGATTTAGCTAAGCGATCCAACAGTCAGCTCTTAATTCTAATTTAGGTTTGAAATCGTTTCAGCATACAATGTAATGTAATGTAGCATTTGTTTAGCGCCTCTTATATTTCTACTCAGAGGCGTTCCTCATATTGGAGTCGCAGTGTAAAGTAATGAGACTTTAGCTTTCGTCTTGAACAGAACGAGGGAGTAAGAAGTGAGGCCCGAATGGATTGGCTCAAGGCATTCCAGAGAGAGAGAGAGAGAGAGAGAGAGAGAGAGAGAGAGAGAGAGAGAGAGAGTCCCGTCACTGCAAAAGCTCGACGCTTCTGAAAAAAGCAGTGCGTTATCTGGGGACATAAACATTCTTCCGATCAGTGGAGCGGAGCAGGCGATGTGCACGGGAAGAGGGTGATTTGAAAATCTCAGTAATGTTAGACGGAGTCTGACTTCGAAGTGCTGCATAAACATTAATTACTTGAATAATTACACTGCGGTCGCTTTTAAATGAACGTCCATCAAAGTCCATTGTGGTCTAAAACCGCAGCGCATTTATTGCTACTGTAGTTTTTGGTGAAGATAACTGCATACGCAGCTGAGTTGAGAGCTGTATTCCTCCAGTACTGCCTGCAGATGATGGACTTATAGGATACTTTTCCGAAATTTTTATATTAAATTCGAATTTGATGCCACATTTAATTTCAGATCAGACAGGCGGCTCAATCTTAGCTAGATGTCATGTAGAAGAAGTGGTTGCAGTGAATGAAAACTGCTTATGGCCAACAGGAAAGATTAAAAATCACAATAATAATAGTTACCATCGCAGTTCTTGACACACTTGGATCCCTGTGAGTATTTATCGTCAGGAGTTACATAGCTAGTCATTCCATTAAACTCCGTCCTACGAACTTGTGCACTGCAGTTAGATATGCACTCCGATCTTCTGACAAATTTGCGACAAGACTGAAGAAATTGCAGATCACTGAATTATACAGGGTGTAAAAGTGAAAAGGGCACCCCTTTACGATATTTAATATCTCGGCCGTGTGTATAGCGATTTCAATGAAATTTATAGGCCATATACCTGGGAATGTTTTTGAAGCAATTGCCAAATTTCTTGCTGATATCTTTAGTGTTTGCTGAAATATGGCCAAAAAACTAAAGAGACCCACATTTTGAAATTGACATTGGAATATAACGTCATAATAAAGTGATAAACAATTAATTTTTTTATTCATTTTGCCCTGAAAAGGGCCGTTTTAAAGGGGATTTCAGATGATTTGCTACGAGAGCAGGTGCTCAAAATGCCTATGCACCCTTAGCCTTCACACATGCCGACAAGCGCTTCTTCACTGACAATATCGACTTCTTGATCTGGCCCTCAGGCAAACTCTCCCGGATATTCTTCAGCACATGCTTCAACTCCGTGATGTTCTGTGGCTTTGGCTGATACTTTTGATATCTGTCGAGCATGATTCCCCAGACGTGGAAGTCAAGTGGATTGATATCTGGGGAGTTGGGTGGCCAGTCATCTTTCTTGATGAAATCTGGACAATTTTGCTACAGAAAATTTTGGGTCCTGAGAGCAGAGTGTGCAGGTGTTCCGTCTTTCTGGAATATGAAATCTTCTCCAAGCAAATCATGACAGTCCTGCAGCCAATCATAATGCTGCTGAGTTTTTCTGTTGGCCGTAAGTAACCCTTGACATTGTCTGGCGCAATGACAACGACGCAATTTTAGACTTAAAAACGATACAAATTACTATGACGTTATATTCCAATGTCAATTTTAAAATTTGGTCTCTTTAGTTTTTTGGCCATATTTCAGCAAAAACTAGAGATATCAGCATGAAATTTGGCAATTGCATCAAAAACATTCCCAGGTATATGGCCTATAAATTGCATTGAAATCGCTATACAAGCAGCCGAGATATTAAATATCATAAAGGGGTGCCCTTTTCACTTTTACACCCTGTAGAAGCTAATAATAAGTGATATATACAGCTTGCATATCTATATATATATATATATATATATATATATATATATATATATATGAGTGATAAAAATCTATTCATCTGTATTCAAATTGTGCGTGACTGTATCTGCTTGAAAAGTGATGAATGGGATGGTTGAAGTTGGCCAACACCGACTGGGAAAGCTGTGAGTGAGTTCGATCGTCAGCCATTTCACAAACTACGTAATATTATTGACCATCGCCGATAACACAGTTGATTCCGTCTGACTCTTTGATTAGCTCTGTTAGTATCATATGTCGAAAGCAGTGATATTTCACTGAACGGTAACGAAAATTAGAACTGAAATGAAAGGAATCCGCTAACGAAAAAGTAAAATTAGAAATTAAACTAAAATATTTAAAACAGAACTTAAATTATTTCAGAACTGAAAGTAGAATTGGGAATTATTTCTCGAAGCATAACTGAAATAGAAATTAAAATAAACCCTGAAATAAGAACGAAAATTAAAATTAACAATTATTTTTCAGCGCAGTTCGTTTCAATGAGAATCCAACTGACTAGATTGAAACTGTTGTAGGCGTCCTGCAAGGTTGTGTGCTGTCACCAGCGCTGTTCACGATATTTTTAGAGGTCGTGTTAGCGAGAGCATTCGATGAATTGGTTCTGGGACAGCAATAAATGGATACACGATCAACAATCTGCAGATACCTCCGCCCGGATGATCCTCGGAGCAAGAAGGGGAGAATATAGGCTACATCACGTCTTTGCTGAAAGATAAGCTACACTGTGCATTGGCTTCGCATTCCGGAGCGTATTGCCTATACTATGAGGTGTATCACTGTAGCCTAACATTTCGAGCCTTGCATGATCTAGCTTTTCCGGACTACTTGCTGCTTTGGCTCCTGAGGTTCCTGTCTACTGACAGGCGTCTGCAACTGAGATCCAGCCGCGACGTCAAACTGCTCGTTCCTCCTCCGTCTCGGACGGCGAAATTTGGCGAGAGATCGGTCACGCGTGGAAATCCTATTCTCTGGAATGCACTACCCGGCCACGTGACAAGGAGTCGAATCTCGATTTGTTCCCAAGGAAACTTGAAACGTACTTTTGTGAGATCTCGTATAAAGTGTAAAGCGCTCTTTGGCCCTACTTCCATGTTTCTGCGCTATATAAATTGACTTATTAACTAGCTGACTAACTTTGCTGATGACGTGGGAGCAATGGCAGAAAGTGAGCAAGATCTACAGACAACCATGGAACGTATAACAAAAACAAGTAGCAAAATGGGTCTGCGAATAAATTTGGAGTAAACGTCTCGAGTACCAAAAAAGAACTGAATGTAATATTGGATGGAATAAAATTAAAGCAGGCAGAGAAACTTTGTATATCTGGGAGAAGAAATAGCAGAACATGGCGGATCAGAAGATGACATTAACAGACGAATTGGTCTTCCTTGCCATGTCATGCGCAGACTTCTACCATTAAGGAAATCCAAGGCTATTAGCGCAAGCACAAAAGTAAGAGCATACGAATGCCTGGCCCAGAGATGGACATGGGTCCATTTTTTTTGAACTGACCCATCAAATCTCCAACCCAACCTAACCCAACCCATGCCGGCAATTGCAAGTATTCACCCAACCCAATCCAACCCACCCAAACTTCAAGTAAACATATTCAGCAAATTTATTGCTAAACAACAATTTGTCAATTACTGCATACAAATCATTTTTGAAAATTACCTCTCATATGTCGCTGTAGGGCCTATGTTTTCCGCCATTATAATTATCATTGGCGTGCAGAGGAAGGTAGACGTCAGAGTTATGATTTGTACTTATACTATCTAAAATTCAGCTTTAAATGTTGAAAGCCTAACGAATAAGAAACCCTAGAGCCATTATAGCATATGCTTAGCAAGTTCGCACGCACTCCCACGCAGTAGCTCATAAATGTTATTGGAGTCAATAAGGGGATTAAGATGGATTTACAGTGGATGGTTCAAAGAAAGTTACTTCGTTCAAAGAAAGTTACTTCCTTCTTTCATCAATTTCGACTCTCGATTCCAATGCCTTGAATTATTTACTTCCACCGGTCTTATGCAAATATCTCGTGGCTGCGGATCAACATTTACCTATAGGCATATGACGCTGCACAATATCGAGAAAGCAACGGCCACAACGGCGAGGGGGGTTTTATGTATCAAAGGAGATAGACTTATGCCTTTAATGCTTTATTATATAGGAACAACTGTGTTTGGATCAATAGAACCAGGGCTCAAGACAGCCTGAATATAACTCCCCACCCGCCAATCGCTTAACTAAGAGCCGTCAAAGCCAGTATTGCCAGCGACAGTTCGGCGGCAATTTGTTACGTGAAAAACGGAAAACGATAACCATTTTTTTATAACCAATATATGGTGTGTGCACTGTAAAAGTGCAAATCAGCGTTTTTGCAACCTTGCCAACCCAACCCATCACAACTGCCTAAATTTATGACCATTAATCCAACCCAACCCAACCCAACCCAACCCATGGGTTAACCCAACCCATGTCCATCTCTGATTCCTGGTACTCGGAGTACTGATGTTTAACTCGGAGACCTGGACTGTGACGGCCGAAACACAACGGAAAATGAGATCGTTCGAAATGAGCTGTCTTTGAGAAATTGCAGGCGTGTCTAAAAGAGATCGGAAAAGAAATAATTGGACCTACAAACACCTTTGAAAGATGGCCTTGGAATTTGCAGAAGTATTAGCTAAGAAAACAAAGCAGGAAAATACGACTGACATAAATATTAAGCGGCAAAGAACATTTTCAATATTCTTTGTCCAGCTTAGCTGTTGTAAGCCAAAATTGAAAAAAATCATTCTCACATACCAGACACTCCGTCGAAATATTCTCTCTGTTACATCCAGCAACACATTGGTGGTGACATGTTCCATTGTCCGGTGTACACCTTGTTTCATTCCCACCACAAGTGCGAACTGTTTTAAATAAAGAATAGTCGGTGAATTTGAGTTGATAGAAATTTCATAAGCGAATTCAGCTAAAGGTGTTTCATAGTAAATGCAAATGCCTATGTACATTTACTATCACACAGATACATGGTGAGAATACTATCAAACCTCTCCAGACGCGTTATCCTAAACCCCAAATGACTTAATTATATGAGCGCTGAAATGCAGGGTATCAGGGATATTTTTACACCCCTAACACCCCCAACACCCCCGCCTCAATTTGAGGTCGACACCCCTAAAATTTGGGAATGTGACAATGGTAAGTATACAAAATGCATATTAATTAGCCCTGGACACCCCCAACTTTTATAGTGTGATGACCTTTTTTGCTCGTCAGCCTTTTTTGAGGACTTGATAATGTTTTTTGTTTGTCAGACTTTTTCGGTAGAGACTTTCAAACTCCGACACTCCCAGATTTTTCCGACACGATACCCCCAAATTCACAACCCTACAATCTTATAAAATAACCGCACACTCCAGATTTTCCGACATCCCCCAAATTCACAATCCTAGAAATAACCCTGCAGGGTATATACTGTATCATGATCCTCAGTGGCGGTTCACGTTGATGATGACGGGGATGCATCGCACACCGGCTTACCAAAATGCGTCTTCAATGGAAGATGATCGTATAAACGGATTAGCCTTGATGTATATCCACAAAGATATGGACTTATCCATATTATTATTATTATTATTATTATTATTATTATTATTATTATTATTATTATTATTATTATTATTATTATTATTATTATTATTATTATTATTATTATTATTAACCGACAATTTACATAGCGCTATCTGCCTGGCGAAGGCTATAGTCAAGAGCGCTTTACAAAGACATCTGATATGAGATTTTAAATAGGTGCGTCTTAAGTTTCTTTGCAAGTGGAGGTGATCGCGAAGTAGTGGAGTGACATGTTCATTCCATCTGACTCTAAAGATTAACCGCGCTGAGACGTTAAGGACCGATTGGAGGCGGTTAAGTTGTCTGTCTGTAGACAATGTCATCGACAAATTCGCTTCCAACAATAGAAAACTCGATTTTACGCTATCACTTTGTGCAAGCAGACTAAAATTCTTTTATACTTTGTTAATTCTGAGCATTATATTTTATAAATCAAATCTACAGATTTCTTCTAAGCCGTTTACAGATAGTTTCTTTGACAATTGGCGGAATCTTTCTAGAAATTCATTGCATTTCCCTCACCAAGAGTTCCTGGAACCGCCACTGATGGTACTGATGAGCTTCCAAGTATTGGAGCACATATAATTTCATAACAGACCAAAGGTGAGCAAACTACTGCCCGCAGGCCGCATGCGGCCCGCTGCCGGATTCTATGTGGCCCGCGAGATCATTTAGAAGTATGTATATACGAGCGGAGGAAAGTGAGATAACCTAAAATTATTTTATTGAAATTTGTCTATTTTAAAATCCTGGAGAGGGTTGGCAGCGCCCGGGACAAAAGAAGGATCGCGCCTACAACTTCTCTCCAAAATGTCTTGACACTTGACAAACAACAAAGGACATCGCAGTTTTGCATCGTATTATGGTAATGAAGCAACTGTTTCGGAAAAAGTACCTGAAATTATTCTATTTCACTTTTGAAAATGTTTAACAGTTAAACAGTTAGACTTTTTGTGTGGGCGGCCCGCCTAAATTATGTAGCGCTAGGTTTCATTGAAAGAAAACGTTTGCCCGCCTCTGTAATAGACACTCCTTACCATCTTTTAATTAAGCAACCTTCGTTTTAAGCAAGAAAACATACAATAATTATGCAGTATGTCTATCGTCAAGGATGTTTACTTACAAATAAATACATGAATCGGTTTTCAAAATTAGTTAATTAAATAAATTCAAAGCGCGTGCACTTTGATTCATTCTATTAAGGAGATTTAATTAAAATGTGTCATTAATAACAAAGTCAAAATTGCATAAGAAATTGTATTCCTCTATTACCTTGACTTAACTTATAGCTAATTATGAAGCAAAGGATGGACAGCTGCTTGAATCACTGTTGATATTTCCAAATAAGCATTAGGAAACTTATTGGGCATAATAATTGTTAAGTATAACTTGGATTTTTAAAAACAAGTATGATGTAATGGTAATAAACGCATCCTACATTTTTAGAAATGTATTCATTCGCATTTCATCGGATTAAACTAAGAGAACCAGCAAGCCGTCTTGAACAATAGAGGTCTTCATGAGGCTATGGACATCTACATAAAAACTTAGTCAAGTTCGGCAATGCTTATTGGTTCAATTTCAATTATTTTCCAAGTATGACATTCGATCCAAAATACAAAATGTCATTTGTAAGGATTAGTACGTTAAATTAGCCGCTGGTGTTACAATAAAACCTTAATCTTACTTTTTTGACACATGTCGGCTTCTGGTCCCCAACAAAATCTTCGTCCATCGATGCTTGGGCAGTTTTCATGACACGTTTTACCTCCTGGAATTAAGAGAATACAGACAAATTGTACAGTTTATTCAATCAATAAAAAGCTTCTTCAAGGCCGTTTATTATTGCACTTTGCTTCAGTCGATGGCCACCTAAGAACAGGCCCTGAGGAAGGGGAGTCTAAGAACAGACCCTGAGGAAGGGGAGTCTAAGAACAGGCCCTGAGGAAGGAGAGTTTAACAACAGGCCCTGAGGAAGGGGAGTCTAAGAACAGGCCTGAGGAAGAGGAGTGCAGACGACGCATTGAGCTAAAAGGAGGCCCGTAAAGGGAAACAATTTTCAAATTGAACGTATCCTCCAACACAATAATTATTGTCCGGGCCAATGGAGCTCAAAGGGTCCGATACGCGGAGAACTTTTACATCTGAACCTAATCGCCGAAACAAGATCAGAGAATAGATTAATTATTAGTGGAACTGCGTCTTATGTCACCGCCTTCCTTTGTGTGATGCCTGCTGTTTGGCACAAATTATATATCAGTCTACATTTGAACAAATTCTGCTGACCTAAATATTTTTATTGATTTTACCCAGAAAAGAGTGCTCACCAGATCCTCGTCTGCAATAGTTCACTCCCTCTCCCATATTCGGACAGTTCTTGGTTCTCGTACTTTCTCAGTGGCCGCCTCCAAACTCTGGAACTTATTGCCTCAGCCTCATGTGCGCATTGCAAATTCATTACAGATTTTTAGAAAAAGATTAAACACCTCACCTTCTTGGCTTGGTTTATCCACCATAGACTGCCACCCGTTTGTCCGGCCGAATACCCTGAATTTGACCTGGATCTTAAATGCTTTTGATCTGATGTGCCATCGGCTGATGCTCCTACGCACTATGAAGTGGCGCTATAGAAGTTTAAGATTTGATTAGTTAGACTGTTATATTAGATTAGACTGTTACACTGACGTACTGTTACAAAGACATACTTGAGCAATTGATCTTCTCGTATCCAAAAACATCTGAATTAAAAAAATTTCCTCTTCCGCCTAATAGAATGTGTTCCCAGTTAACTGTATTTTCGCCAAACCATAGTCGTGAATTGCCTTCAAACATAACACTTCCTCGAAGGATTTCTGTAACAAATTTACACAGAATCATTGCGGAGAACATACCAGTGCAGGAGAAATATTGGTAAACTATTTGGAATTATGCAAATATAATTTAGAAGCTAACGGGGGCGTTGCCGGACAAATTGTCCGAGGACAAATTGTCCGAGGACAAAATGTCCGAGGACAAAATGTCACGGGTTAGGGTTGGGGTTGAGATTAGAGTTAGGTTTAGGCTTGGAGTTACATTTTATCCCCATTACATCTTGTCCGTGATATTTTGTCCTCATGGCATTTTGTCCCCATGACATTTGTCCTAGGACATTTTGTCCTAACACCACCAGGGGCAATCATTCTATGATAGTGTTGCAACAACATTTATTAAATAAAGCCAATCAGATATTGCGAAAATGTCGTAAGAATGACAGTGGAGTGTTGGAATAGCTAAGATTCAGATGGATTTGGAGTAATACGGAATGACGCCTTTTCGGTTTTAGAATTTGTGCAATTAAGCGCCTAATTATTAATAATGGTATTGCTAATGAAACAGTGACGAATATTATATTAAATGAAGGATATGAAGATAGCAGATTGGTAACCCGCTAAAGCTCAACGCTTGCAGTGCAATGATCAATTCCTAGATTCCCTAAGGAATTCTAGAGTCGACAATTCTTCACTCGCTAGATGGCGGCGGTAAAATAAGTAGCGCCTTAAGATTTCTTTTTTTTCTCTCTCTCTCTCTCTCTCTCTCTCTCTCACTCTCTCTCTCTCTCTCTCTCTCTCTCTCTCATACTCGGACAGTTCGTGGTACTTGTGCTATCTCAGTAGCCGCCCCCAATCTATAGCTATGACTCATCATGTCATCATCAACATCATAGTTGCTTTCTGCCAGTTCATTAGCGAAAATAGCCAGACACGAAACTTCTCCATTTATCTTTTTCCTTCGCTGGTCTCTTTCCATCGATTCGATGGATATCTGGTAAGACTGATATCCTTAAAAGTCTTCTTTGATGTTATCCATCAACTTCCTGGGTCTTCCTATTCCTCTCTTGCCTTCTTTGTATGTGTAGAGTGCTTTATATGGAAGTCTGTTGTCTTTCATTCTATTTACATGTCCATACCATCTAAGTCTTCTTCTTCTTCCTCTCTTCTTCTGAGCTTATTTATTATTGTCTCTTGCATCCCCAGTCTTTTTCTTCTGTCTTCATTTCTTATTCTTTTTAGTCTGCTTCTCCCAAGATCTTTCGCAAACAGCTCATTTCTGCTGCTAGCAGTTTGCTTTGTATTCTCGTTTTAAGATCCGTGTTTCTGATCCATATACAGTAGTAACTATGGTGGAATAAGGAGCTACTTCGGTGTTGCCTTTGAAAGCGCTATAGAAATTAAAGAGATTTTACTTACTTACTTATTTATTTATTTACTTACTTACTTGCACTCTTATATGGATCAAAACATGGATTTTGACACGATTAGACGAAAACGGAAAACGAACACCGCAATTCGCTACCAATCTTTAGAAAAAGATTAGAAGCCCTGCCTTATCATCCATAGATTGTCACCTGGTTTCCAACCGGATATCCTGGAGTTTACCTTGATCTTGAATGATTCTGACCTGGCGTGCTTCTGTGCATTATGTAGTGACGCTATGGAAGTATATGATTAGATCATATTGGAACGACAAACGCAAATCTAGAGAAAGAGCGATAGTCTACTCTAGATTAAGAATGTTAGTTAGTAACCGGCTTTGCTCCCAACCTCTAACACAAGAGAACAGCGCTAAGCCCTGTGCTCGCATTTGACTAGGGCGCGATCGAGGCTATACTTTTGTTTAAATGACAACATACCTACTAAAGATGGAAGTTGCAGTTCCTGTAGCCCCGCTGAATTATCACCTGGAAGGGAATTATGAGCAACAAATAACCGAATTCATCATGCCCATTTTGGTACAATGTATAACCTCGTATAACGCGCAGTTTGGTCAGACGAATCTTAGGCACAAGGTTCCCAAATATAAGAACATATCCGTCGACTTCACGAATACTTTCCAGGAAAGAAAAATCATAATGATCGTCAGTTGAACGGACAAAGACGATCTCTAGATTTCCTGTCACTCGAGTGCAGTTTCTGTATTCCCTTTCGTAGCTGCTGTAGCGATTTTGCGGAGTGTCGTGTTTGTGAGCAAGACCAGAATTAGTTCCATTGCATTCTGAAACGACACAAGCTGCTATAGTTGCAGAATCACTTGATTCAAAGTAAGATGAATCTCAATGTTACTGCAGATTAGATGAGACCAACACGTCTAGGTATAAACGATATCACCTCTAATCGATTGCTAAGCATCCAACACTTAAAGAGTTTGAAGGTTTTTTTGTTGCTAAAATGCCATCACATGTTCCACCTAGGATCTGGATACAAAAGCCATGCATGATCATGGCAAACCTGCAGCGTATGATAGTATGATTGATTACCTAAGCTTATGTAATGGCTACGTTTAATTGCACTAATTAGAAGACAGACTCTACAATAATACGTCAATTCCCCAAACTCTGACATCAAACAAGAATTCTTCAGTTGTATAAGACTAACTATTTCTACACTGTACATGACGATCAGGCAATGAATGTGAAGACATGCGAATAGAATTAAAAACTACGAAAGAGCATCCAATCGATGCCTATGTGACCGCCAACTGAGAGTCCTGAAATGGCACTAAGAATATCTGTATCTTTGATTTTGGTGTTAGCGACACTGCGAGAACCGTACACGCAAGACAAAACGTCTGTCTATGTCTACAGTTGATCATCAACAGAAGAACAAAGAGATCGCTCGCTCTTCCCGTCAGCGCATCACTTATTCCGCTATTTCGAGCACAGTAGTAATGTCTGCAGGCGTCGCAGTGATATTGAAATGAAATGAGACGCATGATTAGTCAATCATTTAAATTCTCTGGCGCCACAATGTTCAGGAAATTAGCCGATGAGGTACGGAATTCAGACAGAATTGAGGCTAGGTCAAGCCGGAAATATCAGGCAGAACAGCCGGGGAGCAATCCATGTAGTATAGGCCAAGCCAGACAGTTACGTTTGAACTAAGACCTATATTTCACGTGGCTAACAGGTACAAACTCACGAAACCAACCCATTATTTTTTCAAAATCTGGACCAAACCCAACCCAACCAAACCCATGGGTTAACCCAACCCATGGACAAGTCTGGTTAATTATGCATAGACGCGTCCAATTAGCCTTTGAAGGACGAGTCACCCGAAAGGGCGTAAAACAAACTGAAATTTAAAAGATTGAGCGTGGGCAAATGTCAAACCATAATAATTAGCCAAATGTTTGCTTTCACGTAATGGTTAACGCAGTCTCATTTGAGCTCGAGTGCGATAGCGTTGAAATACACAATTATACTGACCGTATTAGACAATTAGCTAAAGGATGTGGTAAAACGATGTATCTGAAAGGATGAGCTATTAAAGCACATCCAATGTCATCCATTGCCCTTCCTACCAACATCGGTCTTCAGGATGGGCCATTGAAACCGGAACAGAGTAAATATTTTCACAACATCCATTCCATTTAGGTTTTCTATCAAATTGCAAGGAAATCAGGGTAGGGATAGGAGGCGTTCACCAGTAATTTGATATTCTAGCTGTTTACCCGTCAGACATGACGGGAAGGCTAGGCTAGGTTGTTTTTGCTCATGAATGATAGAAATTCAGCTCAGTTTCGTAAATTGTGAAAAATTGTCTAGTACTTTAGACCAGGAATCGGCAACCTTTTGGCAATAGTGTGTCGAAGTTGGTTTTCGAATCCACCCAGCGTACCAACAACCTATCAATCTTATCATATTTTTATATATTATATTAAAAGGCTATAAACCTTTTTATCGGTCTTATAAACACTCGTATGCACATTAGGGTGGAGTGAAAAATTTTTTTCAAATTCTACAAATTCTACCCTATTGCACAACATATATTATAAAAGGAAATTTGGTTTTGAAATAATTACATTACTGTTTAATTAAAAAGCAGAACATAAAGAAATTTTTGGTCTTTCGCGTGCCACTGAAAATCGCTACGTAGCTTGTCACGTCTGGCGCGCGTTCCGTAGGTTGGCGGATCTCTGATTTAGACCATCAATCATGACGAGAAAGAAAAGCTTGTTCATAAATAATGGACAATAATTATTTATTTAGCAAAATGCATGCCGATAGATATTTTATGTTGGGTCACTTGGGTGAATGATTTTAACCAATGATGGTCATTGACCGGAACATTGTTTTATCAGTATATTGATGCTTCTTCTGTTTCTTTATACTGATAATACGACATATAGTTGGCAATGGGAAAAGACTGGCTGACTTAAAAATCATTTCTACATGCTGACATGCTTGCCCTTAAGGAAGGCGGTATAGGTGGACGATGAGAATAATGGAATGGGACTATAGAAGGGAGAGATTTGAGAAGAAAGATAGCGGAATAAGAGAGAGGTGCGTAGGGGAATAAGGGGGAGGAAGGGGAGGTGAGAAGAACCGTTGAGAAGGGTTGGGAATGGGAAAGGGAGGGAGAGGGAGAGGATAAGTTATTATGGCACAGTTTTGAGTGAAAGGAGGGATGGAGGGAAGTCGTGGAAAAAAAATATAGGATTGAGGGGATAGAGGAGGGAGTGGAAGACGGAGGGTAGAAGAGGAGATGAAAAGAAGGAAAATGGATTGAGAAGGGATGGATTGGTAAAACTAGACTAGAAATGAAATGTCTTCAGAAATACTCTTTACATAAGTCAATACTATTTACATTGGTTAAAATGATGAGATATACATTATACACGAGCACAAATTTAGAGAGTTATAGGCCTGTATAAGCAGCTAATAGATATACTGATCATCGTCCAACAAGACGTTACCAATAATAAAATGACGTCGTGCTCATAATGGTGATCTGCCGACCAAACTGTATAACTAACAGAAAGCAACTGTCAAGGTGACCGGAACACTGTCAAATTGGCCAAAGGTAAATAAAGTAGTTAGACCGGGGTGTGTTATATCGCCGTACCTGTTTAACATCATGGTGGAAAAGGTAATGAGAGAAGCACTGGATGGTCTTATGGAAGATATCAGAATAGGAGAGAAAAAATGCAATTGAATTTAAGATACACAAATGACATCATATTTATTCATCGGAGGTTCAACTGCAGAATTACAAGATCTCGTGTCCAGGGTGGACATAATTTTGGGCAGAGAATGAAATAAGATGACCAATATTGCTAAGACAAAGGTAATTCAAATTAATTTTATTAAAAGTCAACAGTAATGGCACTAAAGGACAAGAACTGCACCATGAAATTCATAATCTAATCTCGGAACAGGTCAACACATTCCCGTAGCCTACCTCTGGTCCATCATCTCAGACGACAATTCGAGTAAAGTTGAATTAAGAAGCAGAATGAATAACGGACGAACGGCAGGAGCATCACTAAACAAGATATGGAAAAGTCACAACATTCCGGTGAGCACCAAAGTCCGACTACTGAGATCACTGGTGTGGCCGGTCGCAAAATACGTTGAGATTGCTGGTATTGGGTCCATTGATCGGATGCAAATTGGTCGGTCCAAATTCGCCGCCTAAAATTGACCGGGTTGTCAATTGAGCGGGTGACAATTAATCGGGCGAAAATTAATCTGCGGTCTGTCTAACGTTTATTAAGACATCAAACATTGTCAAGTGTTAAGTGTTAAGTAGTCAAGTTGTCATATTATGATTTTAAAGCTAATATTCAATGTTTACCGTGTCACCTATTGTGCTAGTTTACGCTGTATCGTTTTTTCTAAATTTTTGTCAATTTTTTTCACATTCGCAGTAAGGTCATGTAGTCTGCGAGTTCATGTTACTTTTTGTGTATTTATGTTTATCTGCTGGTTTACGTTGTATCGTTTTTCAAGAAACTTTTTCATTTCCGTAATAAGCACGTATACAAACTGGATGGCATATGTTTTTAACTTAATACCCGACCAATAGGCCAGCGATGAATTTCACCCGATCAATTGACTTAGTACCCGGCCAATTTTAAGCGACGAAATTGAACCGATCATTTTGCATCCTGCCAATAAACACCAAACCGTGATTGTTAGATGTTTGAAATTTTGAAATAACTTGACAGATGTGTATTATCAAGTTCTGTTTGTCATATGGCTAGGCGCACCTCTCATTGTGCCTAATTCCCAGTTGCGTGGTGGCAATTAATTAACAACCGGATCGCTGATATTGACAATTAATTTATATACAGAGTCAGAATAAAAAGAGGCCAACTCTATTTTCACTATGACTTTAAGAAACCTCGGCCGATTTCTGTAAAAAATGGCAGCAAAAACAGGAGTAAATTGGTTTCATGTATATACAAATATTATCTGAAAGGGGTTACAATGAATATTAAAAATGTCCACCGAAAGAATTGACACATGATTTTAGACGTCGTCACCACTGGTGAATTGATATTGCAATGACGATGTTAAAGAGCTTAGCCCACTAACTTGCCAATTTCTGCCTAAGTGTTTTCAGATTGGAATTGCGAGACACGTCTACCGTAGGGTAAACGGCCAATCGATGGATCGAAACCGTACTTAATATACTCCACATTATATTTTTGAGGTATTTAATTTTATTACAAGTAGGCCCCTCTCAACTTTAAAGTGTTCTTGATCACGATCACTGGATGTTGCTGCTATTGTGTCGGTAGGGCCTATGTGCGAAATGGAAGGCTTAGGTTTCTCAAATCGACCCATTTAAGTGCGTAAACTGTTGCGGATAAAGTTTCAGTCAAACTACCCATCTTGTACCATTGGCCTAAGCCAATGTTTTAATTTTCAAATTGCTCGCTGCTTGAGTCTCTCACGTGATCGGTATGATGCGCCAGTAGCCTGTTTTTAATCCGGATTTTACTACTGTACAGTATGATTGCACATCTAGCCTGCGTACAAGCGTCCTGCAAAGTAATTATTCTAGCAGCTGACCTGTGGACAACCTATAAAAATCGTCTACAATTATTCTGCAGCAGTCATCCATGAAGTCTGCGTCTTGCATTGTGTGAAATGCGAAATAATATATATTAGTTTCTCTATTTTTTCATATTTTGAGATTCCAATGCGACCCAAGGATTGAGAACCTCTGTATTATACAGTATATACAATTATATTTGAAACGACAGTTTCATCAAAGTGTATATAGGCTTATAGCCGATACGAGAAGTCAACAGGAAATTGTCCTGCTTGTATCAAAGCGTCGCACGAATTTTCTAAAGTCACGGTTCACGATTTTTCGCGGTGTCTTTAAATGGCTAAATTTTATCTAACGTCTACAACTATTTTAATTTCTATTTTAAAAATTTCATAGGGGATAAAAAGGAGCTAGTCTAATTTATTTGTTACACCTTGATGGTCTGCTTTCATCGTTATGTAACACGATACAAAAACTCAATAGTCGTTAACGTCACAAGAGACACACATGCAGAAGCCAGTGTCAAAACTGCATAAAGCAACATACAATGCTCTAAAGCAAATTAACACTAATATATTTGTACGCTGCATCGCCTAGTATTATAGTTCCTGTACTCTATATTTTATAATTGGGCGATGAAACTCATTGCTTTTCATATATTTGCAAATTACCAGAATCTTGGAAAAATCACTGTTTCAACTCTTCATTATCCAATCCAACAGCATCCTCCTTAGTCTTTCTTTGTCCTTTTTCGTGGTATACTTCCATCCATTGCCGTTCTCAGCAGTGATTCTCCTCTCAGCACTTGTTCCAATCCAGTTGCACTGTCTTCCTTTGATGGAGTCAGTCAGCGAACTCTGTTCTCCCACCATATGTAGCACCTCTTCTTTGGATATCTTGTTTGTTCACTTTTTTTTTCGATCTTCCCCTCCATAACAACATTTGGAATGATCCCGCTTTCTATGTCCTTTTCTATAGAGTCCAGGTTTCTGACGCACATAGGGCTACGTTGCAGACCAACGTTTTGTCAATCTCTTATTTAGTTCACTGCTTAATTCTTTTATAAAGAAAGAGTTTCCCCTCTGTCTAATTAAGCCTGTTTCCCACATAGACGGTGTGATAATGACAGATCAAAAAATGAAGAATTCGAATTGGAAATATCAACAAACAGAAAAGCATCAATGGCAATTGACACAATGCTTTTGCTGGATCATAATTTCAGTGTGTCGATTTTACCAGTCCGATGTCTGCTTATCCCCACCCTCTTCCACTAGATCTTGAGGTCAAAGCCAGGGCGAGATTTGAAGGTGGAAGAAGGAATCCCCCTCAATGCCCAACTACATCCCCCTAATGCTACATCCCCTACTGCTACATCCCCACCACTCCTACATTTCCCCAACAACTACATCCCCCAAGCTCGACATGTTCTTCCTACTGCTCCAGGTCACAAATCGCACCCTGGTCACAGCCATCTTGTAGGGACATGTCTTATAGTTATGATCGGAAGAAAAGGTTAAGTAGGCAGCACTATTGCCAAGATTTCCGCAGGAAGTTTGCTTTGAGTTTAGAATAGACTCTACCTCTGCTGAAACACTTTCGCTTAGTTTAGTTATAAGACACCGACCGATTACATGTAAACTAAACTTTCGATTTTCAGTTTCTTCGATATTACCTTCAATAGAAGATTAGAAGACTAGTGTCTGGATAAATTGATAGGCAATTAAAGATACAAATATTCGCGTAAGTACGTATTTAGCTAATTCATATAAATCGTTCAGAATGAAGAAGATATTTTAAAAGCTGAATGCATGGATTTAGTTTTGTTCCTAGTTTTTAAATTTATATCCGTTTTAGTTTTAGAATGTCGTAATGATTGGACATCTCCAATACAGCCATTGGTCCAAATATGTGGATTTAGCGCCCAGAATACAACGCATTAACTAAGCCTTTTGGTCTCTCTCTAGTCTCTACTCCCAGCGGTTCAGATTGTTCACTAGTTGCACTCCCAACTAAAAGAAACCTTAAATAGAATGCAAGTTGTGGTGCACTATTGTCAATCTTTATTTCAAAAGATTACTCACCTTTAACGTAGACGTCGCTGAGTGATTCGCCGCTGGACAAATCTAGCGTTCCGATCAGAAAAAACGCCAGAAGTGTGAATTCAGATATAAAGAATATGTTCATCGCAAACGAGATAGTTTCAAGTTTTCAGAGTGAAAATCTGATCGTAATAAATCACTGTAACGTCAGAACGCATGCATTTAAGGACACTGACTGATTGATGGTGAACGAATCCGGTTGTAAATTAACAGGACTTGAATGAGTAAAGTGTCTCGGTCGGTCAGTAATTCAATAGCATAATAATTGCCTACGCTGCCCGATTGCATACAGGTGGAGCACTAATAATGTTCCCACCCTATTTCATTATAATTATTTTTACAACTCATCGGTCAAAATGCATGAAATTTGGTGTACTCCTGCAGTATTACATCCTGCATGCAGTCAGTTAAGTATTTTGTTCATAAATCACACGGCGCAAAGGCGCCACTTGTGAAAACCAGGATAAGACTACCAGAGGATAAGACTACCAGAGGATAAGACTACCAGAGGATAAGACTACCAGAGGATAAGACTACCAGAGGATAAGACTACCAGAGGATAAGACTACCAGAGGATAAGGCTACCAGAGGATAAGGCTACCAGAGGATAAGACTACCAGAGGATAAGACTACCAGAGGATAAGACTACCAGAGGATAAGACTACCAGAGGATAAGACTACCAGAGGATAAGACTACCAGATGATAAGACTACCAGAGGATAAGACTACCAGAGGATAAGACTACCAGAGGATAAGACTACCAGAGGATAAGGCTACCAGAGGATAAGACTACCAGAGGATAAGGCTACCAGACTACCATTTTAAGGGTATGACGCGTTCATCAAAATATTAGTCCCTCGTTCGACTGCTGAGATTAGTAACTAGTGCAGAAGTGAGGAATTCCAGTCTGTCGTGCAGTTTCACACTGACTTCTGTGTATCTGTGGCTTGTCTTCCTGGATGCACTTTAATCCCTGGAAAACTGATATTTGCTTCCGTCCTGATAGATCGTCGACAATCACTGGCTTGCTACTTCTTCGTCGTGCCGATGCTAACGACTTTCTTCAGAAGGCGTTCAGGACTCGTTGGACTACTAATCGTGTCGTCCGAAATTCCGACAGAAGTCGTCGGGAACCACAAAAATTGTCCTGACACAGCCTTTTAGTAGGAGACGATCGTCTTTCGATCTGTGCTCATGCATCGTATTACAAATTTTCTTGAACTTAGGCCTACTTTACGAAAAAGGCTGTGACTAAAACAAAGATTTAACTGTGACGCTACCAAAGCAGAAGATAGGAAGAAAACTGATTTACCTATATTTAGCCACCGTAGTAAACACCTTCATTTAGGCCCACTAATATTAGCAACCAAACACAGGAGCTCACGTATTTTGCCCCAAGGGTTGTGAATATAGTTGCAAAAACGAGGCGGTACCGTCTCTATTGCGCCATCCTTCATATACTGCGCTTACTTTATAATCAGGTCAGTAGGATTAACTATTGAGAATATTAAAAGCGCATTCGAAATAATCTAATCTCTGCGCTGCAATGAACTGTGAAATCACTTGAATCGTTGAACTAATTCTTTAAAATTTACGATTGATTTCTATGGGTCTCAGAATCACATTCAAACTCGTCTTCCGTGTTTATGAACCATTCAACATGAGTAGGCTAACTGTATTATCTACAACCCATGGAATGATTACTATACTATTTTGCTAATTATAGCGCGCGGAGGATTTTACTGTTAATGTTATCAGCCTCCATCGCTCAGATGCAGCGCAGCGCCTGCGACTGTTTCGACCGAGAAGTAAGTAAGTAAAATCTCGTGGATTTCTATAGCGCCTTGGGAGGCAGCTCAACAGTAATAATACAAGGCTAGTGGGTGGCCCAGTAGTGTAGCAAGGCATGGAGGCAGTCTGCAATGGATGAGGCTCAGCGGTAAGAGAGGGGTGGTAGTAGTTGGCTAATGAGCCCAGCACACTTTCATTAGGCCAATCCGAAACAGTATAAATAGCGGACTTTTACACAGATCATGGCGGATAGCTGAGGGCAGCGTGTGTTGGAAAAGGGTGAAGTGGCAGAATTTCCTTTGAGATCCCGGTACCAAGCGGTACCGAAGGCCGATAGTAACGGCGTATAGGTAGATTTCCCTTGAGATCCCGGTACCAAGCGGTACCGAAGGAGGAAAGGAAGGAAGGCTTCCGGTACCAAGTGGTACCGACGACGACAGAGAGGTACAGGATCCCGGCACCAAGCGGTACCGACGACGGCGGAAGGCAGGAGCGGTGTCTAGTGGTACCAACCCTGTGAGAATATAGGTACAGGCGGTACCAAGCGGTACAGCCCCTGAGGTAAAGGAGAGGCGGTACCGGATGTGGTATCTGCGAGAGAAGGTGAAGAGGTGCTAGCTAATAGAGCGGTACCGGCTAGAAAAGAGGTGGTACCAGCGGTACCAGCAGGCTAAGAGGTGGTACCAGCGAAACCGGCCGCGTAAGAAGGCGGTACCGGCGGTTTCGTAGTAGAGAAGATCGGTATCAAAGGTCGAGTAAGAGAGGCTCGACAGGGCAAGGTACAGAACAGTGAAGGCTGAGTGTAGGAGAGGTACCGGCGGTACCAGTCTAAGCAAGAAGGCGGTACCGGCCGAGGAAGGGTACAGGTCAGTAGCAAGAGCTATAGGCTGGTGATACCTCGGTACCGGGCATCGGTAGAGCCGGTACCGGGAAGCGAAGGAGGGAAGGCTCCAGCGAGAGGGTGATACCGAAGGAGATACGAAGAGAAGTATAGAAGCGAGGTACCGGAGAGCTGAAACGAGTGAAGAAAGGACTGAGAACTGATAAACCCTAGAGCCAAAAAGCCTAGGTCGAATGCCACGAGCCTAGTCACAAGAGAGCTAATAATAGAGAGTAAGGGATATGAAACATTGTGCACGGAGCCAGGCGGGTCATCTGGTAACGTCATAGCCTGGTTTCGCCACAATCTCAGTTTGATATAGACGTTTAATGGTCCGATCAGCGGGTATAGAGCCATGCTTGAGAGGGATCGGCGAAGATGGAAGGGATAACATATAAAATAGTTGTTAAACCGATCATCTGACCCCAGCACCCACCTATAGCCGCAGATCTGAGCATTAAACGTCTAGGCCTATAGGCCTATCAAATTGAGATCAGCGGATCAGCAATACAACTATTTTATAAGTTATTCCTTCCACCTCCGCTGATCTCTCCCCAGCATGGCTCTATAGCCGCTAATCGAATCCCTAAACTATATCAAACTGAGATCAGTGGATCAGCTCAGATCAGCGGATTATTATTACCCGCAAAATCTTTCCGTTATTCACTAATCCAGGTTATTATTGGTTTCCGTCGTTGCAGTCCAACGAGATAAAGTAAAAAATCATAGCATAAAAAATTCAAAATCTCCAGGATAAGAGGAGGTAAAGAGAAGGTAAAAGTTGGAGCCATGAAAACCTCTCAGGACATACTAACATTACAAGATAACAGGAAATATTTAATGCAATTAATCTTTTACTAGATGTGTGTGGAACTTTTCAAGCCTCGAGTGCTGATTGCAAGAGTGATTTCATCCAAATGAATGCCATTGAAACAAAAGTAGAAATCGGCTGGAAACAAATCACCTTAAGAACTTGATGAGAATTAAACTTTACATGTCAACTGAAAATATTAGTATTGATAATGTTTATTGATTTTGGAAAACAGAAAAAGGATGGAGAAAAAAGTAGGCATAAACTAGAATATTGTCTGCATCTAAATGCAACTTTATTTTATTTTGTTTTGTTTATCATGCCATTCTTAAAACATAGCTGTAATCGAACTTTTTGTGACGTGTGTTTATGATTATTACAGTAATTATAGCTCTTTATTTAAGTTTGTAAAAGTGCTACATTTAAATAATGCAATTACCGCGTGTGTGTGTTGACTCTAAAATTTTGCACACAAAACATTGTTGCTGTAAAAACTTGCACACAAGTTTTAGATTTTACACACGAACCAGCAAACCTTAGAGGGAACATTGGTACCCACACCCTGTCCCCCACAACCAAAGTTTTTCTCATCGGATTTACACGATTTGCACAAGTGACCCTGAGCGGTCCGACCGGAGCAATTGCTCTAGTTTGCTCAAATGTAGCTACGCCACTAACAGCGAATAGATTAAGAACGAAAGAAAACTGCAGTTTCTTTCATTCCTCATTCAAATGTTGATTCGCTCATTCGAAGCCGTCTTTGGCACAAATTTTATGCAAACAATTGAAAATGCGATTGCTCAAAATACAGTAGATGTAACTGTCCACTTGTGATTCAGCAATTGAATCAAGAACTACAATAGAGAGTGATGCCTTTATTGAATAGCCCGAGTGCTGTAAATCTCTGTTCTGAGTCTTGTTGAAATCAAATTACTCAAGACATAGTCTATGTAATATTTTACCAACTTTCGAATAGTTTCAAACAGTAATTTCACGTTATATTTGAAGTTTAGATATTAAGACCAAATAAAAACTGCGAAAGCAAGACGCTCAGTCCGAAATCTAATTCTTGATATTCTTCTTATTACATTTAAACACAGATAATTATTTAGAACTAAAACGTCTCATTAGATGAATATATTCTTATAGATCATATATGTAGGCCTTTAGGTATATATGTAGATAAACTACATAGGCCTATATAAGCCTATATATATATACTGTAGGCATATATAATTCTTAATAATCGTGCATTCTAAATTTTAACGATGTAGCAATTTAGCAATAGAATTGTAGAGTTATGGTGATCAAGCAGGTAACAGCGTTCCATTTCAAATACTTATGCAACTCAGCGAAATTGTGAACTTCCGAATAGGCCTACGGTTGAATGACCAATCACAGCTCCACGAATTAAAGTTTGTTCAAAATCGCTCGATATTTCTACGCAACACAATCAAATAGACGACGCCATGTTTTGTGCGAAAATTAACATGGATTTTTATCGAGTTACGAAAAATATGAATTTTCGTGCAATAGCACGCCACCAAATGGTTAATTAAAGCAGAATATTAATAAATGATAAAATTAAAAGTCAGAAACCTGACTACAACTACAACTACAACGGCAATAGCATGTCCGATAAGTAACGCTTTTAGCTCTTAGTTGTTCTTGCCGTGAGCTGATTGTGATGCGAAGTTCCGTCTTTTAAGGCACTGAAGCTAGGGTTGCCACAATTCCGCCGGTGATAGCGCCGTAAGCCAATCCGCCGATCGCAGCAGCCACACCAACACCACTCACGGCTAGCGCCCCAATAGCTACAGTTGACCCGAGTGCGAGTCCGGCAGCACCAATGGACTGCCCCAGGGCCACCAAACTTCCTGTTGCCACTGCTCCACCGTTGGCAGCGGCTGCCGCAGACATCATCGCAGCAGCGGTGCTCCCAGCCGCTATGCCACCGGAAGTAAATCCCAGGCATCCGAGAACTGTTCCAATTCCGAATGGCCTGAAATATTTGTACGATTTATCATTATAGGATAAGTCAGATATTCGAGGACTACGTGACAATCAGGTCGATTCATTCCTCATAATTATGGCTGCAGTTTGTTAGCCGGAAAGAAACATTTTGTTCTAATGCCTTAATTCTGTCTCTTATAAATTATAATTCATTGCGAAATTTGATAAACTTAGCAGTTGTATCATCTGAGTTACTGCCTCAGAGCATAGGTAATATGCGAATCTCAGAGAATACACAGTAGGCCTAAGGAAAGTCTATGCGGAAAAATAAGTATACATACATTGCTGCAGATCAGAGCTCTGTTCGACTGATTCCGATGAAGACTCTTGCTGACTTCGACGTCGACGAATAACAGAGAAGCGCTCTGCAGCAGAGATTAAATCCTACGATTTGAAACCGAGAGATTCGGAAAATCTCAAAGCCCTTCACGTCATCCATGCTGTTGCACACTGTGCTAAATGCGGTATGAATATTCATCAGAGCTTAATTATTTACAGTTGGCCTACATGGTGTGGCAATAAAATATGTGCGTCATAATACAGTAATTGTTTTAGGTGGTTGTGAAACTTATGATGTCTCAAAATTCTTCAAAGTATGCAGATCACTGTAATTGATCTACGAGAATTGTCATTAAAAACATGAACAAATGGTTGTGCAAAGTGACAGTTCTTATTTGGACCCCAACTGCTGCCTTAACAAAGACACAAAAGAATAGTCTGACCATTGTCTTTCACCTGTTGTTGCTGGTAGCGATGTGGGCCGTCATGATTGCAGGTATAGGCAACACACATAAGTATAATGTAAGAATCCTGGGTTGAGGACTATCATTGCAACCTAACACTGCAGTGCTTTTGGAAATGATTTCTAGCAATCACTTTAAAATTTATGGGTAGCAGCTACTGTAGTCTTCGTGGAATAGAAATCTGACATGCCTAGATGTTTCTGTAACAACCTAGCCTCACTGCCCTTTGGACGTTGACTATTGCCTGGCTGATAAAATACCTTCCCCATAGCTATTTTAAGAGAGGCTGAGCGCCTAAGAATAAGCAGCTACTGTTGTGCTGCTTTCCAAGGCGCTATAGAAATCCACGAGATTTTACTTTACTTTACTTTACTTACTTCATGCTTACAATGACATTCAAGTGAATAGTATGAATGCGTTAGTTGTAATATAGGCTTAGTGTTGATATCACGCAAAACATTTCTCAATCATCACTCTACAGGGTGTCTCTGAAAAATACCCAGCAGAAAAACTATGATTTCTTAAAAATTTATAAATATATTTCTATCACAAATTCCACACATGTATAGCACATATTTTCCCACCTTTCTGCCAATTTTTCTAATCTCATGTGCATGTAAGATGGCCAAATTGTGAGATATCAAAGTCAAACTTCGATTTTTACTACTCAGCCGCAGCATGATAGGCCTAAATAGCTAGCTTCACATAAATTCGGTTTCATGTCAATGTTGGTAGTAGTGGTAGTATTGGTGGTGGTGGTGGTATTATTATTATTATTATTATTATTAGTAGTAGTAGTAGTAGTAGTAGTAGTAGTAGTAGTAGTAGTAGTAGTAGTAGTAGTAGTAGTAGTAGTAGTAGTAGTAGTAGTAGTAGTAGTAGTAAAGTTTAAATCGAACGCAAATTTGAAACATTGTTTTTAAATTAACAGGATTCGACATAACAAGAAAAGTTCGATTTAAACTTTCAAAATGGGTAAAATATCAAATGAAGATAAGATGCGAATTCAGACATTGCGGGAGCTTAGCTTTGGATACCAAACAATTGTTGCAAAATATCTGAAAAGGGATGAAACCTTTATTCGGTGAAAGATATTTGCAAACGGGTCAATGATCGTGGATCTGCAACCAATCGAACACTTTTCTTGTTATGTCGAATTCTGTGAATTTAAAAACATGTTTGCAAATTTGCGTTCGATTTAAACTTTACTACTACTACTGTAGTACTACCGCTACTACTACTCAACACTGACATGAAACCAAATTTATGTGAAGCTAGATATTTAGGCCTGTCATGCTGCGACTGAGTAGTAAAAATCGAAGTTTGACTTTGATATCTCACAATATGGCCATCTCTTACATGCAAATGAGATTTTAAAAAATGACAGAAAGGTGGGGAAATATGTGCTGTACATGTGATGAAATTTTGATAGAAATATATTTATGAATTTGCAAGAAATCATAGTTTTTCTGCTGGGGTATTTTTTCAGAGACACCCTGTACAGTGCATAATCACTATAGATTGCAAATAATACAGGCACATAAACTCTCAGGTCACTTTCCAATTATTAATGCAAATATAATTGTAGTCCTGGCGATTCTTAGTATGCCAACTGCCAAGTCTCAATGCCAATTTGCTTGTGGCATTTTGGAAACTGCCATGTTTGTTATGCAAATTGTCGTCGTGTCCCCGTAGTATAGAGACGTAAACTTGGATGACAAAGTGAAGCTCAGTACACTACATATATCTTTCCCGTGTCCCCTTTCCCATCCAATAACTACATCCTTCCATTATCTCCCAATTAACGTGGGTCCATTGGTATAACCCCGGGAAAATTTAGTGGAATCTCAAATGTTCGTATCTGAGCTTAAGTGCTGATTCAACACAAAATTCGGCAATCATACAGACCCGGTTTCATCTCAAAGATGTTTGTAAAACCTATATAAATAACATCAGTGGCGGATTTAAACATTTTACGGCCCGGTAAACTTTCTTCTAAAGTTACAGATCAAGTGTGAAAAGTGTCGAGATGACCTTTTTGCTTGTCAAGTTTCCTCGGAAACTTTCTGAAGAGTGGAAGAGTTACAAATCAGGTGTATGAGTAATAGTGACGATAACTTTTTCTTTTTTCAGGACACGTTGCATTCTGGAAAATAACAACAGGTTTAGGTGAAAGTGTTGAGGAGACAAATAGACGCCGCTGCCCGTCTAGGAGCGAGAGCAGAAGGGACCAAGCGTGCTAGGAAGCCGCAACAGAGGATAGACAACGCCGCCTGTCTTTGAGGGAGCGGAAGACAAGTAGGCCTACGTTACCGAAAATGAAGAGGCGTAATACAAATTCGAAGCCAGTGACCAAAAATACGTACCGAAATCGCCTAAGGCGCCGAGACCAAGCGGTGGCCAGCGATTAGGGGAGCCAGTTAAATGGCTTCTCGGACGAGGCCGAAGACAGGGCAGATAGAGAGACGTCAGACGAGGTAAATCAGAACCCTATGTTGAGGAGCGGCCATCCTCAGTATTCGACCTGCCCGGCAGCCGCGGACACCTCATCTGATGTCGGAGAACCCGAAAGGCAAACAGACGCCGTCGATCAGGCAGAGTCGGCGGCAGATGGCGATCGGGAAACCGAGCGGGCGTTGAGGGCCGTCCGACCGCCGGCCGCGCGACGAGACCGCGAATCGGGGTCGCCACAGATTGTCATGGGGCCCTGAAAGTATTTTGTATTTGAAATACATTTCTGAAAATGTATTTTGTATTTTGCTATCCTCTCGGAAGTATTTGAGAAAATGTATTTGAAATACATTTTTAAAATATATGTTGTATTTGAAATACTTGTAAAAAGTATTTTATACGACACTGCATGATACTAGGCCTACATAGAACACTAAAAAATTCGGATTATTTACAATACAGCGAATACTATTATATTACATGTGTTACCCAGCTGTTGTTTTGCTGGCTATTCAATCTGTCACAATTGCAAACAAAAATTGCTTTGAATCATGTTACTCTGATTGATTAAACACTAATGCCTAAACTTAGTGAGATTGAACGGTTCTAAATAGTAGTGTTTATCACACTTTGCCATTGTGCTATAATGTTTGTGCCAAAGTATAAACATTTAACATATCTGATTGAATTCAGAAAGTAGATTATTAGCCACCCAATGGCTTAATAGGTGGCTGGGTTTTAACATACATCTGCGACGCAAAATTGCACGTTTAACGAGACGTAGGCAATACTCTTTGAGAAAATGTTGCTTCTTGCCAAAAGATGAAGAGGGGCTGCTTGCAAGCTCCAGTGCCTAGAGTCTCATAAAGTAAGTAAAACAAAATTTCTATAGCGCTGTGCCCCAGCTCTCTCATGAGCGATCGATCTGGGCAAACTCCATTGTCAATAATCGGTAGTCCGTGGTGGGTTTAGTCAAGCGGTCTAATAGTCATTTAGACTACTTACACACAGCTGCCGTATTACAAGCACAGAATAGATGGGCGAGATCGTGATGCAAATTGTATTCGTGTTCTCGTTTCCACGTAGTCATTTTGCGAAAATAGGGCGATCCAGAAAAGACGTTTTCTCACAGTCATGCTCACCTGGGTTTATTTTAAGAATCAATAGTGGCTGCCTTGCTCCTTTCCCCTCCATTAACTACGTCCGTCCCCTATCTTCCTATTAACGCGGCTCCACCGGAAAATTTGTTGATATCTCAAATGCTCGTGCCTGATCTTTAGTGCCGCTTGAAATCAAAATTCGGCTATCATACAGACCCGGTTTCGTCTCCAGGGCCGTCGATATAAAATCCGGACCGGGAGATAAATATTTATTCCGGGCCTCTTGTTTCGCTCTCCATATGCCATATGATTTGAACACAAAAATCAAGGATACTAACAATTGTTTTATAATCTGGGACAGTCCATTAAATACGTCAACAGTTTTGGACAAATTTTGACCCCTCCCTCTTGTCAACAACTGCCAACTTTCAGCGACTTTCCCATGTAATTACGTCAAAACTTTTTGATCTCCCCACTAAGATCAGTGACGGTCCCCCTAAAAGGTTTAGAAGGTTATTATTTTTGCGGTGATTACCCGTTTTCCTTTCTTTTGTTCATCAAGTATTATAATGTGATGGAGATTACCTTTTTTGCTTGTCAGACCTTTTTCCGTTGTAATTAACAGTATTCCATGAAATTTCCTATTTTTGTAATTTGTAAAAAAAAATTAAATTATTGACGTCAACTTCTCTTGAAACCTCTTCCGCTGTCAAACTTTTTCAAACCCTTCCCATATTTTGGTGAAGTAATTAATGGACAACCCATAGAAATCATAGACGAGTAGAATGCTGATCTATGTTTACGAAAGTGAAGCCTTGGTCACCATTGCGGGTCATCCGCCATTAATCCGCCATTATGGCAAGAAAACAGAATGATGTATTAATATTGTGCAGTTAGCTGCACAAATCGCGGCGGAACAGGTTCAGGAATACGTTTTTACAAGAGAGTATGGTTATCTAAGAACTTATATTTCTTGAAATTTCATAAACGAAATGGAAATGAAAATCGGTTATAGTGTATAGCGCAATTTATAACACTGTTTAGCGGCCGGTCATTAATACCCCGGCAAAGTATAGCTGTGATTGCGTTACCAGGAAGTATATCGGTATATATGCCCCAAAATCAGGCTGTGGTAGACGTGAAGACGAGCGGCGTGATGTATCAGTACGTATCAGTATGGGTTATAGGGTTGCCAGATATCCAAAGTCAAAATACTGGAGATTGTTACCGCGATCAATGCGCCCACTCCACGGTCCAGTTTATTGTGAATTATTATGGCTATAGAGCTATACTACACTGTACTCTACAGTACTACAGAGCAGTGGTGTAGCCAGTGGCGGCTCCACAGAGGGAGCCCGGGGAGCCCGTGCCCCCTATTGAGTGCCTGGCCCCCAGTGGCCCTCTGTTGGGACCCTATACTTAATACTACATTCCTAACATGATTAGAAGTTGCCACCCCAACGGCCCCCCACTTGCCATGTCCTGGAGCCGCCACTGGGCGTAGCCAGGATTTACTGAAGAGGGCTTTTTGGTCTTGGTCATGGTCAACTGTGAAAAACTGTGAAAAAATCTTGACAAGCAAAAAAAGTTCGTCCGCTCACACCGACATCTTGTTTTCCTCTTTTTACTTCGTTAGAGTTGACAAGCAAAAAAGATCATCGCCCTAGCTAACTACATTATTTCTTTAAGTTCTTGAATTCTTACCGTTGTTAAAGAATTTTTTACTCTGGCAACCCTAAGGGGGCGGAGGGTTTGATCCACAAATCCGCAATCCGATAATAAAAATGCGTGTAACACAATGAACATTTTTTGTGACAGCCAAGGAGTGTTTAACCCTCCTTGGCTACGTCACTGGTATAGAGTATAGACTAGAAAGAAGCAATAAACAACACTGTTCAAAGCACGGCATCATCTGCATGTAGTGAATCAATATTACAAACAAGTTATAATAATACTATTCTCCTATTCCTGCCGTTAAAGTAAGTAAGAAGCAGATGGGCATTGCTGCCTGCCTCAGAGCCTCTAGTATCTTGTTTGAAATTGTGCTAAATTGTACTAATGACTTTTATTTGACGTTTTATCACGCCAGGCTGCCTTAAAGTTTTTAATGTGTTTTTGAAAGATTTTTAAAGTTTTTTAAAAGATTTATACCCCAAATTTCATTATACCCTCAAATCCAATTCCTGGCTACGCCCCTGTGCGTTACCTATGTTCCAGGAGTAAATTTATTACGAAAAATAGAATAAACTAGACCTGATTGTAAATGTCACAAGTTAAACTGTGTTTTGTTATTTTACAGATTCCCACTTAAAGATAAACTTCGTCTAGCGAAATGGTTGACTGCGATGCGGCGAGACAATTGGAAACCTACTGCTACATCTCTGCTGTGTGTGCATTTCACAAATGATTGTTTCAGGAAATATCTGTCATCATCTAGACTGAAATATTCAAACTTTAGATTTTCAATTTAGATATTTAGATATTCAGATATTCAATATTAGATATTACTTTAGATATTCAAACTTTAGACTGAAATATTCTGTCATCATTTAGACAAATATTCATATTCATATTTCATATTCAGTTTCAGTTTCATATTCATATTCAGCCATCAATATTCAGTTTTTCTGAACATCTGCAAAAGAAGATCCAAAAATGACGTCTGCTTCAAAGGCGTAATCAGCAACCGTCAGAATCCAGCAACGGCGGTCTTGAAAATCTACAATGACCTCGTAGACGGGGTCTCCAACGACCGAGTCGGACTTCTCTGTCTGTTAGACCTCTCGGCGGCATTTGAGTCGGTCGATCCGGATATTCTGGCACAGCGTCTGGACTGAACCTTTGGCATAAAGGGAATCGCTCACTGCTGGCTGAGCGACTACCTTACGAACAGAACACAGACGGTGCATTGCAATGGCTCCTTCTCGGAGATGCGGCCAGTACTTGGCGAAGTGCCGCAGGGTTCGGTACTGGGCCCTCTACTGTTCGTTCTGTACGTGGTAGATGTGCACAAACTGATCAGATCGTTTGGCTTGCACGCGCACGGCTACGCTGACGATGTCCAGGTCTATTCGACATGTAGGCCATCTGAATCCGACGAACTATGGAGGCAGGTCATCGAGTGCCTGCAGGCGGTCGAATTGTGGATGGCCACAACCGGCTCGCGCACTCAACCCCGCCAAGACGGAGTTTCTTGGGCTCTCGACACCGGGACGAACCCGCCTGATCAATCGCGCTGCGTTTACTCTCGGGAACGTCGACATTGAGCCGGTCAGAGACGTCAGGCTGCTCGGGGTGACTCTTGACGAGACTGTCGTTCGGTGAGCACATCGCCAACGTCACCCACCTTGTTTAGCAACAGTATGCAGTCGCGAGTCTGTTGTTACTGCATCAGAAATTCTACATCGATGTGAAGCGATTTTTTGAAACTGATCCAAATGACCTTGATTACTTCATGCCTGTCGAGAAGCTCAAATTGTCAGAGTTCACCCAAAACATTGTAGTGTACATAGCAGGATATGTTGCTCGGAAATTGCTGAACAAATTGACCTGCATTCCTTGTAAGACAAATTTACTTGACAGTAAGAAAGTGAACTGTAATTATCGGTTACTACAACGTAAGGATAGCGGAGGACTGCTTTCACCTAGCACATCATCATTAGTAATTGGTTGTTTAGTGACAAAACGTTGCATAAAAATTTAAAATTTATGTCTGGTTGTTATGAAGGCTAGATTCCTCATCACCGAAATGCGCATCTTGCAGCTTAATTTGAAATTAGGTTATGATGATGATGATCACAGTTGCAATATTGATGGTTATTGTTATTGTTCATTACAATTTATATAGCGCCGTAACCTAGCATAGGCCAAAGTCAAGGTTGCTTTACAAGGAACGTGGAAACGAGATGTTGAATAAATGCGTCTTTAGTTTGCTCGCAAACTCTCCAAAGGAAGTGACGGACGACACGCTGTCGGCAAGGAATTTCAAAGGAGGGGATTTCCGTGCGAGAATGAACATTCTTCGAACTTGACAGTCTTCGACGGAGGTTGGACGTACAGGTGGATTCGCCTACTGGAACGAAGGTGAAGCTTTAATGCAGTGGCGGCCGGTGAGAATAAGAAGTGGAGATTGCAATGTGAGTGAGAAAAATTTCAGGCTTAACATTAGGCTGGGATACTTCGGTCCCAATGTGGTCCTATTACGTGAATAGTGATTGTTTTCCGCGGATATTGTCTGTAACACAAATAGCTCACAGCACACTGCAGCCGCCGAAGCGCAGTCAAACACTCGAACCTATTCATTTACTGTACCTGATAGGATATAATTGGATTTCTGTACCAAACAAAATTCCATATGAAATTATTGTTGCTATTGACAAATTGTGCAGTGAAAAATTGGGGGTTGAGCTGGGGGTTGCGCAACCCAGCGACATGATCACCGGCCGCCACTGCTTTAATGAGACATGTATTCGTGTGGAAAAGATCAGTCCTGTGCCGACTGACAATTACATTTATTAGTACTGACCAGCACAGTTGACAATAATATTAAATTCCAAATTGTTGATTGATTTTAAAAATATTTAAAATTATTTAAAAATATTTAAAAATATTTGAATATATTATCTGAAAATATCTTAAATATATTTTTAAAAAATATCTGAAAAATATTTAAAAATATTTAAAAATTTAAAAAAAATTGATTTTAATCAAAGCTGTTGAATGGTGAAGTCCTACGGTCTGTATATTATTGATAACAAATAGCTGCAATTTTTGTCCAGCAAAAAGCCCTAGTACTGTCATCGATAGTTAAATTACGCCTCTTACGCCTTTCTGCTTCATTTTTCCTAGTCTGCCTTGCTGCTTCCACACTCCCGCTCTGACTGCGGCTATAGCTATTTCAACGGTAGATTAAACGCCTGTGAATAAGCACTGTTAAGCAGCCTGCATGTACGGCACCTGCTTTCGAAAGCGTTATAGAAATTCACGAGAATTTACTTACTTACTTACGTGCCATTCGATTATTTCCTTCTTCCCTCCAGACAGCTTCCCATTTCGCTTCCTCAACTCGTCCTTTAACTGAAAAATATTCATTTCTCCGTAATTTACCATTAGTTTTGGGTTACTTTTAATAATTATAATCAAAACTTTAACTGTCACATGTAGGCTTATTGTTTACAACTAGGGTTGTGAGTTCGGAAGTCATGGGTCAAATGGGTTACAAATACTCGATGGGTCACATGACCCATGACCCATGAAATGTATAAGATTGCGGGTGCAACTATGCAGAGCGAAAAATTTAAGTTCACATTCATTGAGACATATAAATATATACCAGCAATGTAAACGTTTTCATCAACTCTTTGATAATGACCCCACTCTTAGTTACTTGTCTTGCAGGTCAAATTTTGATTGGTTTGTTCTTCGGTATCTTATTTTTAGAGCATTTATGTGCCACTCAGCATTACATGCTACCAGTGACGTAACCAGAGTCAAAATGGAACCAACCCGGGCCGCTGACCAACGTAACAATCATTATTCAAAGGACAACTGTAAATGTCATCAGAGTACAAAGCACACCCGCCTGTTCTCTGATGTCATTATATAATTAAACAAAGTAGTTTTAGGAAAGGCAGTGAAACGCAGCTCGACCCCTCGGGTCAAAAAGATGAAATCCTGAAGCGGCTGCCAGTTTGCTCCTACGAAATACTTATGTAAAACGGGTCGACCCAACGAGGGTCTTCCGAGCAAATTCGTAGCACGGACGAGTCAAAGGTACTTCAACTACCTGCAATCAGTCACCAAGTCATAAATCTTCTGTGTCTGCGACTCCCACAGAACATTAAAATATCAACTGCCAATTACCAGCAATCTTCCCATACATATAGTTTCTGAGTCAACGTCGGGAGAGGAGGAAACCGATGGACCGAATCACCCTTGCGTACAAGCGATGACTGGCATACGGGTACTGAAATTCGATGTGTCCAATTGTCCATAGTCGGGGTCATAGTCCAGTCAAACACAATGACTGCAGTACTTTTAGTTGCTACTCGTGGAACACGTTTCCCAGAAACTGTAGTTGAATATTAGAATAGTATAGACCTATAGACTGCACTGACGTACAGTCGTACACGGCAGTGCAAAAGCAAGCAAACTAAAAAATTACAGTTATTTTTTTATATTGCAAATCCCCGTTGAACCCCGGCAGAAAGCAAAGTAACCCGAGCATTGCATTGCCCGTAGTCCTAATTGCCCGGCGTGGTACGCCAAAGGATGTGACAGTGCCTAACAGCTTTGAAAAGATGTTAATGATATCCCGTTGACATTTGTCACATGGGTCATATATCACATGGGCAATGGGTCAAGGTTCGGGGTCAATTAATTGCACGCCAATTGATCGCAACCAATTGGCCGCGCAAAATTGATCGCGTGGTCAATTGATCGCTAGCCAATTGCTCGCAATATCAACGATGACTGTCAAGTGAACGAAGCTTCCCACTCAAAATGCCTTCTGAGACAACATAACAAGGTTTAAAGTGGTTCAGTAAGGACTGCCATGTGTGAGAATTGTCCAAAGAACGAAAAATTTAAGGGTAATACTAGATTGAAATCTTTAAATTCGGTGTAAATTTTTGAACTAAGTGGCAGCAATTTTACAATTAAATAATAATAAACAGTTCTATAGCACCAGAGTTGAAGCGGGAACGCAGCAAGGCAGACTATGAAACCAAGAAAAGCATAAAGACACTTGATTTAAATACAGATTTAATAGTACCGTAGTATTTTTGCAATATAAATTCTACGGTACTATTAAAACTGCGATCAATTGCCAATTGGCTATAGCGATCAATTGACGATCAATTGACGTGCGACCAATTGACCACGAGATCAATTTTGCGCGGCCAATTGGCGCGCGATCAATTGACCCGACACCGTATATATATATATATATATATATATATATATATATATATATATATATATATATATATGTCAACAATGTTAACATTTAAATGTTAACATGACATAATGTAAACATTATGGAAGGAATGTTTTTTCGAGACAAAAGAAATTCTACAACAATATCCTATCCATATAGTAGTAGTAGTCTATTACTACTACTACTACTACTACTACTACTACTACTACTACTATATGGATAGGATATTGTTGTAGAATTTCTTTTGTCTCGAAAATATTCCTTCCACGACTTGTCCATTGTCGTAGTCTACTACTACTACTACTACTACTACTACTACTACTACTACTACTACTACTACTACTACTACTACTACTACTACTACTACTACTACTACTACTGCTACTACTACTATATGGATAGGATATTGTTGTAGAATTTCTTTTGTCTCGAAAACATTCCTTCCATAATTTTGCATCAACCAGAAAGTAAATAAAGAAACATTTATTTACAAATCAGATCCTCACTTTTGCACTTAAGAACTGCAATGGCTTCATACACTGTATTACAGCGAACATTGTCGTAGCTAGAAAAATATGCAGACCAGAGCAAAACAACTTCTCTCCCCTCTTCCCTCCACTCTTTTCCTTATCTTCCTCTTCCCCTCTCTCTCCTTCGTCTCCTCTCCCTCCTCCTCTCCCACGGAAACACGGGAGTAAGTTATAGCCTCCGGGAAAACTGTAAAAACAACAGAGATCCATATGTGAATTTTTGCGCATATTAGACAGGCAAAATGACTATTGGAATGTTCCACTTTCTTCCCTGTAAATGTTCAAAATTTCAGACTTTGAACGAGTACTTCAATACGAACGTCAGAAGAATGAAGATAACTTGCCGGATTTGAACGCGCGACAGGAGACCTCGCTCACAGGAGACCTTCTCCTCAGAAGACCATCTCTCCTCGCCTCGCCGTCCACCCATCAAAAGCTAATTCTCTGCTGATGCTGACATATTGAAGGCTACATCAATACTAAACTATGGCAATGTAGCCAGTGTGTGTTCGTGTCATCGTAGCAAACACGGAGGGAATCTTCTGTTTGGACCCTGAGATAGCGACTGCCAGTCTACATCAGCGAAGTCCACTGAGTCATGCTAAATGCTACGGTACTAAAATTATTCTAGTATTCAAACTCATAACGCATCGAAGCTTGAACCCAGCAATTGAATCAAGAACTACAAGAGATGTGATGCCTTTATTGAATCGCCCGAGTGCACTGTAAATCTCAGTTCTGAATTAAGGTGAAATCAATTCATAAAGACATAGTTTATGTAATATTTCTACCAACTTTCGAATGGTTTCAAACAGTACTTTCACGTTATATTTGAAGCTTAGATTTAAAAGCAAATAAAAACTGCGAAATCAAAATGCTCAGTCCGAAATCGAATTCTTGATATTCTTCTTATTACATTCAAGCACAGATATTTAGAACTAAACCGTCTCATTAGATGAATATATTCTTATAGATCATATGTGTACACTGTATAGTGTATATATGTAGGCCTATAAGCATATATGCAGATAAATTACATTTATAAGCCCATATATATATACTGTAGGCATATATAAAGCATATATAATTCTTAATAATCGTGCATTCTAAATTTTAACTATATATGTATTATCTATAGCAATTAAGCAATAGAATTGTAGAGTTCATGTGATCAAGCAAGTAACAGCGTTCGATTTCAAATATTTATGCAACTCAACGAAATTGTGAACTTCCGAATAGGCCTACGGTTGAATGGCCAACCACAATTCCACGAATTAAAGGTTGTTTTAAAAATCGCTCGATATTTCGACTACAACACAATCAAATAGACGACGCCATATTTTGTGCGAAAGATTATCAAGGATTTTTATCGAGCTACGAAAAATATGAATATTAGTGCAATATTACGCCAACTAAATGGTTAATTAAAGCAGAATATTAATAAATGATAACATTAAAAGTCAGAAACCTGACTACAACCACAACGGCAATAGCATGACCGATAAGTATTATCTGTAGCAATTTAGCAATAGAATTGTAGAGTTCATGTGATCAAGCAGGTAACAGCGTTCCATTTCAAATATTTAAGCAACTCAACGAAATTAGCTCTTAGTTGTTCTTGCCGTGAGCTGATTATGACACGAAGTTCCGTCTTTTAAGGCACTGCAGCTAGGGTTGCCACAATTCCGCCGGTGGGAGCGCCGTAAGCCAATCCACCGACCACAGCAACCACACCAACACCACTCGCGGCTAGTGCCCCAATAGCTACAGTTGACCCGAGTGCGAGTCCGGCAGCACCAACGGACTGCAACACGGCCACCAAACTTCCTGTTGCCACTGCTCCACCGTTGGCAGCGGCTGCCGCAGACATCATTCCAGCAGCGGTGCTTCCAGCCGCTATGCCACTGGAGGTAAATCCCAGGTATCCGAGAGCTGTATAAACTCCGAATGGCCTGAAATATTTGTACGATTTATCAATGTAGGATAAGTCAAATATTTGGAGACTACGTGACAATCATGCCAATTCATCTTATTATATAATTCTCGATGTCCGGTCTGTCTGTCGGTCACGATACACGGCAGATTTTGCAAGACGCTGTTGCCATAGCAACGAAATTGTTTAATCAAAACTGTATTAACAACTCAGCGTTTAACGAAGCGTCTTAATTGCAGCTCAAATTTCCGTTCCCCCTTCCCTCTCCCCGTCCCTCTCCCAATCGCCCCGTCCTCAACCCATGCCCACCCCGGCCCCAACCCATCCCCGCCCCGCCCTACTCCACAGGCCCCAAACGCTCGTTCCCCTCCCCTCTCCCCATACATCTCCAAACCCCCATTCCCTCTCCCCATCCCTTTCCCAATCGCCCCGGCCCCAACCCATCACCGCTCCGCCCTACTCCACCGGCCCCAAACACCGTTCCCAAACCTACACAACGCTGCTCCGAAAACCCGTACAACCCACTTTCCTTCTCCCAAACCTCCCTTCCTCTTTCAATGCCCTGCCCCCTGTTATTATCTATATTTACTCCTTCTTAACCTCAATGCCTATTTTTTTAAATTTAACCCTTCAAGTGGAGATTAAATTTTCAGACGCCGTCACCGTACTGGGGATTTAATTTTTGGACAAGCGTTCTTCAGAAATGATTGCTGTAACGTTTTAAATTTGCTATAACTCAGGCTATATAGGAACTAAACAGATGCGGTTTGCACCATTGTTTAGATTTTTAATTCCTCTGTTTAACCGGTTATAAAAGGGAATAAAAAGCTAAACAATGGCGCAAACCTCATCTTCTTACTCTTATATAGCCTGAGATATAGCAAATTCAAAAAAATAGGAAACTTTCTCAGAATTCAAAACTTTCGCGAAATTCACCGATAAGACTTATGTTCAAACATTGGGGGTCATCGGGTTAGAATTGATAGATCTTTACCAAATGTCAACCGATTTTCAAACTTATGGGCTTATTTTGTTCCTTTGACATCCCTTTACAACTTTGCGCTGACCAAAGTGGGGTTACCGCTGAAATTGTTTTGCTAGGGGGCTATAAAATATTTTGGGGGAGAGGGTGATATTTTAGGCCGTAAAGTGGACTCTACTTTCATATTTTTTTGTTTTGCACGGACGGTTAGAAAGAGGAATAAACAATCTAAACAATGGTGCAAACCTCACCTTTTTAGCTCCTATATAGCCTGATATATAGCAAATTTAAACCGTTACAGCAATCATTTCTGAAGAACGCTTTTCCAAAAATTAAATCCCCAGTACGGTGACGGCGTCTGAAAATTTAATCCCCACTGAGAAAGTTTCCAAAATTTTTAATTTGCTATATCTCAGGCTATATAAGAGCTAAGAAGATGAGGTTTGCACCATTGTTTAGCTTTTTTATTCCTCTTTCTAACCGTCCGTGCAAAACAAAAAAGTCCAGCGTTCACGAGCTTTCCGACAGTCAAGTGAGAATGAGGAGCAGGCTGTTGCTCGGCGTGAAAAAGCAGCACAGCAAACAAGAGAATCAAGCACTGCATGTCTTTCGACACTGCCAAATCATTACACTTACGTTGACTATCAAGTTTTAGAAAATTCATGCTAATGGGCGTTAACTCGGTTGAAGGAAAAGGCGGCGACTTAAGGACAATTAATTGCGCAAAATGCTATTGCATTTGCGCAAAATCGGGTGGTAAAACAGCCAATCTCCCCCGTCATTTGTGACGGGCAAACACCTAGTTCTTCATAATTATGGCTGCAGTTTGTTAGCCGTAAAGAAACATTTTGTTAAAATGACTTAACACGTTGAACGCTAGGGACGTCAACTGACGTCCTTATTTTGGTTTCTCAGGGCGCTAGGGACGTCATATGACGTCCTTAGTTCAATGCCAAATATCTTAGCTTATACGGATCTTGGATTCATTTTTCTGCTTCCTCTAGCTACTAGAATGAGTGGCCGATCAAGACAAGCAAATTTTATAGAAAATGTATGAATATTTGTCCTATAAACACCTGTTCAAAAAACCACAATATACTCATGCTCCGCCGCCTCAATAACGAAGCTCAATTCGCTCCATACTAATTACAATGGAAGTCTTGGTCTCACTTGAGATTGGCGCGCCGTCTATTGTTGCAGGTGGACTAAATGACCAATCGGAAGCGCCACATTCTACTGAAGAACGTTGATTGGCCTTCTAAAAGGCCCGCCTTCTAAACCCCACGCCTCAGCTTCAATCCATGAATACCCCAAATACCCCAAATAACTTGTATCACCATAGACGTAATGCCGTCAGCGTTTTTGGACCAGATAATTGAGGTCCTTACTAAGGTCCTGGAATTTATATCGGCTATAGCGTCCACTTTGCCACAATAATTGCCATTTTTATTGCTTTGCATTCTTGACCCGTGACATTGATTGTTTTATCCAATCGCCATTGTTGAGATAACTACTAGTCCCTGACAAGGTCTACGTAGCGCGGTTATGGAGCACATTACAGACCACCTGCACTTTTTCGTATGAATTGGTGCATACCTGAGGAAAGAGAAAGTCATTCTAGTAACAGGTGGCTCTAGCCTCTAAACATTTGCATCTGTTTCAAGATATTTTCCTCTGTAGGCGTCTAACGTGATCGGGCCTTGGGAATAATCTAACGGCTGTCACTCACTTCACGCATGATCGCACGCATTTTGTATAGGAACTGGAAAGCCACGGAGGTCGTAGACTCTCGTCAATAGTATCCGCGTCTCAGTTATTTAATAGGCCGCAGTCAACGTGTTAATTCTGTCTCTTATAAATTATAATTTATTGCGCAATTTTGTAAACTTAACAGTTGTATCATCTGAGTTACTGCCTCAGAGAATAGGTAATATGCGAATCTCAGAGAATATACAATAGGCCTAAGGAAAGTCTATGCGGAAAAATTCAAAAATAAGTATACATACATTGCTGCGGATCAGGTCTCTCTGTTCGACGGATTCCGATGAAGACTCTTTCTGACTTCGACGTCGACGAATAACAGAGAAGCGTTCTGTAGCAGAGATTAAATACAAAAAGTTGAAACCGAGAGATTCGGAAAGACCCAAATCCATTGACGTCATCCATGCTGTTGCACAGTGTGCTAAATGCGTGTTGCACAGTGTGCTAAATGCGGCATGAATATTCATCAAAGCTTAATTAATTATTTAGGCCTACAGTACAGGATGTGGAAATAAAATATGTGCGTAATATTTCAATTGTTTTAGGTGGTTGTCATGTCTCAATATGCTTCTAAGTATGCAGATCACTGCAATTGATCTACAAGAAATTTCATTAAAACATGAACAAATGGGTGTGCAATGTGACATTTTTTATCTATCCCCAACTGCTGCCTTACAAGGACACAAAAGAATAGTCTGACCATTGTCTTCTGCCTGTTGTTGCTGGTAGCGATGAAGGCCGTCATGATGGCAGGTAATATGTACAGGTAATTTGGTACAGGTAATTTGAATCGATGCTTGACTATACAAATAATACACACATACGTGTAAGTATAATGTAAGAATCCTGAGTTTGAGATTATCATTGCAGCCTAACACTGCAATGCTGTTGAAACCGGGTTTTGCAATCACTTTAAAATGTATGGGTAACAGCTACTGTAGGCCTTGTGCAATAGAAATCTGACAAGCTAAGATGTTTCTCATGCTTACAATGACATTAAACTGAACATTATAAATGCGTTTGTGCTTAATAGGCTTCGTGTTGATATCACGCTAAGCATTTCTCAATACATCACTCTACAGTGCATAATCACTAGATAACAAATGAATCAGGCACTTTGCAATTATTAATGCAAATATAATTATAGTCCTGGCGATTCTTAGTATGCCAACTGCCAAGTCTCAATGCCAATTTGCTTTGGCATTTTGGAAACTGCCATGTTTGTTATGCAAATTGTCGTCGTGTCCCGTAGTATAGAGACGTAAACTTGGATGAAAATGTGAAGCTCCAGTAGACTACATATATCTTTTCCTTGTTCCTCTTTCCCATGCAAGAACTACATCCTTCCCTTATCTCCTAATTAACGTGGGTGCATTGGTATAACCCCGAGAAAAGTTTGTGGAATCTCAAATGTTCGTACCTGAGCTTAGGTGCTGATTCAACACAAAATTCGGCAATCATACAGACCCGGTTTCATCTCAAAGATGTTTACAAAACCTATATAAATAACATCAGTTTCGGATTTAAATATTTTACGGCCCGGTAAACTTTCTTCTAAAGTTACAGATCAAGTGTGAAAAGTGTCGAGATGGCCTTTTTGCTTGTCAAGTTTTCTCTGGAAACATTCTGAAGAGTGGAAGAGTTACAAATCAGGTGTATGAGTAATAGTGGCGATAACTTTTTCTTTTATCAGGACACGTTGTCTTGACATATGGAGGGTCGGTCCTTGTCCTTATCCTCGTCCTTGGGGAGTCGGTCCTTGTTAACATCCTTGCATATGGTTGCATTCCGGAAAATAAAGTTATTTAAACAAATAAATCGTACAAATCATTCTAGTGCTCAGTACTGCATGTGATAAATCCACCACCGAAAAACATCACAAAACATAATCTACAGTAGGTATGCCCAAAGTGTGATCAAGCCCAACCACTCCATCATGACGTGACATACATAGAACACTAAAAATTCCTATTATTTACAATACAGTGAATACTATTATAATTACACGTGTTACCCAGCTGCTGTTTTGCTGGATACAATCTGTCACAATCGCAAACAAAAATTGCTTTGAATCACGTTACTCTGATTGACTAAACAATATTGCCTAAAATTAATCAGATTGAACGGTTCTAAATAGTAGGCCTAGTGTTTAACAACACTGCCATTGTATTATACTGTTTATAATTTCGTTTCACTTACTTACTGTTCGAGACTCTAGGCTAGAGTCTCGAAAAGTTAGTAAGTGAAACGAAATTTCTATAGCGCTGTCCTAGGCTTGGCGCAGTTCACCAGCTTACTCACGATCGATCGATCTGGGCAAAACTCCATTGTCAATAATCGGTAGTCCGTGGTGGGTTTAGTCAAGTGGTCTAATAGTCGTTTAGGCTACGTACACGCTGCTGCCGTATTACAAGCACAGAATAGATGTGCGAGGTCGTTATGCAAATTGTTTTCGTGTTCTCGTTTTCATGTACATTAGTCATGTTGCGAAAATAGGGCGATCCAGAAAAGAAGTTTTCTCACAGTCATGGTCACCTGCGTTTATTTTAAGATTCAATAGTGGCTGTCTTGCTCCCCTTTCCCCTCCATTAACTACGTCCGTCCCCTATCTTCCTATTAACGCGGCTCCACCGGAAAATTTGTTGATATCTCAAATGCTCGTGCCTGATCTTTAGTGCAGCTTGCAATCAAAATTCGGCTATCATACAGACCCGGTTTCGTCTCCAGGGCCGTCGATAGAAAATCCGGACCGGGAGATAAATATTGATTCCGGGCCTCTTTTTTCACTCTCCATATGTCATATGATATGAACACAGAATTTTAAGGATACTAAAAATTGTTTTACAATCTGGGCAGTCCATTAATTACGTCAAAAAAATTTTGGGCAATTTTTGACCCCCTCCCTCTTGTCAACAACTGCCAACTTTCAGCTACTTCCCCATGTAATTATGCCGAAAACGTTTAACCTCCCCACTAACATCAGTGACGATCCCCCTAAAAGGTTTAGAAGGTTATTTTTCCGGTGATGACCTGCATTTCTTTTTCTTTTGTTCATCCCCAACAGCCTATTAAAATGTGGGTGGTGATGATGAATTTCAGTCTCTGTTTACTTTTTAAAACTAGTTACAGCAATAGTTTAACTATTTTTTAAATAGTTACAACTAAAAGTTTAACTACTTTCTTGTCAACTTTTTTACTATAGGCCTACTGCTTATTTCTTATTGCTCTTTGTACTGAAAGATGAAAATGAACTACACTAGTCTTTCTGGCATTGTTGTTCTGATAGTTAATCACATTGTTTGATGCAAGTATTGCCCATGGCGCGTGATTTTGGGGCCCTAGTTTAACTAGCAATTTTTCACTAGAGATGTGAGTTCGAGCGCAACGTTTTTTTCGAAAATGTCTTGATTATTATTTTTATTATTACAAAACAAAATAAAAATTTTGAATTGTCATCCGTATTATAAATTTTTGCCTCTTCAAAACTGGCCTGAAGAGCAAAAACAAAATAAATACTACTTAAGAATAAGAATTAAAATGAAACTTTTTCCGAAATATCAACGACCCCACTAAATATACATGTATAATTGTCCCCTGCGACCGCAGGCTTTGCAGGCCCCACGCGCCGGCTCTGATGGCAATTTCGCATACCACTACGTATATAAACCAGCACAACCTGGAAATGGGCAATTCTACTTGGCATCTTTGCGTGCAAAAAACAGAATTGAGTATAAATGCACTGTCGAGACAAGGCTCTTCAGAATTTCGTATGCACATTGAGAAACTTGCAGCATAGACTTGAGTATCTGCCAAAAGAATACATAAATTATCAAACTTTGCATTTATGCAAATTGCAATATAAGTCAAAAGAACTTGAATAAGCAACACGATAATAATAATAATTGAACTTTTAAATCACTGCATCCATTGAATATTTGACACCGCAGCATCTATTACACGCCATAACGTTCGGTTACAGATATAGCCTTAAAATTTGGCAGTCTAACTCAGAATTAAAATTCCTACAAAAATTAAGCAACCGAAAGTTGATGACGTCATTACTTATTTAATTAGCAAATTAATAAATTAATTTTTGTCAATTGCGTTGCTAATACAATATTACATGCTGCAACTGGATTTTGCACAATGATACAGCTACGATAGCCATGAAACCTGGTAGTAACACTCAGAAATGAACTTTCTATGCATTTCAAGTAACCGGAAGTTGACGACGCCATGACTTATATCATTAACAAATTAACTAATTAACGTGTACCCATTGAGTTGTTAATGCAATAGTGTCTATTACACGTTGGGACTGCAATTTGCACCTATGAAACTTGGTAAACACACTCAGAAATGAACTCGCAACCCATCCCAGGTATCCGTAAGTTGATGACGTCATGACTTATGTCATTAACAAATTAATTAATATCGACCGAGAACCGTTTGCCTGTAGGCCTATTATAATGCGTGTTTTAGTGTATCTGCGGTATTATATGATATCTCGAATGTAGCATTGATTTTATTAAGTGTTTTTTTTTCAAATGCTAACACTTTCAGGGAAGCCACCTAGCTAAAAAACAAAGTGTTATTTGATGCGAAAGGTCGACTTTTATGGTATATTGAGTATTACTGATTCTTGATTTATTTCCTGTGCGCAGAAATTTTTCCACTCAATATGCATTTTTCTAAAGATACGCAGTAGATTGCTACATTGGGAACTATATAGCAATAAACATCTTGGACTGTACGTGTGATCTAAAGTTATAGATTGTTGCATAAATATCGAAAGTCCAAGCTTATAATTATGGGTAGGAGATTTCTTTTGTCTCCGAAATTCTTTCATAATTTTGCATCTGTTGGAGGTCAGAGAAAGAATCGTCCATTTATAAATCAGTCTTCACTGTTTCACTTACATTGGTTTTATTTGTACAGGAAACATATTGCAAGAAATACTCGTGGCATCTCCAGTCTTAGCTATAAATGCTAACCTGAGGCTCTCTGGATCAGTGTAGGCAATGCTAAAAATAAAGACACTAAATTTTCAAACAATTAATTATCAGCGATTATCAGAAAAGACATTGGAACACAATTTATGATTCGTCAACTGTATTAGGCCAATGCACTGCAACTTGAGTAATGTAAGTTATGAATAATTTAACTGTTCTGAATTTTGACGAATTAAATCTGTCAAGCATTGGTGCATGTAATGATATTATGTTGTCAACCGTGAAAAGTGTTTATGTAATAACTTCATGCAGTGGCGTAGCGAGGTAAAGTGCCGCCCGGGGCGAGAGAAACAGTGCCGCCCCCGAAATTTAAATTATCCTGACAAGCAAAAAAACGTTCTCAAAAGCAAAAAACTGATCAAATTTTAAAATTCAAAAATTCAAATATCTCGAAAATCCGCCTCTAGGGCAAGTGCCGCCCGGGGTCGGTTCGCCCCCACTGCCCCTCGCTACGCCACTGACTTCATGTTTTATTTTAAGTTTAGATTTAGATCAAAAGACAGTTCGAAATTATGTAAGTTGCTCTTGAGGTCGAATTTATTCACAACTATTAATTTATGCACATTCAACAGCAGAAAACAAGCAAGATATTTACTACTGAAACGTCTCATTCAGATGAATATATATATATATATATATATATATATATATATATCTAGCATTACATGCATTCACATTTTTAGCGATTTAAAAATTTCACAATAGAATTGTAGAGTTCATAGGATCAAGCAGGTGATCGTGATCCGTTTTAAATATTTAAGCAAATTAACGATATTGGAAACTTTCTAAATGCAACTGAATGATTAGTTATAGCTCCACGAATTAAAGACTGCTTTGAAAGCGTTCGAAAGAAAAACAAAATGGGCGCCGTCATTTTTGTGCGAAAAATAAACAAAGGTCTGGAGAACAGCGAGAAATGCGAATATTCGTGTAATCTTAGGTCCTACTCTAACAAAATGCTAAAATTATTGCAGAGTATTAATAAACATATTAAAACCAATAAACCCACAATTGTGATAACATGACTTCGATAAATAATGTTTGTAGCTCTTCCTTTTTCCTGGAATGTGCTGATTCCATAGCGAATCGCCGTCTTCTAAACTCTAAATGACTGCAGCTGCCGCAGCAGCAGCATTCCCAACGCCAGCATTTGCAACAGCCGCATTTGCTGCTGCTGCTGCTGCAATCACAAGCTGAAGGAAAAAGGCGACGAACGACAATCCACCGAAGACACCAGTCACGGCTGCTAGGACTATTCCTACTCCAGTAACGATTTCAACTCTCGTTGGCCGGAAATATTCGTACAATTGATCATTCTTACATGAGTCAAATACTCTGAGATTAATGACAGGCATGTCGATTTATTCTTCATAATTATGAATGTAGTTTGTTTTCATGCCGCATTTCTATCTTGTAGGAAAAATAATTCTGTGCATAATTCTGTATAATCATCGGCATTACTGCATCATTTTATTTACAGTAGATCATAACTAATATGCGAACCTCAGAGAATACATAATATGGTAAAATTATGTGGAAAAATTAATTTACACACATTGCTGCAGGTCAGACCTTTGCTGAACTGAATCCTGTGATGAATCTTTCCGTTGACTAACAATTAAGACAGTGTTAATGTTAAAGTTAAACTAAATAAAAATGAGCTAATTTAACTAATTACATTGCACTTGGCAGTCATATAGTTAGTTGGTTAGATGAGCCTCTTTCTCGCCGCATAATTTATCGAATCCGAATCGTGGAATTAAACTGGACACAGCCACCCTCATTTCCGTCTCCAGTGATTTTAGACTCTTTCGAGCGGTTCTTAGATTTTATCACAGCAAGTGCCGGAAACCCCGCTTCGCACAATTATGAAGTCGCAAATGAAATTACAACTCTCTGAGCTTTACCACATAGGAGTTAGATATTCATATTTGACTGACACCAAAAGTTCAGTTAATTCCATGCCCCTAAATTTTGGGTTCAACAAACTTAAATAAGAAAATGAGTCTTATTGTTAAAACAATTAAAAACCGTCCGAAACTGACGCTTATTTCCATGCGTACATAATGTTTGTTTACTGTTGCGTAATGTGTTGTAATGGACCTCTTCTGAAAGATCACTCAGAAGCCTTCCACAGCAAATAATTTAACAAAGATCGTTTTAAGTCGTTTCAAAAAGAGGCCATTAAATTGGAGTTGCAGCCACCCTGGCGTCAAGAGCATTCAGTGATTTTCGCCAACTGATTCAAAACCTCGCTTATCAACAGCAAGTGCCGGAAACCCCCATTGGTTGTGGACCGAAGACATGGCCGACCAGGGATAGAGCTAAGGGGATGGAGTAGCTCTGAAAGGTAAGATGGAGTGGCACCATAAAGAGAGAGTGCAACTCTCTCTTTACAACATACGAGTTAATATTCATATTTGACCGACTCCCATAAATTCAGTTAAAAATTCATGGCCACTAAATTTTGTGGTTCAACAATCACCCTGTCTTATTGTTTATCAAGTCGCAATGGAATACCAGCAAAAAGTGAACCATATTGTCTTGTCAAATAAAACCAATTAAAAACCATTTGAACGTCGAATCACTCGCTGGCGGAGATGATTTCCATATGATCCATAAAGGTTAACTGTAAGAATTTTCACGGACAGAGATGCAATGGGTAAGGCAGCCTGATAGACATATGATCAATTTTTTTTGTGATGCGGAAGTAGCTAGTGCCACCTAGATGTTGAATTGCTCTGTCACTGATATAGCGCTATAAAAACATCAGAGTCAAAATGTTTAATATGGATTATAGTTCATTACACTCACAGAATAATATTTTAGGGTAACTAGACTACTAAGACTTCAGCGAATTGAAATAAATTGATTTATGAAAATGTTAGATAATTTTCGCGGCGCCCCTGGTAGGAAGTCGCCACTCCACAGGGCGCACACTTTCACTTTGGGAACCTCTGAGTCAAGTAATGACGTCAAATACTAATTTTATTTTGGAGTTCAAGTTTGAATTTCACATCAAATAAAACTGCGAAATCAAGACTCTCTGTCCATCTTGATAGGCCTACATTCAACAACAGATATTTGGAAAAAACCGTCTGATTAAGATGAATATATGGATTAATTATAATATATGCATTCACATGTACGTAGGTCAATTACGCACATATAATTCTTAGTAATCTGGCTAGAAAGCAAGATTATTAAGAATCAATAAAAAAAATTAATCGTGATTAATACTTTTTGATTATTCATTTAATCTCAGAGAAATCATAATTAAAATAAAATTTAATCATGAAAAATAGGTCAAATACCAGCACTTTCAGCACACGAAAAAATCAAAGTTTGAGAAACATAATGAAGTAAATCTATGCGAAAATAGGTCTAAGTTTACACACGTTGTTGACGATCAGGGCTTTGTTCAACTGAATCCGATGAAGAGTCTTTCTAATTTCGACTGTCATGAATTGGCCGAATCGAGAAGCGCTTAGGCCTACAGGTGAAATTAAATTGAAACCGATGCAATCGGAAATTCCCAGATCCCTTGCCGTCATTGGTGCATTCGGGCTCCAATGACAGTTAATTATTCAAGGCTAGTTTTAGCCACGCTGGTTACTGGGCGTGCTCTATTGTTCACAGTTAATCGAAATGAGATGTTGTCAAGTCAACATGAAAATAGATCGATAGCGGTATGTGTGGCGAATGATCGTTTTTCTATAGTGGGCTATATTTAGTCCTTTTATTAGGCAGATTCTTGTTTTTTAAAAGCAAAAATGCTGACATTTTGAAGGTTGGAGGTGCCTTGTCGAATATGGCCAATACATGTTTCTCTAAAAATATATTGTCACACGGGATTTATGTACAGTACAACTCTCTGACTGAAAATGTTCAAAATGTCAGACTTTGAACGAGTACTCAATACGAACGTCAGAAGAATGAAGATAACGCCGTATTTGAACGCGTGACAAGAGACCTCGCTCACAGGAGATCTTCACCTCAGAAGACCATCTCTTCCCGACTCGCCGTCCACCCATCAAACGCCAAACGCGTTTGGTACACGCCCATTGCTAATTCGCTGCTGATGCTGACATATTGAAGGCTACATCAATACTAAACTATGACAATGTAGCAGACACGGTGGGAATCTTCTGTTCGGACCCTGGGGTAGAGACTGCCAGTCTACATCAGCGAAGTCCACTGAGTCATGCTAGATGTTACTGTACTAAAATAAGTCTAATATTCAAACCCATAACGCATCGAGCTTGTACCTGTCACTGTCAGACTGGCTTCGCCAATCTGGCGCGAAAACTTGTAACCAACCAGTTGCAGAACCTACATCTGGCCTACCCACACCCTATCCCCAACACCAAAACTTTTCTAATCGGATTTCCACGATTTCCACAAGTGACCCTGAGCGGTCCGACCGGAGCAATTGCTCTATAGTTTGCTCCAATGTAGCTATGCCACTGACAACGAATATAGATTAAGAACGAGAGGAAACTGCAGCTTCTTTCAATCCTCATTCAAATGCTGATTCACTCATTCGAAGCCGTCTTTGGCACAGATTTCATGCAAAAATTGAGAATGCGATTGTTCAAAATAGACGTGACTGTCCACTTGTAATTCAATCAAGAACTACAATAGAGTGATGCCTTTATTGAATAGCCCGAGTGCACTGTAAATCTCCGTTCTGAATTTTGGTGAAATCAATTACTCAAGACATAGTCTATGTAATATTTTACCAACTTTCGAATAGTTTCAAACAGTAATTTCACGTTATATTTGAAGTTTAGATTTAAGACCAAATAAAAACTGCGAAATCAAGACCCTCAGTCCGAAATCGAATTATTGATATTCTTCTTAGTACATTCAAACACAGATAATTATTTAGAACTAAAACGTCTTATTAGATGAATATATTCTTATACAATATAGATCATAATATGTAGGCCTTTAGGTATATATGCAGATAAACTACATAGGCCTATAATTTTAAATATATATATATATATATATATATATATATATATATATATATACATACATACTGTAGGCATATATAATTCTTAATAATCGTGCATTCTAAATTTTAACGATGTATCAATTTAGCAATAGAATTGTAGAGTTCATGTGATCAAGCAGGTAACAGCGTTCCATTTCAAATATTTATGCAACTCAACGAAAGTGTGAACTTCCGAATACTTTTGAATGACCAAACACAGTTCCACGAATTAAAGATTGTATCAAAATCGCTCGATATTTCCACGCAACACAATCAAATATATAGACGACGTCATGTTTTGTGCGAAATATTCACATGGATTTTTATCGAGCTACGAAAAGTATGAATTTTCGTGCAATATTACGCCAACTAAATGGTTAACCTCTTAACCGTGTATTTAACTGAAACTCAATGTAAAATGGATGAATATATCTGGGATCCCCAGTTAAGGTGTTAATTAAAGCAGAATGTTAGTAAATGATGAATTAAAAGCCAGTAACCTGCAACTGCAATAGCATGCCCTAATGTTTTTAGTTCTTGGTTCTTCTCGCCGTGAGCTGATTATGATGCGAAGTTCCGTCTTTTAAGGCACTGCAGCTGCTGCTGCCACAATTCCGCCGGCGGTAGCGCCGTAGTATATTCCACCGACCGCAGCAGCAGCCACACCAACACCACTCACGGCTAGTGCCGCAATAGCTACAGTTGACCCGAGTGCGAGCCCGGCAGCACCAATGGACTGCAACAAGGCCACTGTACTTCCTGCTGCCACTGCTCCTCCGTTGGCAGTGGCTGCTGCAGACATCATCCCGGCAGCGTAGCTTCCAGCTGTTATGCCACCGGAGGTAAATCCCAGGTATCCGAGAGCTGTTCCAATTCCGAATGGCCTGAAATATTACTACGATTTATCAATGTAGCATAAGTCAAATATTCGGAGACTACGTGGCAATCATGCCGATTCATCTTATTATATAACTAGGTGTTTACCCGTCAAAAATGACGGGGGAGATTGGCTGTTTTACCACCCGATTTTGCGCAAATGCAATAGCACTTTGCGCAATTAATTGTCCTTAACTCGCCGCCTTTTCCTTCAACTGAGTTAACGCCCATTGGCATGAATTTTCTTGATAGTCAACGTAAGTGTAATGATTTGGCATTGTCGAACGACATACAGTGCTTGATGATTCTCTTGTTTGCTGTGCTGCTTTTGCACGCCGAGCAAACAGCCTGCTACTCATTCTCACTTGATGTCGCAATTCTCGTGAACGCTGGACTTTTTTGTTTTGCACGGACAGTTATAAAAGGGAATAAAAAGCTAAACAATGGTGCAAACCTCATCTTTTATCTCTTATATAGCCTGAGATATAGCAAATTCAAAAAAATAGGAAACTTTCTCAGAATTCAAAACTTTCGCGAAATTCACCGATAAGACTTATGTTCAAACATTGGGGGTCATCGGGTTAGAATTGATAGATCTTTACCAAATGTCAACCGATTTTCAAACTTATGGGTTTATTGTGTTCCTTTGAAATCCCTTTACAACTTTGCGCTGACCAAAGTGGGGTTACCGCTAAAATTGTTTTGCTAAGGGGCTTTGAAATGTTTTTTGGGAGAGGGTGATATTTTAGGCCGTAAAGTGGACTCTACCTTCATATTTTTTTGTTTTGCACGGACGGTTAGAAAGAGGAATAAACAATCTAAACAATGGTGCAAACCTCATCTTTTTAGCTCCTATATAGCCTGAGATATAGCAAATTTAAAACGTTACAGCAATCATTTCTGAAGAACGCTTTTCCAAAAATTAAATCCCCAGTACGGTGACGGCGTCTGAAAATTTAATCCCCACTGAGAAAGTTTCCAAAATTTTTGAATTTGCTATATCTCAGGCTATATAAGAGCTAAGAAGATGAGGTTTGCACCATTGTTTAGCTTTTTATTCCTCTTTCTAACCGTCCGTGCAAAACAAAAAAAGTCCAGCGTTCACGAGCTTTCCGACAATCAAGTGAGAATGAGGAGCAGGCTGTTGCTCGGCGTGAAAAAGCAGCACAGCAAACAAGAGAATCAAGCACTGCATGTCTTTCGACACTGCCAAATCATTACACTTACGTTGACTATCAAGTTTTAGAAAATTCGTGCGAATGGGTGTTAATTCGGTTGAAGGCAAAGGCGGCGAGTTAAGGACAACTAATTGCGCAAAATGCTATTGCATTGACGCAAAATCGGATGGTAAAACAGCCAATCTCTCCCGTCATTTGTGACGGGTAAACACCTAGTTCTTCATAATTATGGCTGCAGTTTGTTAGCCGTAAAGAAACATTTTGTTAAAATGCCTTATTTCTGTCTCTTATAAATTATAATTTATTGCGCAATTTTGTAAACTTAACAGTTGTATCATCTGAGTTACTGCCTCAGAGCATAGGTAATATGCGAATCTCAGAGAATACACAATAGGCCTAAGGAAAGTCTATGCGGAAAAATTCAAAAATAAGTATACATACATTGCTGCGGATCAGGTCTCTCTGTTCGACGGATTCCGATGAAGACTCTTTCTGACTTCGACGTCGATGAATAACAGAGAAGCGTTCTGTAGCAGAGATTAAATACAAAAAGTTGAAACCGAGAGATTCGGAAAGACCCAAATCCATTGACGTCATCCATGCTGTTGCTCAGTGTGCTAAATGCGTGTTGCACAGTGTGCTAAATGCGGCATGAATATTCATCAAAGCTTAATTAATTATTTAGGCCTACAGTACAGGATGTGGCAATAAAATATGTGCGTAATATTTCAATTGTTTTAGGTGGTTGTGATGTCTCAATATGCTTCTAAGTATGCAGATCACTGCAATTGATCTACGAGAAATTTCATTAAAACATGAACAAATGGGTGTGCAATGTGACAGTTTTTATCTGGACCCCCAACTGCTGCCTTACAAAGACACAAAAGAATAGTCTGACCATTGTCTTCTGCCTGTTGTTGCTGGTAGCGATGAAGGCCGTCATGATGGCAGGTAATTTGGTACAGATAATTTGAATCGATGCTTGACTATACAAATAATACACACATACGTGTAAGTATAATGTAAGAATCCTGAGTTTGAGATTATCATTGCAGCCTAACACTGCAATGCTGTTGAAACCGGGTTTTGCAATCACTTTAAAATTTATGGGTAACAGCTACTGTAGGCCTTGTGCAATAGAAATCTGACAAGCTAAGATGTTTCTCATGCTTACAATTACATTAAACTGAACATTATAAATGCGTTTGTGCTTAATAGGCTTCGTGTTGATATCACGCTAAGCATTTCTCAATACATCACTCTACAGTGCATAATCACTAGATAACAAATGAATCAGGCACTTTCCAATTATTAATGCAAATATAATTATAGTCCTGGCGATTCTTAGTATGCCAACTGCCAAGTCTCAATGCCAATTTGCTTTGGCATTTTGGAAACTGGCATGTTTGTTATGCAAATTGTCGTCGTGTCCCATATAGTATAGAGACGTAAACTTTGATGACAAAGTGAAACTCCAGTAGACAACATATATCTTTCCCTTGTCCCTCTTTCCCATCCAATAACTATATCCTTCCCTTTTCTCCTAATTAACGTGGTCCATTGGTATAACCTCGGGAAAAGTTTGTGGAATCTCAAATGTTCGTACCTGAGCTTAAGTGCTGATTGAAGACAAAATTCGGCAATCATACAGACCCGGTTTCATCTCTAAGTTGTTTGCTAAACCCATAAATAACATCAGTTTCGGATTTAAATATTTTACGGCCCGGTAAACTTTCTTCTAAAGTTACAGATCAAGTGTGAAAAGTGTCGAGATGGCCTTTTTGCTTGTCAAGTTTTCTCGGGAAACTTTCTGAAGAGTGGAAGAGTTACAAATCAGGTGTATGAGTAAATAGTGGCGATAACTTTTTCTTTTTTCAGGACACGTTGCTTTGACATATGGTTGCATTCCGGAAAATAAAGTTGTTTAAACAAATAAATCGTACAAATCATTATAGTACTCAGTACTGTGATAAACCCACCACTGAATAACATCACAAAACATAACCTACAGTAGGTATGCCCAAAGAGTGATCAAGCCCAACCACTCCACCATGACGTGACATACATAGAACACTAAAACAATTCCTATTATTTAAAATACAGTGAATACTATTATATTGCACGTGTTTCCCAGCTGTTGTTTTGCTGGATACAATCTATCACAATCGCAAACAAAAATTGCTTTGAATCACGTTACTCTGATTGGTTACACAATATTGCCTAAAATTAATCAGATTGAACGGTTCTAAATAGTAGGCCTAGTGTTTAACAACACTTTGCCATTGTGTTATAATGTTTATAATTTCGTTTCACTTACTTACTGTTCGAGACTCTAGGCTAGTCTCGAAAAGTAAGTAAGTGAAACGAAATTTCTATGGCGCTGTCCTAAGCTTGGCGCAGTGCACCAGCTTACTCACGAGTAGGGCTGCGCCGAGTAACTCGAGTAACGCGAGTACTCGACTCCAAATTGGAGTGGAGTATTTTTTTGGAGTCGAGTACTCGCATAGAATAACTAAATAAAGAATAAAATAGATAAATAAATAATAACCAAAGAATTAAAATTAAAATTAAAATTAATTATTCATAATAGTAATTATATTATTAGTGATATTAACTAATTAATTCACGCATAACTCTCATTCACAACAATTAATTAACGAATCTGTATAGTTAAAATTTAATATTATTTAATTTAATTTAATTATTATTATTATTATTTAATTATTACTATTATTATTGTTATTATTATTATTATTATTTCAACTATAATAATTATAATGACTATTAAAAATATTGGCTAAGTTGTCATTCGTCAGAAATGCAGACCAATCTCCTTGTACGTGTCGTTCTGAACTCGATCTCTTTAAATTAATCGTCGTGAGAAATGCGAAAGTTGATCTCATGTTTTGTGACCAAAGAATTTCATTAAAATTTGGCCTACCGTTATTTGTTACAAATTATTAATCAGTCTTATTTAGGCTATTCTTAATCGTTATGCCCCAGTTAGTTAAGATGCTGCCCACAGTGTGACAGTTGTCAGCATAGGGGGATTTTATTAAAGACTAGGGTAGGCTTAAGCCTACCCAACTAATCCCACCAAAACAAAAAAAAATTGTTTTTTCCATCAACACCATGTCTGTCGCGTGCTGGATGGCACGCGTGCCGGACGGCACCCGTGCTGAACGGCACCCGTGCTGGATGGCACGCGTGCTGGATGGCACCCCAGACCCCCATAATAGCCTACCCAAATATTAAACTCTAAATCCGCCTATGGTTGTCAGTGGGCCAAGTCTAGTGTGGACCTCACATTTTTTGCCAGTACCGGTAAAATAGTTTCTGTTCTGTAACTTCTGTTATACTAAATTTGAAAGCGCTTGAATATCCGAAAAATTGATATGTAACTGTATCTAACGTTCTGCTTTGGTTAAATGAGTGCCATGAGGCAATTAATAAGCATTGTGTGACGTGTAACGTTTGCAAATCATGTATTTCCTTTTTACGCGAGTACTCGAGTACTCGCTAAGCTACTCGACTCCTACTCGACTCCTAAACTACTCGGTTAGCGCAGCCCTACTCACGAGCGATCAATCTGGGCAAACTCCATTGTCAATATTCAGTAGTCCGCGTGGGCTCAGTCAGGCGGTCTACGTACACGCTGCTGCCATAGTACAAGCACAGAATAGATGCGAGAGATCGTGATGCAAATTGTATTCGTGTTCTCGTTTCCACGTAGTCATTTTGCGAAAATAGGGCGATCCAGAAAAGACGCTTTCAGACAGTCACGCTCACGATATGCGTTTATTTTAAGATTCAATAGAGGCTGTCTTGCCGGTTTACATTAGTATGCGCACCAGTAGTTTGCGCACCTGGGAGTTTGCGCACCAGAAGTTTACGGACCGGTAGTTTGCGCACCCGTAGTATGCGCACCAAGTTAAGTTTAACGGTTAATAACAATGCGAACGCAAAAATATATGTCTTTAAGTATTTTTTTCATTTTTTGCTTGTCACGGTATTTGGATGCCTGTCTTGACTTGCCAGTATGTGTGAAGAAGGACTTCACGCTGCCACAACACTTTTTTTACGCACCGCCAGTACTTATGAACGCCTTCATCAACAAGCTTCGCAAATCTATATTCATAACCGGCATACGCAATGCCTTTCTTACCCTTAGTAGTTTCAAAAAATCGAATTTCCTCACCGGATGCCATTGCACCGATAATACACGTTCATTCGCACTGCGTTTAGTCCATGTATAATAACAGTCCAGACTTTATAAAGGGTATAGGCCCTACGTACAGACAAAAGGCCAGTTGTTATTTGTTACTTGGCAACTGCTAAGCCAGCGTCCAGCGGTCAATCTATAAATGATTTAACCGTTGAAAGTAGGGTTGCCAGTATGTTACGGGAGCGCCCGTATTTCAGCCCGAGTCTCCCGCCTCCCGGAAGGATGCCACGCGGGATACCAAATCTCCCGTATTTGGCTAGGTCGATAGACTTCATTGAGACGCAGTTTAAACTCGAAATACTACATTTTCTGGCGTGATAAAACGCCAAATAAAAGTCATCAGTACAGTTCAGTACTATATCAAACAAGATAAAAGAGGGTCTGAGGCAGGCAGAACCAAAAAACCCCTGCCGTAAATACTGGCTACGCCACTGCTCTAAAGTACTGTTGTGTAGTATAGCTGTAGCCATCATAAATCACAATGAACTGACAGTGGAGTGGTCAGGCTATAAATGAATGCAATGCATTGTTATTAACAGTTATTAACTGTTAAACTTAACTTAATGGTGCATATACTACGGGTGCGCAAACTACCGGTCCGTAAACTTCTGGTGCGCAAACTGCCAGGTGCGCAAATACTATGCTATACCGTCTTGCCCCACTTTCCTCTCCATTAACTACATCCGTCCCCTATCTTCCTATTAACGCAGCTCCACCGAAAAATTTGTTGATATCTCAAATGCTCGTGCCCAGTGTCATTTCTAGGATTTTGAATTGAGGGGGGGTGTCGGGAAAATCTGGGGTGTCGGAATTTTTAAGTTTCTGGCCGATAAAAGGCTGACAGTCAAAAAGGGTTATCCGGGAATAAAAGTTGGGGGTGTCCTTCTCCATTGGAGGGGTGTTCTGAACTAATTAGTACGCATTTTCTATGAATACCATTGTCGCATTACCACTTTTTTGGAGCGGGTGTCGACCTCAAATTGTGGGGGTGTTAGGGTGTGTAAAAATAGCCCTGCTCGTGCCTGATCTTTAGTGCCACTTGAAATAAAAATTCGGCTATCATACAGACCCGGTTTCGTCTCCTGGGTCGTCGATATAAAATCCGGACCGGGAGATAAATATTTATTCCGGGCCTCTTGTTTCGCTCTCCATATGTCATATGATATGAGCACAGAATTTTAAGGATACTAAAAATTGTTTTACAATCTAGGACAGTCCATTAATTACGTCAATAATTTTTGGGCAATTTTTGACCCCTCCTCTTGTCAAAAACTGCCAACTTTCAGCGACTTCCCTATGTAATTATGTCAAAACTTTTGAACTCCCCACTAAGATCAGTGACGGCTCCCCTAAAAGGTTTAGAAGGTTATTTTTGCGGTGATTACCCGTTTTTCCTTTTTTGTTCATCAAGTATAATAATGTGATGGTGATGGCCTTTTTGCTTGTCAGACCTTTTTCCGTTGTAATAAATAGTATTCCATGAAATTTCCTATTTTTTTCTAATTTGTAAAAAAATTAAATTATTGACGTCAGCTTCTCTTGAAACCTCTTCCACTGTCAAACTTTTTCAAACCATCCCCATATTTTGGTGAAGTAATTAATGGACAACCCCTTTGTTGCATTTATTGTAGCCTCCGCGTTCAAATTTTTAATACAAGTTATAGGTACAGCAGGTACTTATACAATCCGTGAATCAACATTATCTGTATGGTACGACTTAACGTTTACTTTAAATTGTGCCGCGGATCGAATTTAATCCTCGTTCGTAGTTCAACAATACGTTAACTTGTCGGGTTGTCGAGTTTTGTCGAATGAGCGGCAAAATTTTGAAGGGACGGTAAATGTACAAATTTAGCGGCGTCGACCTTTTTTTGCTTGTCAGGTGCAATAAAAGTGAAATTGGGGCGGCATTTTTGCAGGAGCCATAGGCGGCACGAGTGCACGCTTCGCCACTGACTGTACAATGCGGGCCTGGAAATTGATCTTTGACCTATCCGTAGATTCCGTACCAGTTAAACTTAAACTCGGCGTGATTATAGTGACTTAGTAGGTACTGCATGTGTGAAAGCCACTAGGCCTACGTGTATATAACGGGGCTTGAACCCGCTCCGTCAGCATGCAGCTCCAGCGCGTAACTAATTCTGCCATCTTCCATACGCTTGTAGGATTCCTGCTCATCCAGTTTTGACACCATTCATAAAACCAGGGGTTGCAAATTGCGACTGGCGAGCCGCATGTGGGCGTGGCTCTCCTAGCCGAATCTGAGACTTGCGAAGAGTTATAAAAAAATCGTAGAGCAGATTAACACATCAACAGAAGCATACAATTGTCACGTATCGGTAATATTTTTGTCTGTTGTCAAATTTATCTTAGGTCCCATAAAAATAGCAGCAGAGATTTTGGAAAGTTAAAGGGGCGCAGTCCCCTCCACCTTAAGCTACCTAGGATGGTCTACTGTGTGTCCGCTGGATCCGTCCTTGTCATAGAAGACGAGGAGTCGTGTAATCTGTGTTGGCCTTAGCCTTAAACTACGAATGAGACCAAACCACGGATCCGAAACATAACTTGTATTAGTAAAAGAATCATAAAAGAAGTAAAATATCACAGATTATGCAAACAATTCGACCACAATACCAACCGTTCAATCACAACGCAATACGCAACTAGTTAATCGATATACGCAGAAAATCAAAACCTAAACTCTACACTACAACTGAATCGACGAACAGAATTCACTCACAACCACCGATCTTAAACGCCAAATCAAAAACTTCTAACACCTGAATACACAATTCTACCTCTAGTCTCCGGTCCACGTGTCTACTCTCTCCTCAATCTCTCGTCTTCCTCCCTTCCTTACCAGAAAAATAACGACCCTGGCGCCCATACTGAATCCCCAGGATCGTTGCATTTAATGAAATTTTGCAAAGAATTGGATCACACTACTTCATTTTTGTGCCTAATTAATTTTGCCTTTGAAAATTGCCATTTGCGGCTCGAACCTTCTATGGTTTGGTCACACCATGAATTAGACAGGCTAATATACACAGTGATGGGCGCTAGTTAACTAAAAAAGTTATAACTATTAGTTTAACTGGGAAAATATAGCTGAAGCAATAGTTTACTTTCAGGTGCGCGCTAGGGGGTGGGTCGCCGACGTTTTGCATGACGCCGCCGCCGCCGGTGATACAAGATCGGCGCGCCGCCGCCGAGAGGATACCGGCGTGACGCCGGCGTCCCTATGGTGAAATTGTTTCTCGCGTGTAACCAGAGTAGACCAACACTGTTGTAATACGTGGATAAATATGTCTTCACCATATAGGCAACACTAGCTAACTCAAAACACACGTTACTTATTTAATTCGCTTCATTCGTCTATATCGAATGACGTCCTGTATTGTTTACCTTCTGCAAAATGGCTAAAGAAAAGCGTTTTCGATTAAAATTACGCAAAGACAAAAAAGATGCTAAAATTAACTGTGCACAGTTACTTACACGAGCAGTGAAACCTATGCATCGTAACTGAGAGCGTTTTTGTTTAAATCCTCTTAGTTTAGTTTAAATCTTCTTAGTCTGATGTCGGCGGTGCTTTGTTTTCTAAGTTGGCACATAAACTGTTTAAAAGTTCCTTATGGTCAATTTTTGATATATAATGAAGCAATATAATCTGATAAAAAATTTACCATTTTTATTTGTATACACTTCTTAAAATTGTATAATTTTATTTTTAATGTTTATTATAAGTTTATATAACATTGTTTTCAAATGAACCGGGTGACAAAAGACCATGAGAAGTGAACAAAAACAACGATGTCATATGGCATCCTTTGTAGTCACGCGTATTGTACTGTATTAACCGTTTGTACGCCGCCGACGCAGCCGTCAATGAAGTCCACGCCGCCGCCGCCGATGATAGAGCGGTCAAACGCCGCCGCCGACCCTCAGAGCGTCGGCGCACAGGTCTAGTCCGGACCTATCCAGTCTCGAGCAGGGGCACCCGAGCAAATCTTGCAAATCCGCAGAGAAATTTTGAATTGGGGGAAAGCGTAGTATGAGACTGATCCTGGTTGTGTAGATTGCATTAGACTCACCCAGCCAACAAAACCCAGCGCCGCCCGTTTACTTTTTTAAAACTAGTTACAGCAATAGTTTAGCTACTTAGCCTATTTTTTAAAATAGTTTTAAAATAGTTACAACTAAACTTTACTTAACTTAAAATTTAACTACTGTATTTTTTCCCAACGTTTTTATTATAATGCTTATTTCTTAGTGCTCTTTGTAATGAAACATGAAAACGAACTAAACTAGTCTTGCTGACATTGTTGTTGATCCTTCTGATAGTGATAGTTGATCACATTCAATCAATCAATCAATCAACCAATCAATCATCTTCTATAGCGCCACTATCATAATGCCCAGGGCATCAGCCGATGGCGCACCAAATCCAAATAGCATTAGAGCCAGGTCAAGCCAGAAGATCAGTCCGAAACGGCGGGAGAGCAATCTAAGGGGGATATGCCAAGTCAAAGAGATGTGTTTTAAGGCCAGATCTGAAAGTTATTAGTTATGCGAAGTGATGTTGGTAGTGAATCCCAGAGCTTAGGGGTGCACACTGATTGTTTCACATTGTTTGAGGCAAGCATGCAGTGGCGGCTCCAGGATTTGGCAAGTGGGGGCGCATTGGAGTGGTCAACTTCTAATCATGGGGGTCAACCACTTGTTGTTAGATATGTAGTATTAAAGGTCCCAACAGGGGGCCACTGGGGGCAGGCGCTCAATAGGGGCGGGGACAAGGGCCCCCCTGTGGGCCGCCACTGGATGCAAGTACTGCCTGCACAAGTCTTCAGGGGCGGTTCACGTTGCGGATGACTGGAGATGCATCCCCCACCAGCCCACCAAAAATGCGTGTGTAGCTTTGATGAATTTCAGATAAAATATTTAGGTATTTATTTCTTGGCAGTAATGGTATACTTACTAACTACAGTTCGGTTTTGCACTATGACTTTGTACAACCAGGCTAAAATGCTTTTATACATTGTCAATTCTGAACATTATATTTTATAAATCAAATCTACAGATTTCTTCTAAACCAGTTACATAGGCCTATAATTCCTTTGACAATTGGCGGGATCTTTCCGATAAATTCACTGCATCCCCACCAAGAGTGAGCCGCCACTGTAAGCCTGATAGCACGGTGTTTTTTAACATGTTTGAGGGGCCGCGGCCCCTCAGTAGTTTTTCTGGCCCTCCAGGAATTATGGCGGCAAAAAAGGCCCCTAGAGGTTATTTCGCTTTTTCTCTCTTGGGCGTTGGGCAGTCTTTTAAAACAGTGTTTCCAATCAACCCAAAAGTGGGTCACGCAACCATTCCCTCGGAATTTTAACGGATACATAGCATTTGACCTCGGTTGGGCTATAGCTGGCGGTCGTTGCTCACTACTCGCTCACTGCTGCTGCAGTGCTGCAGATAACCAACTATGGTCGTTGTGGCTGCCAGGCCCAGACCGTGGTTAGTCTGCAGATGAACTGAGGATACCTGATCTCTCTGGTAGAGGGGAGATGCGAGCAGTGGGTGTGGCCCGTTTCCAAAAGCTAGTCATTGCTTGCCCCACACCTGGCAGCGCAAGGCCAGTGTCAACCGGTAATGATCTTCTTCGCGTTACTCCATTGGAATGATGATTGCCGGGGCTTAAAAGAGTATCTACCGTGCCCGTGCCATAGAACTGGAGGACCACGTGAGGGTAGCTGGTAGGCATGATGGGCAGAGGATATCTGAGGCGCGTAATTTAATCATTTGCCGCTTTCTTTGTGCAAGTTATTGATCTGAATAGTGATCGATGCACTAAATCTTTTCTATAAAAAACTTTATTTAAATTTCTTTTTTGTGAAAATAAGTTGTAAATATGGATAAATTTCTAAGCGAAAACGTGAAAATTTAGCAAGTGCGAATGAACATAGTTCTGTCGGACGACGACGCCGGTGCATCTCTTGTTAGGCTGATAAACCTTCGAGTGAGAAGAAGACATGCAAGGTGAAGCGTAAATAATTATAATAATGATGTTACAAGGCCCATCCATCGGTTAAAATTTTGTACGTTTTATTATACTATTTCAATTCTTTGCAGTTTAACACGTTTTCTACTGTTCATTCAATTGGTCTAAATGTGTTTTAGCCATCGATATAAATGTATCTTGGCCCTATTTATGGACTGGTCTTTACTGGCTAAATGCTCTAATTTTATTCGGTGGGTCGCGAGCTGGCCAAGATATTTTAAAGTCGGTCCTGAGCCAGGAAAGTTTGGGACAATGTTTTAAGAAATGTCTTTCGAACTGACGCACACACGCTCGAGCTCACAGCCGCACACTGTAGTGTAGATAAAAAATATGAGACTGTGATTCAGAAATGAAACTTGGAAGCTGCAGAGATGTGGCTTCTGAGACGTATGCAAAAATTTCACGGACAGAAATACTGTATAACCAATGAGGAAGTATTAAAAGCCTATGGTGTAAAAAGAAAATTGCTACAAACCATAAGAAAGCGACAGTTGGAATTTTTCGGACGGACATCTATAATCAATCAATTAATAGGCTAAAATCGGGAAGTGCCAAAATTAGTTTTCGTCCGGAATTTTAAAAGTTTTTCACTGGCCCCCTAGTAGTTTTTCCTTAAAAAACACCTTGCTTCATAGATTACGGCGAATTCTTTGTGTTAAATTGAAAGGAGTCGAATAATAAAAAACTTACAAAAAGTTGCAAAATAGTTGAAAATAGTTTAACTACTTTTGAAAATTTTAACTATTAGTTAAAATAATAGTTTAGCTACAAATATTTAGTTGAAAAAAGTTTAGTTTACTTTTTTCCAACTAGTGCCCATCAGGGCCATCACTGAATATATATGTATATTTGTTACGACGGTAGATGTCGCAACATTAATAAACGAGGTGTTACGTTTTTAGACGGTTTAATATAAATGAAATATTGTAATATTCAGACAGAACTGGCAGAGCCTCAAACAGCCATCTTCACTCTTCAACTGTCAATGTCTTACTACTGCTAGCCTACAACTGTTGTAGCTGCCTAGCTGTTACTGCTGCTGCCTAAGCTGTACTAGCGCCACCTGGTGGTCGGGCGACCGATAGGTGTCCTATGGTAATGGTGACTCACACTTGCTATGCAAATCAACCCTAATAGCAGTCACTATAATATTATTGCAAGTTACTATGACAGTAACACACGCTGCTTTAGAGACTCATACCGTTTACAGTATTTACGTTATTGAGCCCATGGCAATTTCCCAGCACAACCTGGAAATGGGCAATTCTACTTGGCGTCTTTGCGTGCAAAAAAAACAGAATTTAGTATAAATGCACAGTCGAGGCAAGGCTCTTCAGAATTTTGTATCCACATTGAGAAACTTACAGAATAGACTTAAGTATCTGCCAAAAGAATACATAAATTATCAAACTTTGCATTCAGAGGTGTCATTTAGGGGGATGGGGGGCCGTGGCCCCCCAAAAAAATCAAAATATTAATTTATAATGTATTAATGTGCAAAAAATTGCAAAAATTGCCAAAAATTATCAAAAATTGCAAATTTTCCAACATTGGCCCTAAAATTTCCCAAAATTGCTCAAAATTTGCCAAAAATGCCTCAAATTTGCCAAAATTTGTAAAAATTTGCAAAAAATTTTTTCTGCCCAACCCCAAAAAAGTGTTAAATGACACCACTGTTTGCATTTATGCAATATAAGTCAAGAGAACTTGAATAGCAACACAAATTATTATAATTGAACTCTTAAATCACTTTGCAGTGAACATAAATATACATGTATACATAATCTGATGAGGCAAATAGATTTACATATAATGATGGCTTCATGAATGAAACCAGAGAATCATTTATTCATTACTTTACTTTGTAAATATTTACTTTTATCATTCATGCTTCTCATGGACTTTCCATTCACTATGAAAAAGAGTCAAAATGTTCAGTCACTTCATATTAAGTCATAATTTCACTTACAGAAAATCAACATTCGTATAAGCCCTACATCCTGTCCAATGCATCTGTGATATTGTGCAACAGAATTACTGAATAAAATAAACATCAAGAGTAGTCAGATGTTGGATATGACAATCCTCTAAAGTCAATTTCTTAGTTTTTTCATGCTGAAATTGTCTTCCTGATAAAAACAAACCAAAAGTTAAACTATAAACCTTGTAAAGTTTGAAATAACTTTAGCTCTTTTCTAAGTAATAATTGTCATAACTTTTAAGAACTCGTATGAAATCTGGAGTTTCAACCCCAAACTACCCTGGACATGATTTATAGCTGTAATTTTTTTTCACTCTGAAATGACCATTGACTGAAGCGAAATGAATCATTATAACAACGTTAAAGAAGTTTCATGATTAACTGATTGACTGACAAAATCAGAGAATTCTAAGAATAAAGCATCTTATCACAGAAGACAAACCTTCATAATTCACACCAAGATTCTGCAATTTGATTCCTAGCAAACTGATATTTGTTGCATAAATTGCTCCACAGTTGATAACTTCAACATAAAGTAAAACTTCAAAAATCACCCAATCAAAATCATCTGAATTTACTACATAACAGAACAAATTAAAATTCCTGTTATCTTATTGTAAATGAGTGCCCAAATACAAATAATATATATTTATTATGTTGACAAAATAGGGGGTTTGAATAATTTGACAATTATTGACAAGGGAGGTCGAGATAATTTGACCGCAACAATTTAATTTTTACAATAAATAAAAATATAGGAAATTGACTTGAAATTGGGGCATAGTTGTTGAGTTGTCGAAGCACTTTTGTTGTAGGCCTCAGCCTTGTTACAGCGCTATAAAAATTGTCAATGAATGAATCAGCTACCATGCCTCTTATAAGAATTGAGGAACATTTAGCTTCACCATTGAGATGATAGAAGCTAGAATTCAAAGTGTTATAGTCATTTTTAAGTCTGCTTATAAGAACTAAAATATATTTTTAGCTTTTAGGGGGATTAATAGTGTTTGATATAATTTTAGGGAATCACTGAAAGTTTGACATTTGGGGCTGTCCATTAATTATGTCAGCAATTTTGTGCAATTTTTGACCCCCTCCCCCTTGTCAACAACTGTCAACTTTCAGTGACCCCCTATAATTATGTCAAAACCCTTTGACTCCCCCCCCAGCTAAGATCAGTGACGGGTCTCCCTAAAAAGTTTAGAAGGTTATTATTTTTGCGGCGATGACCATTTTCCCCTTTCTTTTGTTCATCGAATGTCATTAACTCATAATGTGATGAATGTGATGTGATGAATTATTGGTGATGAATACCGGTAGTAAAGTATGAATAGTAGAGTAATATAAAATACAAATAAATAAATCATTTAGCAACTCTTTCACACCGAGTTGAGCAATCATTTACAAAAGGCAAACACTGCTGTTCGAGAAAATTTTAAAGAATAGTTTCATTCCTTACTAAATTTGTCCATAAAAGCTTTCTTCCACCGAAAAAATCACGAATACATACTTGAATATCTGAAAATTCAATAAAGAACTAATTGCTACAATTGCAGTTAATAGTTCTTCTTCTTCTTCTTCTTCTTCTTTTTTCCCTTCTGTAGTTCCCAGTTGGGTTGTTCCCAGTCGTGTTGGATGATGGTTGTGTATGACCTCAATCCACTCCAGTCTATCTCTTGCAGCCCTGGTCATTTGGATGAAGCTCAGTTAATAGTTAATATAACAAAATTAAAGTTATTAAGTATCTTGATAATTGAAACAAAGTCATATATCAAATTGAGCTTTTGAAGAAAACTAATTACTGACATGAAGGCAAATACTGAAAGAAAAATAGTTCTAAAATTTGTATTTAATTTTAATTGTAGCTTTGCACCATTTACAGTTATACTTCAATCCCAGTTTAGTTTCTTATTCTGTCTTTACCAGATCATAAATATTTATGGTGTTCTGACTCTAATGTGTTAACAATGCTTAACATCTGACGATTCTGATCATACATGCATTCAACCATTCCAACTAACTGTCTTGGGCCCATTGTTATATGCCAGACTTATTCTAAATTAATCTGAAGATGCGGTTTTGACTTTTGCTAATAATAATAATAATAATAATAATAATAATAATAATAATAATAATAATAATAATAATAATAATAATCCAAGACTAAATGCATCAGAGGAAACAGACAAAGAAAAACTAGCTATTAAAACTTCCACTTGTATTTTCAGCCAAGATCAAATAATGGTGAAAAGTAGTTGAATTTAAAGCCTTTTGACTAAAACTTCAACTTCTAAAATTCAAGAGCCAAAACTCAGACATAAATATTCTGTCAAACACTTGAACTAATGAGAGTCCTTACACTTTACTTTATTCCTCCTCTTCTTCGGTGCCATGCCTTGCTGTGTCGGTGGACATTGACTTCCGCTTTTCACAATCTCTGGTATTCCTTAGCCAAGTTCTTGAGTCCATCTTTCCTCATCAAATGCCCGAAAAATTTCATCTGCCTTTAGCCTGATGGCAGCCATCAGTGTTTGTTCCTCTTCCATCATCCGTAAAATTTCTCTATTGGTTATTTTATCCATCCAAAAACTTTTAGCATTCTCCTGCAGAACCACATTTCTGCAGCTTCCTTTTTCATTTTTATTGCTTTTGATATGATCCAAGTCTCTGCTCCATATAAATTAACTTATCATACATAGCCAACCGTCGCCAAGCGATAATGACACACTGACAAGACTTGACCATACATAGCACTTAAGTATTCTGAGTCATATTTATTTTGATTATTTCATTACCTACTAAAAATATTAGTTAAGGCATATAATAATTATTCTCACCAAACTTTTGCTTATCATTTGTTCCATAGACCAATTGATGAGATCGCTGTAAACTCTCTGGCAAATCTATTTGAACAGAAAACTGCAAATATTCACAAAAACATATTATTTTATACATTTGTAGCAATCTTATTTGTGATTATGGACTCCACTTAAATGATCATCAAATTAGGGAAGTGCATTGTTTGCTGCAATTGTTCTAAACAAGCATCAAATATGCAAGAAAAGGCCTCTGCTAAAATTGGAATTTCACATCTGAATAGGATAAAGAAAGTAAGTATTCAAATTTCAAAGGACTTGTTTAATCAATGGCAGAACCTCTGAAAATAAGTTTCACGTAAGCATTTCCATAGCTAAGAAATGCACTACAATTTTCTCCTCTAATTGGGGGGAAGCAATATAGCAGTTGAATCCATATAATGAAAGCCATTTACAAACTTTCAATTGACCCATGTACTAATGAAAAATAAACAGTTTCAACAGTTTCTGTACTAATTTGCAACAGATACAAAATAAAATAATCATCTGATGCATAGCCATAGAGATGTCACTACTTGGCAAGAAGGTCATACCAAAGAAAGAATGTTACACTTCCTGCTCTAAAAATCAAGTTTTTACTTCTGCTTGGAAATAAAAAATTAAAGCTTTAATACTAGCCTTCAATGGTTCCAATGATGTTGCCCTGTTGAAGTAAGTTTGGCAGTCTTGTTGCATTTAAGCGTTTTGCAGTGAAAGAAATTTTCTGATTTTGTGTAAAATCATGGCCTTTGTCAATTTCTTTAGCTGTGTTCTGCAACCCATCAACAGCTTGGCAGATATCTGCAGGTGAACCACGAGATTTCAGCACATCAGAATAAGTCTCGTAAGAGCTCATGATTGTCAAATGTCTTTCCATCTGTTCTTCTGCTTCCTCATATTCTTTCATCTTGTTTTGCTTAACCAGATCTAGTTCTTGCATTAGAGTAAGTGTATGTTCATCAACAAGAGATTTCACAAACTCACTTCTGTCTCTAATTTGCTTTTCTGTGTCAGTAACTGACTTTAACATATTAGTCCGATCCTTCTTTAGTTGATCCTTTTTATCTAAAGCTTCCTTTTCATACCGTCGGAATTTCTCAAATGTTAAACCAAGTTCAGGTCGAAATTGTTCAGCTGCTTTTTTTATGTCACGACAGTCATGCGATTTATGAATTTCAACAAAACACATAACACAGATGATGGTTTTACAATTGAAACAATAAATCTCCTGTGGTCTGTCATCGTGTTGCTTGCAGGTGCTGACTGTCTTGTGCTTCAGAAGCTCCTCTGTAGTTCTATTTTCTATTGGAACAATACAGTGACCTCGGCTAAGTTTCTGTCGCCTATGCTCATTAGAACACTGGCTACACATATTCTCATGACAATCTGTGCAATACATTTCTGCACAACAAATCTCTTCATCACTTTCTTCTTGATTTGCCAAACATACATCACAATCAATAGTCACCTGTTCATCTGCTGCTATCGTCAAAGACTGCAGTATGTTCTCAATAAAGAAGTTATTTGGAAGACCACTTGAACCATTGCAAGGAATAGTGAACAGCTTTCTGCAGAGTGGACATGGCATTTCATCCCCTGGTTTCTTTCCCATTTCAGATTCATATTTAGTCAGACAGGCAAAGCAAAATGTATGAATACAAGGCAATGCCTTTGGACCACAGAGAGTACTAATGCATATACTGCACGTTGCAACCTCCGTTAGTTTTTGGATTAATGCACTGTTTTCCATTGAAGATTTGTCTCTGGTATTTCTGAAAAGATGACTCTTCAGTCTTTAACAGTAGTTATTCTCAGTAGAAGCTTCAAACAATTTCAACAAAATACCTTTCTAAAAATCAGATCAACAATATATTATAAGCTCACAAACATAGTGACTGACCTTTCTGTACAGGGGCCCGGAATATCTCTCGGCGGGCTGTTTGTAGATGCAAAGACAAGTAGGCAAAGGAGGAAATATAGTTCTCACACAGGACAAACCCTACTGAACCACTCTAAACCTTGTTATTATTTATTATTACAACTTCATAACTGGCTTCTTGCATTTTCGCAAAGGGCTTAAAGCAAAGCTCTATGGTAATGGCTCTGAAAATAATAATAATAATAATAATAATAATAATAATAATAATAATAATAATAATAATAATAATAATAATAATAATAATAATAATAATGTGATTTTAAGTGGTTTAGGAGGCTAAGGCCTGTGTGAAAACCACTGATGCTCTGATATAAATCCGTTCACTGTTTCAACTGTCAGAAAGAATGCGAAACGGTCTCTGACTGTTTATTCCGAATAGCAAAGAGGCATTGAAGCGTTACGCTTAAAATACATTTTAAACTTCACAATTCTAAAAATATATTATATTGCTCAATATCCACGTTTACCTATCAATAATTACTCGATCACCTGGGCCACCACGTGCACACCAATGTCAAATCATTGGAGAAAACAAATAAGTAAAAATAGTAGCGTAGCACGGTAGCACAACAAAAGTAATGGCGATTATTTTACCTAAGATAAAATACGAATTGCTATAGCGCCATTTTAAATGCACTTGGCATCAGTCGATGGTCGCTTCAAAGTAAAATCGGGATCCCAATTTGTGAAATCCGATAAGGCAATACGATTTTCAGGTTTCGATATTGGCCGAATGGCCGATAGGAAACAGAGATCAGGCACATTTTGAATACTGATCGAAATGTTACGAAATTCGATGGCTCAGAGTAATGCTGGAAGTGACTCCATTCCATAGTCTCTGCCCAGCAATTTAAAAAGGCTTAATTAGTGTTGCGAGTGTGCAATATCTGCATAGTTAATGCATCTGAAGACCTTGTTGAGTCTAAGGAAGAAACGGAGATACGATGGCTGCAGAGGTGTCATTGGGAGGGCTGGGGCCGTGCCCCCAGGAAATGAAAATATTAATTTATAATGTATTAATGTGCAAAAAATTGCAAAAATTGCCCAAAAATATTTAAAAATTGCAAATTTTCTAACATTGGTCCTAAAATTTGCAAAAATTGCTCAAAATTTGGAAAAAATTGCAAAAATGCCTAAAATTTGCCAAAATTTGCCCAAAATTTGTCAAAAATTTGCAAAAAAATTTCTCGCCCTACAAGAAAAGTGTGAAATGACGCCACTGGATGGCTGGTTCGCCTTGTGAACAAATAGGCCTCTCTCTCTCTCTTTCTCTCTGATCGGATGCACTGACCGCATCCATACCTGCATTCATATTAATTTCATAATTTCGTCATGTAGCGTTAGCCTACCTAGAAAATCGGACCAGATTATCCTATGTGCGGTCAATGAACATTTTTAAATATCAAGTCATCACTAGAGAAGAAAAAGATCTCTGAAGATTTTCAGATCAAAGATCACTATTTGTATAAAGTCACGAACAAATCTATTTAAAATCTGCTTTAAAATGTTAAGATGTAAGACTTGTCAAAGATCAATTTGAAGTTTTTGTTATTTGACCTTGTTCTTGTGGATTTATTTATTGTCCTTGTCCTGAGACTTAGTCTTACTTGAAAAGTCCTTCAAGGACCAAATTAGTTGAATGTCATTTTCAAGTAGGCCTATTTTGATTGATATTTTCACACCCGCTTTTAAATCATTTAGGCCCCTACTTTAAATGTAATTTATCGTTCCTTTTAAAATACCAAACCCGAATTTAATTTCTCTGCTTGATACAGTACACAAATTTTCTACGCACTTTACACTGATTGCCAATGCAGGAAGAAAGTTCAAGACAGTCCATCCTCCAGGGCGCCGATATAATAAATTCTTTGGAAGAAGCTGCATTTATAAATTTTAAAGTGACTACAGAAAATGCTGTTTCTTCGCGGTGTAGCTCGCATTGCAGGATAATACTAAAACCAAATACTGAATTCATCTTGCTGAACAACGTTTCAATGACAGAAGATGGCCAAGGTTGACGCTGCAACGTACGCTTCTGCCAAACGACATGTGGGTTCGCCAACAAGTCCGTTCGAAAGTTCGTTCGCTTCGGTTATTCGCCGTTCGTTCGCATGACCTTTCGCTTGACTGCCTAAGATTCCAGAACGACAGTTCAGAACGCTGACCCAGCCAACTCCTCAGAACGCTGAGTCCCGAATGAGAACGTCACACAGCCAACCAATCAGAACGCTCACACAGCCAACCAATCAGAACGCTCATCTGCACATACAGGCTGGATCTTACATGATCATTGAGGTCCGAATGCTTGATTTGTCCGCCATTTTACTCAATACAGGCTCCAAGTTCGTTGAAACAAATTAAACATCAACTGGGAGAATAAATCGGGCCTAAATTGATCTTTAAAATTAGCCTTGATAATAAAGATCTTTCTAAATAACCGAAATATAGGCGCTGATTTATTCAATTCAGCACTCAAAAATCACTAACTTGACTAAAATAATCGATGAATCTAGATCAAAAATCAAAGATCATGAATTTTCTAACGTTTATAACGTGATCTTTGATGCTTTTGATCTAAGATCATTCCGCTAACAAACATGCATTTAATTTAACTAATTCGATGAATAATTAATTCCTTTGAAAAACCGGGGGTAAAAATTATCGATAGAAACGTAAGGAATTATAAAAAGAGACCTTTAAAGTTTAAAGTACTAAACGGAACATTTGAAACTCATTATGATAATCTATAGGGCATGACGTTGCTTTGCGTCAAATTGGGTTTTTCAGCTATGAAAAATGTCTAATGTTAATCTATTTGGCATGACGCAGTTGCATAAAATTGCAAATCTAACTTTGCAAAAATCTCATAATGCTAATCTATAGGGTGACGTTGCATGTTTGCGTCAAATTGCGGTAGATTTCCTAAGGGGTTATATTCGGACCAATTTGAAGTTCTTGGTTATTTGAGATGGATCTTGAGAGGGGTGGAAGAGGGATTTATTGAGGGGGGTCCTTGAAGACTTAGGAGAGGGTTGGGAGGAAGGGGGTTGGGAAGTCCTTGGAGGACCAAATTGGGAATGGTTTGGGGTTTTGGGAGGGGAGGAAGGGGGGTTGGGAGAGGGATGGAAAGAGGGTGTTGAGGAAGGGGTGGGTATTTGTTTGACAGATGGATGGGGAATTAAATCAACGGGGGTTTGAGCTGCAATTAAGACTTTAAATGTTGATTATATCGTTCAGTTTTGATTAATAGACAAACCCGTCAATTTAATTTCGTCGTGCACAGCCAGGACAGAGGTTACGCAATGGATTGTTACACAGTTTTGATTAAACAATTTACACTGGTTGCCAATGGCAGGAAGAAAGCCCAAAACAGAGGTTACGCATCCTTCCAACGTCGATTGGTGACCAATCAAAAGCTTTGGAACAGAAGCTGGACAAACAGATAAAATCTTAATATTATAAATAGGGGTATCCAGTGTTTACCAACAAAGTCCGGTTGCTCCGCCAAATGGTGGGCAGAAACCATAGAAACCATTGTCGTCTATTAATAGACGCCAATGGCAGAAGCAGATTTCTAGCTGATGGGCATAGATCAGTGACCATAGAGATTGTTCTGGATAATCCTATTATAAGGCACAGAAGGACTGTTTTCTTCTCAGTTTTTCTTATTGTACATCGCAGCTATAAGATATGTGAATGAAGTATAATGTACGGTATAATGTATAACACAGCATACTGGTTCGGGCTTTTGTGTTGACAGCCGCATTACATCTGCCACAAAAATGGTTTACGGAGCCTGCCCCAGACCACCTACCAGATTCGCTAAATCCGGTGAGAAAGTTTTTTGAAGACGGGTAGGGGTGGGTAAAGAATCTGACACGCCAGACCCCTTTGCCCCCCATAAAATTGGCGACGCCACTGTTGACAGGCAAACATCTGTAACAAATGTTGGTTTACGGACTGCATACACATAGGCTACTGTACAGTAGAAGGCGGCTTATATTTTTTTATTGGCTGAAGTGAGCTTTTAAACGCATAGAACTGTGTAATGAGTCTAGTGACCAGACTAACACACAGGACACTAAGGCATTTGGCATTGAGAGCAATGTGAAAGAAGACGGAGAGCTGCGTCTGGCAATAACAAAATAACTGTCAGCGATGCACGCAGGCCTTTTGACGTATGTACGATGAAATGTTCTAATATGACTCGTATTATGAGGCAGCAAGCAGCTGTCTGTGGTGGTTTTTAGGTTGGCTGTGCGCATTCATTAGCCTTAGCCTACTGTTGAAAGAATCTCGCTAGCGAAGACATTCACTGCCATTCAGTCTTTGAAACGACCTCGAGTTTGACGGAATTCCGTTTTAAACGAATATTTTCCAGACCCTTTTTGAAACCGTGTTAGATTATCTTCATAAATTCGAGATGATTTTAGACGAAGGAGTCGCCATTTTCTTCGCAGTTTTCTTCACTGTGCACTTTGGTATCAAAATCTTGAGCGGAAAGATGCGTTCGTCTGGAAGTCTTCTTCGTTGTCCGCCTTCTCTTCCGTCTCTTCCTCTGCTTGGATCGCTGCCATTTCTTCGCAATATCGGCAACATATCTGTGTTTTTTCATGGAAAAGGCAACTCAATTGGGTCCTATATTCACATTTCCGCATTGGAAACAAGTCAGTATTGGGTTAAACTATTCAGGCATTTGTATGTCCGCCGTCATAAGCCCAATGCAAATTTATCGCTATTTCACAATCTATTATCACCGCCCAATTTATTCAATAATCCGGTTATTAGTAAGGTTAGCCAAGATAATTAATTTATCCCATCATCCGCTTTCACCGCTTCGCTTTTCTTCCTATCAGCCCCTCTGTTCAATCCCTTTTATATCCGTCGGATTCCCGCCGCTGCCTGTCTCGTCGCTCGTGCCCGGACCTTCTCCGCTACCCACTTGCCTGCTGTACTCCCCATGTGTGTGCCCCTCTAATAATAATTATGATCGTCGCCTTGTCTGAAGCGTTGTCTCATGGATCGCCTATAATCGCCTATAATGTTCTTCCTATGAGAGTAACGCTATAGTCAAGTATAAGGACAGTAGGCCTACTAATCATCTTTATAATGGTTTGAGTTGAGACTCGATGTCTACAGTACCGGGTAAGGTAAAGGTAGTCCTACTAATCATCTGTATAATGGTTTGAGTTGAGACTCGATGTCTACTGTACAGTCTGTACCGGGTATAAGCATAAATTCCGATTTGCCAGAATTTAGGAGGAATTTGTTAGAATCCAAGATTTGCGAAATAGCCACGGAAAGCATTTCGTAACTTCTCTAGTAATATATGAATACAAAGATTATGTTTCTGGAATGATATGTTTGGCCAGTCATGTTATATTGTGCAGAAACTTGGACTATCTCTAAAGTCATGAAGAAAAAGCTTGAATTCAGCTGAGAAAATTCAGAAATGTGGTTCTTAAGAAAAATGCTGAAAATATCTTGGAATGAAAAGGAAACGAATGAATTAGTACTCTAAGTGGATGTCACACAAAGGAAATTGCTGTCTACAGTATGTAAAAGACAAATTCAATGTTTGGACATATAATGAGGAAGAAAGGTATAAGATACCTGGTAACTACTGGAAAAGTCGAAGACAAAAGATCAAGAGGAAAACAAAGAATGACGTATATCAGTAGTTTACTGGCTGATGTAAAGGGGTAACTACAGGATTAGAACTCATACAATCTACGAGAAACGGAGATACATGGCAGCCCATAGTCGTCAACATAGAAAATACACGACACATTAAGAAGAAGAAATAATGATGAAAGTAAGCTCGATGGCGAGCGTTAATATTGAATGAATTTAATAGACGTGCTCGAATGTTTTTTAAAATTGCGAATGATCGATAAATTCTTTTTAAAAATGCTTCACACTTTTCTTTTTATCTTTTCCAGATCGATACTAATTTTGAACAATAAATCAGTGATCCAAGAGGCACTCATGAATTCGCCGAACCTGTCTTCTAAAGCAGAAATCTATGTAGAAAAGTGTGTGAACCCAAACAGTAAAGGTTGTAGTAAAACTATTGTGTCTCAAATATTTATATAGAATAAAATGATAAATCGGGGTGAAACTGTTATCGTTGAAATGTTATTTTAGGTCAAGGAAACCCCTATGAGTCTTGATAACTGAGCGGAATGCGATGTGAACGATGTAGCATAATTAGCTGACTTTTGACACTTTAGGAATGAAGAGCGATCCCCATCTCTAACTTTTCTAACCCTGCCTAAATTTGTTGGTTCTTGCAAGATTTGCTGAGAATGCGAGAGTTAATCCGCCACTTGTCGAAGATAATTTCCCACTATAAGTCGAAAATGCTGGGAATCTGAGATGGTATAGTCTTTCACAAATGTCGCACTGATCAGATAGCGACAAGTGAATAAAATAATCCGTTTGAACAAGAATAATTCGTAATTAGAGCCTCAAAACTAAGCAAACTATGGAGTTAGTGCATTCGGAACAAGTATTCTCGGAATAAAAAAAGTAAAGTCCTTCCCGAGCACTCAAGGTTAACATCAAGGCTCATGGGGCGGCGTTGATCTCCGTTACCAAGGCCCTCAGCCAGGCGACTGGTGCAAGTTACATGATACGGAGCCAGTGTTCTCACGCAACGCGCCTGTTTATTCCGCGGATTAATCCGCTACTCATTTGCCATTGCCATCTGACGAAAGAAGGCTGAGTCGACCTTAGGGCTACTGCGGGAGTTGAACCCACAGTTGAACCCGCGACCTTCTGCTCCATCGTCCAACGTTGTTACCACTCTGCTAACTTCCCGCCCATTCTCGCCCTTCCCGTCCATCCTCGGAATACTCTCTGCTTAATATTTTTATCTTGCAGAACCTTGTGGACACCACCAAATTTAAATGGTTGAACCATGGACAAGAAGGTCTTGAAGTGCGCTGAATGTAATAGTACATTGCATTAAGCATGGAAGGTAAAGCAAATTTTTCAATGATAACGGCGGTAATGCGGTACACAATCAAATGGACACATTTGCTTATTCATTCGTCTTTACACACTTCAGGCCAACCACATTCTCACCAGCCAGCTGGTGTCGTAGAAATTTATTTCCTCCATAATATTATTTCTTAGGCGGAATCGCGGGTTTGCTAGGAAATAAAATTATGCGGCATATGTATAAATTTCTTTCTGTATAAATTTATTTCCACCTATCAACGTAATATCTATAAATAACTATATAATATACTGTTGGTAGCAAGTAATAAATTTATTTCCTACACATAACTATATAGCCTACTGTTGGTGGGGAAATAAAATTATAGCAGGTAATACAGTTATTTCCTAGTCTAACTGTCTATCTATACCTGTGGCTATAGTGTTGGCTTGAAATAAAATTAGGTCTATATCCTTTTAGTAATAAATTTATTTCCCACCCAGCTATGCCTGTGTATAACATTGGTTGAAAAAAATCATATTCAATGGGTAATAAGTTTATTTCCTATCTATCTACATTTAACTATATAGCCCATTGTTGATGGAGAAATAAAATTATAGCAGGTAATAAATTTATTTCTTATCTGGCTATACCTGTGTAATGTGTGTATAGCATTGGTTGGAAATAAAATCGTATCCTATGGGTAATGAGTTTATTTCCTACCTTCCACACATATTCATATAGCCTATTGTTGATGGAAAAATAAAATTATAGCAGGTAATAAATTTATTTCCTAATCTACCTGTCTATCTATAGCGCATAGGAATAAGGAGCTACTTCGGTGCATCTTTTGAAAGCGTTATAGAAGTTAACGAGATTTTACTTATCTATACCAGCCAAACCTGTGACGTCGCACGTGCTACGCCTTATGGCTCCACCCATACAATTGCTTAAAGCATTGTCATTGGTTGCCTGCAAAGAATTCCCAAGAAGGAAAAAATTATGGTAGTTGTTGCTATGGGAGGGCGGTTATAACTTATAACCTTGGTTGACAGGCTGTCTGCCGACCAATCAAAATTAACCAGGAAATAATATTATGGAGGAAATAAATTTGTACGACACCGGCCTAGATTTCTTAAATTCAAGAACGTATAAGCATACACTTAATATCCACACAGATGATCTATGTTCCTTCCGCCACATATAGGAGTATCCAGAACAATCTCTATGGTCACTGATCTATGCCCACCAGCTAGAAATCTGCTTCTGCCATTGGCGTCTATTAATAGACGACAATGGTTTCTATGGTTTCTGCCCACCAGTGGGCGGAGCAACCGGACTTTGTTGGTAAACACTGGATACCCCTATTCTGTGACAAGAAAGAAGGTTTTAACCTGCAGCAATCACGACCATATTGGAACTGAACACATGAAGGACCAGGTCAGGAAAAGTACAGTGTCTTCAACCTTAATCAATGTATTAAATACGTGATTATTAAATAGAAAAATCTATCGACACATACCTTTTGAGCTGTTGTTTTAGTAAAAACGTGTCTTTTCATTATTGAGGCATCTCCTTCGTTGACTCTACTCTACAGTGGAAACGAAACCACCGAACGGCTCTGACGATATTTAAAGAATTTGGATTTGGAGTCAAGAACATAATGGAAGACAGAATACTGAACGAAATTGAGGAAATGTTCCGATTTATACAAAACAAACAAGGGCATTCTTTTGAACCCAAGCAACTTTCAATTCTAGTAAGTTCAAATATTATCACGAACATCATATTTGGTAGCAGACGGGAATATGATACTGGAATTTCAAGATTAACTACTGAGATCCATCGCTGGGCGAACTGCGTCGACTTGGCTTTTGATATCTTGCCCTTTGTCCGATTTATTCCTTCATACAAACAGAAACTTGCAACGTTGACCGATAGCAACAATAAAATGCATTCATACATTGAAGAAGAAATAGCGAAGAGCCTTGAGAATAAAACGTATTGCTTTGTGAGTCGATATATTGAGGTAGAAGGACCAGATTATGATCGTGAACAACTCAGCATTACGGTTCGTGATTTGGTCGGCG